>OX377202.1:70449278-70770451 GCA_947396885.1 Heligmosomoides polygyrus polygyrus | reverse complement strand
TTACGTTTCCTATTAACAGACAGAGTGGGAAATCCAAAAATAAGACTCTTACCAATACTCGAAGGAATTTGGTCATATAAGAATCCTAGCGCACGTACCATCAACTTCCTTGTGAACCTTTTCTGAACTCTTTCTAGCAAGGTATTTGTGTTGCGAATCAGTGGCCCCGCTCGCGAGGGAGCATGCCCTGTTGAGTGTGCTCCCCCATTCACCCCGTGGTGCGCCTCATCGGGATCCCGAGCGGATACGGCAGTCCGCGGGAGTTTGAATTAAAGGGAGCGAACTATCGCATTCGCGACAATTTGTTTTCCTTATATGGTGTTTAAAAACTGGAGTACACATTACAATATAATCCTGACATATACTTTGTATGCTTGAGGAAACACATTGGCATCTTTAGTTGATAATGCTCCAAACAAATTCAGCATTACCTGAGTAGCTTTGATGGCTATCATAGTGCAATGCTTATCAAAAATGAAATCGCTGCGAACAAAAAACTCAAGGTCCAGCAGTTCACTCACACATTTAAGCAAAGTTTTTTAAATAGTGTATTGAAGCTTCTTGTTACTATTGCCTAAATGAAGCAGTTTTGATTTTTCCTCAGACAGAGGGAGGTCCCAATCCAACGACCATTGGTAGACAATGGTAAAAGCTTTCTGAAGAAGATCTATGTTATCGGCACTAGATTCTGGCCTACAGACTTTGAGATCGCCAGCAAGTGCACAAAACGCAACCTCACTCTTGCTAAACAGGTTAAGTAAATCATACGTCTAAATGTTGAGCAAAATCGGGGAAAGGACGCCCTCTTGGGGCAGTCCGCTGATGACAGATCTGGAAGCGGAAAAGGAGGAGTTTACACGAACAATGTACTTTCGGTTAGACAAGAACGGGTGCAACCCAGGAAACTATGCGCGGATGGATGCCAACAGCTCTCATTTTGCTTAACAGCATGTTATGTGAAACCCTGTCAAAGGCCTTGCTGAAATCGAAGTAGACAAAGTCCACTTTCCTGCCGACCTTCCAATCTCTGGTCCAATGGTTTAGAGTTGTATCATCGCCGTTACAGTAGATTTACCTTTGAAAGCCATGTTGATTTGCCGACATGATAGAGTGCTTTTGAAGATGTTCTACAATTGCCTTCTGTAATATTTTTTTCAAACAGCCTTGCGAAAATGGAAGTAGTGCTAACTGGCCTAAAGCTCGTTGGCACATTATAAGGCGGCGTCCTAGGAATGGAAGTGACAACAGAATGAACCCACCTGCTAGGTACCTCAGCCCTCATAAAGCTAATTGTAAGATTAAATATATACTCTAAAGGACTATTTGCTATATGTGTGATTCTTTTAATAAAGCTCAAGAGAATATCAGCGGAAGTGAGGCTCTCGGACTGTGGTCATCTCAATAATATGTTTAGGATTTCTTCCCTGTGAAGCCAAACCAAATCATCCGTTAAGGGGAACACTCTTGTTAACGGCCCAGCTTTGTCAATAGATGGACTCCAAAATATTCCTCAAATGTCGGTGTAAATAGCCCGCCTTTATCTCTATCTTGATGGAGAACTCTGCCTGAGGGAGAGTAGAGGGAAGGTATGTGTAATTTTTCTCGCAGCCGGAACTTCAAGAGCTTATACAATGCATTTTTACAACGCGACCCGACAATCCTTTTTTCACCGGTGAACGTACTGAGTTTCGCGTCAAATTTGAGATTTAATTCTAATGGCTAATGAAACGGCTCAGTCCGCCGGTTTATCTGTTTGTTTCGCTTTCCGCCAAGCATTCTCCTTCTTTTATGAAGCCTCTCCAGGTAAGGTTTAAGCTCATACTCAACTATCCCCATTCTTTTAATGGAAACAAATAATTCAATGCAGTTGTGAAGAATATTGATAAAAAGTTCGTATTTCTCATCTACCGTACTAACACTATCAAGCGAGCCAAACCAGGCCACTCCATCTAAATAACTAGTAATGCTGGCGTAGTCCGCAAGAGCAAAGTCTTTCTTGGTCACAGTTAAATTGGAGGACAACTGGACCTTGATTTGAAAGCGAAGCGCAGCGTAGTGGCTAAACCCAAGAGGTGGATCAATCTGTATCCCAGAAAGCAGGTACCTCTCATCAGTTAAGACTAAGTCAAAAATGCTGTTACCTAGTGTCTCGACGTGTACGCACTGAATAAGTGCATGCGTTTCGCGCACATTCGGAAAGTATTGGGAGCTATTAAATTTCTTCGTCGAGTTTTGACTCCAAGAGATCTCGGGGAAACCAAAATCACCGTCAAAATGCAGTAATATGATTGCAGGCTAACAGATTGATTATGGCCTTTATCAATTGTATCACCTTAGGAAATGAGCAACTCGCGTTTTGTAGACAATGATTAATCGTCTTATTTCAAGTTTAATATGAAGGTCGTAACGAAGGAGTTCAGAAGCATCTGTGACCGACTGCTCAGAAACAAGTGCCGGAGATAGGGATTTCAACGCCAGTAACGCAACCCCTTCACCCCTTTTCACAGTACGGTCGCTCCTTACCATTAGCGTTACATATTGAGAGCAGCACCCACCCAAAAGAGGCGCCAAAGGAATGTTTTAATTGAGCCACGTTTACGTAAGTATAACAATGTCAACTTTCCGTTTGAGGAGCACCACAAGAGCGTCTTTGTTTTTTACCACTAAACGAATGTTAGCTAAAACACATGAAATGCTTGCGTCTGATATCTGTCGAGGCCTTACATGTTTTCCGCATTATGAGTGAATTCATTTAGATGCGATAAGGAAAAACGAAAGTTCATCAAAGTACCACTATTATTCATGGAATAAAAGCAAATTTGCTGCTTGCGAACCAGCTCGGAGGAAAATGGATAATTCTGAGCAAGGATCAACCTTTTAACTTTGATACGATCACGTTTCAGCTTTGTGAGCGAGGGGGATAAAAACCCTTTTCTCAGAAAATAATTCAAGGTGGGAAGCTTTCTTCAACATAGGCATACCAAATAATGACGCAGGATATAAAACCTATAAAAGACGGACTTTCCCCGGTACCAGGCACTCCATGCGCTAAAAAGCAATGTGGCGACATTCAATAGAGGGAAAATCGAGAATGAGCCTATTACAATTGGTTTCGTATACTACCCTAGCTGCAAGACAGGTGCAGAACGCCTATAACAACAACAGAGCGACGAAGTTCAATATCTTCGGCAAAATCACCAGACAACACAAAGCCTGTTTGAGAACGCCAATCTGAGACCTAAGGCTATCGACCTCACTTTCGAGCTCACTGTTCCTTCTGCGTACCATATTGTTCTTCTCTACCAGTTCCTTGTTCACAACAGCGCTTAGATGGTTCTTCATTTTCAACATGCAGCCCATAGCCGCCTTTGTCAGGTCGACTGCCCGAGTCAGATCGTCATCGGAGACGCAAAATATAACCGATGTTTCTTCCCGCTTCGTCCCTGAATAGGTTTTGGGACAACAGGTGAGTCCATAAGCAGAAATTAGCAATGAAGTACCAATAGACCTATTTGGGTGGCTTACGAGCGTCCCAGCCCCAAGGACTACGTTGATGCAGCGGTCGGAGTAGATCTTGGCGGGCGACTTAATGAAATCGACGGCAAGAATAATGGGCGACCAAGAGTAGTTGACTCACCTAAGCGAATACAGTTACAACAGCAGTGTAGCAAGGCCGTCCTTGTTGTTGAACCAATAACACAAGTCCTACGGAAGGGCGCAGGTACAGTAAGAGGGCGGCTACCAGGGAATGCAGATAGCAGATAAACGAGCCGCGGCTCACGGGCAGTGCGCCCGCCGAGTCGAATATGATATAAATATATATGTTACAATTTTGTTATTAATTGACCGCACTAGCATGTGCTGTGCTTCTCTTAACGTTCGCAATGTGACAGCGACAAGTGCGTGTTATGATTAAAAAACACGCGCTATATGAAACGCCATACCGTTGCTTCTTCTTCTGCTAGTAAATTTTTGGAGATGTCAGGTGTTCACGTGGAGTCGTGGTGCAATGTCAACCTCTAAATGCTAAACGAAACACAGCCCGGGGTGTAGTGGCCAATTAATAAGAAGATTTTAACAAGCATTTAGCCAATGCACAGACAGTCGTCTCTCGTCTAAACCTTAAATTACAATCGAGTCTGTAATTTAAGGTTTAGACGAGTCCATGGCCCACGTCACAGAGTCATTAGGAAGTCACAGAGTTTCCCCTATCCTGTGGTTTCACATGAACCTCACACATCATTAAAAGCTTCACTAGCAGCAATGGTAGCACCTTTCAAATCGTAACAGCTCTTTTGACATTCCCTGTATTTCGTCGCAACCAGCGGTGAGTTTTTCAGTTTTAAGCTTTTAAAGAAGCCCAAATCAATCGATATTGGCCACTTTATGGAGAAACCTGACAAGTATTCAAGTGAAACACAATCGAGTGTAAACGCAGGAATTCAGAGAGCGCGTGCCGTGTGCATCGCCCTATGTCAGGAAATTGTCTTTTTTGCTTTCATATAAGCTCTAAACGTTTTATTCACTTTTAATGGGAGCAAAGTTATCTTCTTTCAAGCAATGCTTAATCTTTTTGGACATCCTGCATTTTTTATCTCTTCAATATAACATTATATGTTTTGGTACCTGAAAATACCAAGTTAATACCATATACAAATAACTCGAAATGTATGGTCAGGGTGCCATTCAAGGGTATCAAGAACTACTCGCATGGATTCTTTAGCACAACGACGTCAAAATCCTCCATGCCCTGTTTCCTATGCTGAATTGCATGATGAGAGCATTACCAGGAAAGGATATCCGTTGAAACCAAAAGTTAAATAAATAAATTGCAGTTATGCGATTTATCAATTATTTGATTAAATTCACTAATTTCGCTATGTTAGGAATAACTGTCTCGCAGAGATTCCGGCTGAACACATTGTATAATTAGTGCGTAACCAGCGCTTCAGCTGAAAATGTTCAAGAATCCAAAGGTAAAACTGTGAGCATCTACTGGTGGCTTTCGGCTAACGTCAATATGTACTGCTTCCTTGTTCATGTTTATACGCATAGAGCTACATACATGATGAAGAGCTGCTCCGAAAAACCTGCAGTCTGAGTAAGCCTCTAAATATTGGCTGAAGCACGTTTTAAGAGATCGATGGCATTTAATTTGCGCTCCCCTGTAAGCATTGTAGCTGTTCCAAGAAAATCATTCAGAGAGGATGTTGCATAAAAACCCTACCCTGCTACCTAGTGACGGGTCGCCAGCGTATGTCTGAGAGGTAAAATGAATAGCGGTGACAATGACGTCTTCACTGGTCGCGGGTGCCACAGCATTGTTTCCATTGGTTTCGTTATCTCGCCGTCGTCATTCGAGACGTTGTTGCCATTCGAACTTGGTGACGTTGACGAGCAGTTTGATTCGCTCCGAACTGAAATGCCAGTTGGGTTAGCCAAGCCACGAATGGATCGGCGGGCTGCGACATTCTTCCCATGTCGAAACTGCGAAGTCCGGCTCGTTGTTGCGTTGGCCGGCTGTACTTCAAAACACATCGCTCTAGTGCACCGTACGTGGTCCTCATCATCTTTGACATGACAGCAGTGTCGGCCCATATCTCCGCTGCGTAACAGACCGCATGGAGCAGTGGAGTCGAATCGGCTTGCCCGGAAGTCGGTGTCCGTCAGTTGGTCTGTAGCCTCCTTAGGAGGCCCAAAAATTGCTTAGGCTGCTTTTCGCCTTCTACTCATATCGTTCTTCTTGTCCATCGAACGTCCGCGACATGCGTATGGGTTATAAATTTTACTGCTTAATTCGTAAATGCGAAACATTTTTCCGAAGTCAATGGGAGTGTTATTCGGTTTTGTTTTTAGATGACAATGCCATGTTCGTTTATGTCTATTCTGAACTCGGTGGGCAGTCAGTAGAAACTCTTGGTTTTTCTCATTTGTAAGCATATGTTTGGATCGATATCAGAATAATTTTCCCTCTAAATATTTTCCACACTCAACGTATTCTACCGGGTACGAAAGCACTGTGACTTCGAACGTGTGCACGGTCGTTGTTTCAGAATCTGGAGCGATACCGAAGTTCGTAGAAGTGACGACATCCAGTCAGGTGATATCGCTAGAAACCATCCCTTTCTTAGCTTTAAGATATTTTCAAAGCAATCAACTTATTTTTTAGATAATTTATATTACAACCTTTTGAACTTTCAGAGAAACTTCCCATTTCCGAATCCGCTGCTGAAAAGTTTCTTCTACAACTTATATCCTGTTTATTAAAGATAGTTGCATTTTTTAAAGAATGAATTACATCGAACTCATACAAATTTTGTAAAACTTCTCCGACTTCATCAAGAAACTGAAGGCGCATAAATTTTTGCTCGCTACTGTAAGTTGACGGCATTACCGCGAAAGCTAGTGGAATATATGTTCCCTGTTTTATGCCTCATACACCACTGCGTGCCTCGAGTGTGCTAATCTCCTAGAAAGCACTCCCTTGCAGATACTTCTTTTTGCCTATATTGCTGTATATATGGCGTCATTCGCAGTAATTTGATTCGCGGTTGATGTCTGGGCGTGGCTGCCGAAATGCGATATTAGAGGCTTTTTATCCACGTGGATTGCAGTTTCGTTCTTGGTTTGCAGCGCTTGAATGAGGCCGTTTGAAGTACCTCTCACAGTTGCTTCATCGCAGCCTTACGCGGATATCCATAGTGGTTTGCTCAGCATCGAAGGGCAAGCTGTGTTGAATAATCCTTAATCAGCGAAGGACCTTGCCATGTCCAAGCCGTTCCCTCGTACACTTCCTTACGTCTAATTACGTGTGAATTTGATGCGCTCGGCCTCTCGAGGCTATTAACCCTGGGGACATTTTTTTCGCAGAATTACAAAGCGCACCGCAAAGCCTTTCATTCTGACTAAGTTTTTTTGCATGAGAAATGTGTTCGTGCGAAGCATGTCTGAGCTGCTTGCGAATGAAACCATTAAGTGCTATAAGTAGTAAGTATGTATATCGATTCTGTTTCACCTACTCTTTATTTGCCCTCTGCAATTATGCAGAGCTATTAAAAAGATAAAATCATCTGAGCGGTCGCGTTCAGGTTAGCTGCTGCAAAGGCGAGATCCTTGGAACATCTATTCGATGCATGCATTAGGTTGTCACGGGGGCGTGCAGCGCAGTCGGAGGAGGCGCGACTGTCGCATGCACCCGATACCAGGTTCCTGGTTCGTATCTCCCGCCCAGGCCAACCAAGCCCTCCGTGCCTCCGGGGTCGGTGAATTGGTACCAGACTTGTCTGGGAAGGATAAAGCGCTAACTTGTTCATTGGCTGGCCACCGCAAGTCATTGTATGGCCAAATACGCATTCATGTCGCCTCCACGACATCCCGTAGAAGTAGAATGCGCTGGCGCATCCCAGAAGGGATTGAGTAACGCCGTCCTTTATCCCTATTTTATTAGGTTGTCTCATAAGTCCCATCCCCCGTCTTTTTCAAAGATTTATTATTGCGGATTTAGTCGGAGGTCTCCTGCATACAGCTTTCGAAAGAGAATGATTTGCTCTATCAGAGCATGTATTGCATTTCTTTTTCATCCTTAACTTTGTCAATTCTTAGGTTGTTAAAGTGAAAAATGGCCATCTGTGACAGCTCATTCTCTCCGCTTGGGCTTGGTACTTTTCGCGGAGCTTTTTGTAGCATTTGGAACACAATGCCCTGTACTACAAGAGTAGGTGTTGGTCCTACTTGCTTATTTGTCCTTTATTGATGTTTAGGCCATCCAATTGGGGCGTCCGAAGGAGGAGGGTTATTTTTACCGACAGCTCCTGCTCTGTGGTAGGACTTTTTTTGCTCGATATTAAATGTCGTTCGAAAGGGAATGTCTTGCTCTATAAGAACTTATGTCGCGTTTACTGGCTCATGCAGATTTCTGTCGAATATCAACGAAATGCCAAAAAGATAAAAATCATCTTCACAAACAACTCCTTCTCCTTGTTCATTCTTGCTCAGCTTTATATGACACTCGAAAGTGCATGTCTTGTTCTACCAGAACATCTGATTTTTTCTTCGGTCATTTGAATTTTTGCTAATTTTCAGGTCATCAAAAATGGAGTGCCAGTTGACAAGGATGAGCAGGATGTCTGGTACCTTCTTCTTTCGCCATTTTTCGTCGCCTGCTGGCTTGCTTGCCCGTCATCATTTGTCACACGGACATATTGAACGATTTTTGCACAGAATTGTAACTGGCGACGAAAAATGGTGTTTGTATGTCAACATGAAGCATCGTCTCTCTGGTAGCCTTAGCAGCACTAGGACCCTGGTTGAAAGCAAAGAGACGTAAGAAGAAGGTGCCAGACATCCTGCTCATCCTTGTTGACCTGGCACTGGTCCGTTTTGATCCGTTTTGATGAATTGAAAATTGGCAAAAATTTAAATGGCCTAAGAACAAATTATATGTTCTAGTAGACTACTTTCGAGTGTCATATAGAACTGAGCAAGACAGACTGAACAAGGCAAAGGAGATGTTGGTGAAGATGATTTTTCTCTTTTTGGAATTTTGTTGATATTCGACAGAAATCACCATAATCCAATAAGCGCGACACAAATTCTTTTAGAGCAAGACATTCTCTTTCGAACGACATACATATAACAGCGAGCAAAAAAGTCCTGCCACAGAGCAGGATCTGTCGGTAAAAACAAACCTTCTTCTTCGGACGTCCCAATTTGATGGCCTAAAAACCAATAAAGGACAAACAATCAAACAGTACCAACATGTATTCTTGTAATACAGAACATTTCTTACAAACACTATAAAAAACTGCGCATAAATTCCAAACCAGAGCGGAGAAAAGCGACTGCTCAGTTGGCCACTTTTTCACTTTTCACTATTCACTTTAACGACCTAAAAATATACAAACTTCGGGACAAAAAAATGAATGCAATACATGCTCTGATAGAGCAAATCATTCTCTTTCGAATGCTGTATAGCGCTATACAAGAGACCACCCTTGGAGTCCGCAATGAATCGTTGAAAAAAGGTGGGGGATTATGAACAGCTTACTACATCCGACCCGAAATAAACGGGAAGCCCTCACTAGAAGTTGGTGAACTGATGTGGCAACAGAATTATCCGAGGCATTGGTTCCGTAAGAATATCACCGCTCTACAGCTCTTTCTTTATGCAGGAACATAGGTCCTCTTGTTGATACGTGCTCAAAATGTGGAACGAAATCCACATAAAGTACCAAAGGCACACAATTTCCTTGAGATATGATGGCTTCTTCAGTTTTATTTTTTTATATAAATTTTAAATAAATAAATAAATAAATGCAGTTAAGTTTCTGCAAAATTAAATAACACTGAGGTCTTCTAATTTTATTTAACTCTAATTGTTGGGTGCTAGTTGTTGTCAGAACTTGACACTTCATACCATAGTCTTAGTGAAGTTCTCTACATTCAATACCCTGTGTGTACGCTGAGTATGTAGATAGAGCAATATGCCTATTGTAGGGGACAAGAACAATTATGCACCCTAAGATTAACGTATCGAAAAATCCTCTCGATTTAAGGAGGCTATGAGGTGTTTTATTAGCAATGCTGTCTACTGCTGTTTCTTCCACCGCAAAGCCCTACCCAACTAATCTGCTCTACACACCTGTCGAATTGCTGAATTTGGTACCTATGCTCCGAAGCCCCAACAATTACCTGCTGCCACAAGAAAAGGCACCATAACAAGGTGGTGGTGCTTCTTGCAGTTCTATACTTCGGTAAGGGTTGAGAACAATTATACAGGGATTTTTGAACTTGCTAAAAGCAAACAGCACAATAACTATCGGAATTTTGTTTCCCAATCACCAACCACACCTACCCTAACCTTTTAGTTTCAAGAAATCAGCATTTGCACCATCAATACAATGAAAATTGCGACGATCTGGTCGAGTGAGCTCTTAATTTATACACTAGATGACTGCTGCCTATTGTGCTTTAAAACAAATTTTATTTCATTATTTTGATATTTTATTTTGGAAAATAGAAGAATTATAAAATGTAGAAAAGTGTGCTTACTTGTTGCTGCAGGTGAATTCAAAAATTCAAAGAATCGCATAAAATATTTTCCTTAAGCAAAAAATTATTGTAGACGACTCGAAGAGTTTTTATTTCGATGTGGGGAGAGCTCATTTTAATTTCATCCGTTGCAAAGGTGTCATTCTAGCTTCGAGGGTATCCAGTTTGATTTGTAAAGAATTCATTTTGACGCTAAATTGGTATTTATATATTGTCAGCACATCATCCTGCTGTCACCGATTGCACCTCCTTCAATTGGCAACAAATTTGACGCTTCTTCATGCAAGGGCCATTTCGACGTCGCGCTTTCAGAGCAGTGACGAATCGGGAGATGCACTTAATCATTTGTGTGTACCCTTTGTAATCACTGCCCACGTACATATCCGGTTTCCAAGTGACGTCCATTTCCTTGTCCTCCAAACAGCCTTCTTGAGCTTCTTCAAGGCTTCCTTCACCCCTGCTTAATCGTGTACCTCAACCCGAACCCACAATGATTATTGCGCTGTGAAGGATATCATCTGGCCTTCCAGTATCCCGTTTTCTTGAAAGCATGCTCTGAACATTGGGGCGACTTTTGTGTCTGTGTTGCCGTCCAGTTGTGTCCAGTCGAGTGCACCATGATCCCAACTAATTCTTCCACTAAACTGAGTTGTCTAATTTCAACTAATTCCAGAGCGATCGAGAGGACAGTATCTCTACGAACGCAATAAACGCTATGCCTCGTCCTATCTTCATCCGACAGGTAACTTCTTCCCCTTAACTAATACTTGTTAAGAGTGAACAAGCTAGACGTGGTAAGAGAAACAAAGCTGAAAGAATAGATTAAACGACTGCTTTGTATGGAGAAGTATAAACAGTAGGGGAGCTTCGAATCATCGGTTGCCAATGAAAGGAGGACATTTACGATCTTCAGCTTCGAATGCTTCACAGTATGACGAACTTTCAAGAAATTGGGGCAGTTTTATAGCAAATAAACATGTCTGCAGCAACTTGTTTATCAATGTTTTAGAGACTGCAGTGAAGAATTTATATATTTACTTATTTGTCTGTTTTACTCGGTTAGAAAAATATGGGACCAATGGTTTTCCGAAAGAGCAATTTGAGGAGGCTTTAACAGAACAAAGTAATGTTCTCAAATTTTTGTTTTCTTTCCAACATTGCTCATTCACATGATTTTCTCCTATAAGCCCTATGTAGTGAGAAAAGCGATTCCTTCAAATGAAAACTCTCATATCAACCCTGGCTCGACAGCTTTACGAGATCAGTTATGGAGGTTATTAGAGTTAGAGATCGTGCAGAAGATTTAGGTGTTAGGTTGTTATTGAATAAATTTGTGGTACACTTCCAAACGCTACTCCTCTTATGTATTCCATAGCATCGGCAAAATCGAAGGAAAATTATTATTCAAAAATAATCTACTGCAAAAATGGCTGCTACAGGAGCAGGGAAAAGCGTTAGAGTTACAGGAGGGAAAAGCGCTTCGTCAATTTCTTCATAGCAAGCAGCACCTAGCATTTATTGTGTTCACTTTCGTAGTTCTTGCTCTCTCATACTGGAAGTGCGCCATATTTGAGGTTTTGGGAACTTATACGGAAAGCGTTGCTGCGTCAAGCTTTTCCAACTTTTCTACTGAATGGCCAGAACCATGTCAATCGAACCTACCTGAAGGACCACAGTTTTCGATTCCGCACCTTCAAAATAGTGAAACTCCAGAAATACTGCTGTTCACGCCACTCTGAAAAAAGTTTTGAGTAAAATTCTAAGGTACGAGTGCCCCGTTTCGAGGCAGTCAGCAGGGCGCCCGGCCGCTGCGGGACGAAGTATTATGCGACAACTATCGCCATTTTTGCATAGGGCAGTGGGCATGCCAGTCGCTTAACGGGCGAGAGGTTGTCCGTTCGCTCCATGCGTTGAGACTGCTTCTATATTAAAGGATAAAGGATAAAGGACGGCGTTACTCAATCCCTTCTGGGATGCGCCAGCGCATTCTACTTCTACGGGATGTCGTGGAGGCGACATGAATGCGTATTTGGCCATACAATGACTTGCGGTGGCCAGCCGATGAACAAGTCAGCGCTCTATCCTTCCCAGACAAGTCTGGTACCAATTCACCGACCCCGGAGGGATGGAAGGCTTGGTTGGCCTGAGCGGGAAATCCGAACCAGGAACCTGGTATCGGGTGCACGCGACAGTCGCGCCTCCTCCGACTGCGCTACACGCGCCCTGCTTCTATATTATTGTACAATAATTGTTTGCAATTGTCCATGGTGAAGCAACGTAAAAGCGTCCCTCGTCGCAGCGTTACCAAATAAAATTATTCAATAAAAACCCAGTTCGAAAAGCTAATGAATCTTTTCATTACTGTGTGATGATGCCATCTCTTTGCATTCGACTCGTCGATCGTCTACCGATGAACGAAGGTTATTTGCAACTGCGGGAGTATGCGTCTGGATTTGCCAATATTAACATAGCACCGGTTTCTCAGAGGCAATATTAAGTACAGTAATAGCTTGAACTTTCTACGACAGCTTAGCTATAAGAATTTTTCATCAAAGGAAGCAGCGGCTTTATACCCAGCTTGGAGCTTGGACGACGTGCTCCCGCTTCGCCAACACATTTTTCGTTTTTCTTCGTCTCCCGTTCCCGCCTAACCTACTATCTTGTAGAGCTGTTCTTGCAGTAACGTGCTGCATATAACCGGTTACGCACGGCTGAATATTGAATCTATTCCAGCTCGTTGTTGCATTGTGTATCACCGGCAAGCGAATAGTGCTCTTCAGTTGTAGATCCACTCACATAGTGTTTGTTTGCTGTACAGAACACCTTAGAATGTCCTACACGCTCCGCAGTTTAGATTGAATGCAAACAATTTTTAATGTAAGGAGCCGAGAGTGTGTTAGGCAAGGAACATATAGCTAAGAATGTGCTGTAAATCAGTTGTTTCAGGGTTCAAGATATGTTGTTGAAGAGTGCCTGTTACCAAGGTCGTCAAAGGTTTAATTTATGGATGACCCTACACTCCCACTACACGACGTCTATTCTGACTAGATACGTTGAGGTTCACGACGATAGAGTTCGGAGAACCAAAACGACCAAAAAGCACAACACTTCTGTACTGGATCAGTGTGTACACACACTTATTATTTCAGCTCAACCTTCAGACAGACGTGGAATGCGAAGCCAACCCAATGCAATTAACAACGCTGAGCTTTTCAGTTCTTTATTTCTTTCAGCACACCCTGCCTATTAAAATTCTGAGAAGTGCTCTGGGTGCAAGCACGTAACATCCTTCAGAAGATCATATTTAGACTCCATATTGAGACTATTAGACAAACAAATAATATCACTGAGAGCCGCCATCATCCTTTAATTCAGTGCCACGAAGCTCGAATGAAAAAAAAACTCTAGGGGCAAGCTCGATGTCGATTTGCTTCTAAAACTCCGGCGTTTTCCTGTTTCCTGGAGCTTTTCCGTTGCAGTTTCCCATCTGATTTCGTTTTTCATGCTGTCGGCCTTTGAAGCTGCGTCCTGCTGCAAGCGGAAATCTACGATTGTAGAATCATGAAGGATGTAAACTAGCAAGCGTCTCAAAAGCACAAACTGCATTCTTCTCACTATATGAAAAGCAATTACCCCAGTGTGCTTGCCCTATTTGAGTGCTTACTCTGTTGCACATCAAGGTCATGTCAGTGCATCCGCTTCTTTGAACCTCTTTTCTTTGCCTTCAGTGATCCCAACGATGAACGGCGGAATTTGCTTGAGCGGGATGCGTTGCACCGATGATGTATTAGCTAAACTCCATCGCTAAAGCTCCATGTTATGCATGGAGGAAGTCGCTATGAAGCTCGTTCATAGGCCATCATATTCGCGCGGATCCCAGTCACTCCAAATCGATAATCTCGATCAATATTTCGGAAAACATGTGGTCACATTAAGCATGCCAAAGAGTTCGTTACGCTTTGCAACATCTTCAATATTGTGGGTTTGTTCTTAGCTAGGACTGCCCTAATGGTGGCTAAATAAGTGGAAGACAGAGGAGGCAACAGCAGTCAAATAGGGTTGGTGGAGAACCGTGTCCCAGCCCAGCTCCTCCAAATTTTCATCCGTCTCGTTAGCTAAGTGCGGCCTAGCTTCTCGTAAAGGAGGTTGGCTGAAGCAGGTCTCAGCCGTTTTTTTCGAACAGGGTTCGCCAGCTTTTCAAGTTGATTGGCTTAAATGCTGTTGGTGACTGTGTGTGAGTCGAGTGGAGCAGACCATGCCCTTACCGAGAGCATGAAATGATGAAATTTACAAATTTTGTGTAACTGAAAAGCCTAATTAAACACTTAGGGCCCAACATAACACCGTCCCGTGGGATGTTGATTTCCTTGAAAGGAGGTTTTCAATTGGGACAGCTTTCTTTACGGTGCAACCTCTTTACCTCTTAGGATAGTTCAGCATATATGTGGACACACACAGACGGCAACATCATTTATAATGCTTGATGTTTATGTCACAATGCATATGGCAATTGCATAGGTAATTAAGCATCGTTGGTTCCTCTTCTCGCCACAAACACGAATGTTATCGCTCCTGCGGAATCGAACAGAAGGTTTCTTTGTTCTAATGCATTCCTCTATTCTACTGAAGAGAGCACTGCAACATTGCTGCGCGTTATTTGGGTTCTGCCGAATACTTTAGAATTTCCTGGCATGGTCTGTCCTGGATGAATACATGTTACTCATGTCTACTAATTTCACTCTTCGCCAAAAATGCTTTTAATTTTTCTTTTTTAATTAAAAAATTATTTTTCTTCCTCATGATAGAAATTGGGCGTCGGAAGATGGAAGTTGGGTTTTGTTATTAGATGGAAGCCTTTCCGCAGTGTTTGGGATTCCTCCAGAGCATTTCTGCCTTCGAGTGGAAATGACGAGGGCAGCGATCACCAAGTGGAGTGCAGAGCAGATATGCTCATCACTGCAGTCTACCATAAAGGAGAAAGGATAAAGCATGGCGTTACTCAATCCCTTTTGGGATTCGCCACGCATTCTACTTCTAGAGCATGTCGTGGAGGCGACTTGAATGCGTATTTGGCCATACAATGACTTGCGGTGCGGTGCAGCCGATGAACAACTCAGCGCTTTGTCCTTCCCAGAGAAGCCTGGACCAATTCACATTCACCCACCACGGAGGGATGGAAGGCTTGGTTGGACTGGGCGGGAAATCCGAACCAGGAACCTGGTATTGGGTGCACGCGACAGTCGGCGCCTTCTCCGACTGCGCTGCCCGCGCCCCTGGAGTCTACCATGGGTCTAGAGTAACTATTTCAGTGATTCGTGAACATCGCCTCTTCGAAAAACTGATGATCACCATGAATGGCTATGCAGCAAAGGTAAAGCTCTCAGGGAAAGAAAGGTTCCCGTTTGCTTGAAACTATCGCAAACCTCCATTATAACGAAAGAAGTGCTAGAGATAAGGCCAAGGGCTGACTAATTATTCTTCATCATGTGCCTGTGGAATTCAATCATTGAAGATGGCGCCGCACTCGAAATCCGTCTCATTAGGAAATGCTCTATGTCTTCCATTTTGCAGAGAATCGTCGTATAAAAATCTCTAATTCTCTCGGATCACGCGCATAAGATGTTGTAATGCGTAGATGTTTGAGGAAGTTGAGCCAGGAAGTGTCGTGGTGTAACGACGGCAATGGAGCGAGCAGATAGCTGTTTGGACAGGAATTTGACAAACGAATTCAGTGAATCCAGAAGCAAATTTTCATCGAGTAGTCCAATTTCAAGAATCTACGATCTCATTCGATATTATACTTGTAGGTCCCTTTTTCACTGTACTAACAGTTGCAATATCTAGAGATGTATAGAACTTGGGGCTTGGGGACCTCGTAGTATTCAGCGATATCTATATTTATTGTAAAATGAAAAAGTAAAAGTAGAAGAGTAAGTAAAATAAAATAAAATGCTAAGCCATATTTGCAGAGAGTTCATCTGAAAACGGAGAAAAGCATAAATTTTGCGCCGTGTCAGTGGTAAGAATTGTGCCATGCACTGTTTCGAAGCTTCATATTTAGAACTCGATATATTGTGCGTGGATTAAATGATTGTTACTTATCAGCAGTTAACTATAAACTCTGCCACATCTCTGTGACGTCTCTGTACCTGAATGCTTATAAAGTTCAGAACACAGTAACACGACAACATGTTTTTCAGAGCAAATACCATCAAAAATACTGGCACTAATCAAAAGGCCACTACCTAGTAGACTACTACCAGTCAGTCCATAACAATGAGCTAAGGCCTGAGCATAAGGAAGGGGGGGGGAAGGAAATACACACGAGTTGTTTGATGCCAAGGTGACGTAATGCGCTCCTCCAAAACCTCAGATGAGGGCCTTGTTTTCGCGGCGCTAGCTTCGTGCTTCAAATTTGAAATAAACTGACCCCATCACAGCTTTATACCTTTGACCTATATGAAAATGCCTAGTATATGTAGCTTATGGCGGAAGTTGTATGTACGCGAAGTATGTAAATATTTAGCAACATATCGCATCCAGTTCTGTAGTGCAGGTGACAACGGTGAAGAGATGAAGGTGTTCATCGTATAATAATTAGTAGATTACTAACAGTTTTAATTCTGCAACTTATTGCCGAATTGAATCCCTACCTTTAATCTAAATATTTTCCAGAGTAAATAACTCGCAAGTAGATGTAATGACAAGTCAGCCCTTCATGACTTAAGTCATTGGAATTAGGTCGAATTTCAAAACAGTGCAGTTCTCAAGTATGTATCAGAATAGCAGAGATGTGACCAATGCAAATTTTTTTATTCTGCATAAAAATATAGTGTTCAGGTCAAGGTAGGGATAAAAGTAAAGCAGTAACAATAATTAAGCGTTGACTGGCAAGATTAAAACTAATTAAAAAGATACCGCAAATACTAATAGCAAGGAGTATTCTGCTGTAGTCGCCGTCGTCGCTGCCGCCGTTGTCCACCGCACGGCAGGGGTCATCAACCGCCTTGAACCGAGGCTTTTAATAGTCCCGTCCCGAGAGTATTTTTTTCTCAGAAATATGGCAAGTATCTATTTCATACATAAGCAGTCGAATCTAAAATTTGAAACTTTGGCCAGGTACCATTCCATCTTCATGCAATCCATGCTTTGCATTTACTGTCTCTAAAATTATTCTTAATTCTTAATTAATTAATTAATTTCTTAACTATTGTTTTGAGCGTTTCATGCACGCGCTATCTCCTATGGCTGCCCTATTGCCAGCAATGTTATGCCCTTAAAACCATTGCTTGGACTTTTGCGTCGTCTGGGTAATCACAGGTTTTTCTAGTTTTAATCACCAACCCTAAAATAATGAGGTAGAGCGAAAACAGGAGCAACAAGAGTGGTGGATCCTACTGCAGCACTCAACCTTTTTCCGAGTGACTGATTGTGACAGAATAGCACGTTTAAAAAGTAGAACAACTCGAACTTTTGAACTGCATCAATATCACACTATGAAGCAGTGGCTCGTTCGAGACGTCCTTCCTGTAAAATCGGCACTCTTTCAAGAGAGCCAGCGCAGGTATCGAACCAAGTTCTTTGCTTTTCTTCTGTGGCCGTGAGCTTTAAAGTATGGGATCTTATTCGCTGCAAATCACGAGGGATGCTAACATGTAAACGACCTCGTCCTGACATCTACGGTGTCACTGTGTGTAGTTCATTCCTTATGATTTGATCCGGCAGCACGAAATATTGGACGTTCAGAGCTGCGTTACTTTAAAAGAATTTCACTAGTTCGTTGGGACCTGCTACGTGCTCGACAACTCGCTTTCCTTGTTTTATAACTGCTGTATTTTTGAATGTTATATGTATACCTTTCCCGGGCGTGTGGAGCGCAGTCGGAGGAGGTGCCGTCTGTCGCATGCATCCGATTTCAGGTTCTTGACTCGGATTTCCCGCCCGGGCTTACCAAGCCTTTCATTCCTTCAGTTCCGTCAGTTGGCACCGAACCTGTCTGGGAAGGATAAAACACCTGTTCATTGGCTGGCCTCTTTAATTCACGGTATAATCTGAATATGCATTCAAATTGTTTCCATGATATTCCATATAAGTAGAGCGGAGCATCCCGAAAAGGACTGGTTAACGTCGGACATTATCCTTTATCATTTACATCTTTTCTACGGGTTGAAGCCTTATACGTTCAAGTACTTTACACAGGTGATTCCTTTGAGATCTCTCCAGGCTGAAAAGTACAGTAGCATGGAGATCATCATCTCGCAAAGAAAAATTCAGTTCGCCAAAATCAGGTAGAACAATCTGGATTTGATTGATGGAGGGGCCGAGTGAGTGCTCTTCAGGAGAAGAGGATTCGTTGCTGACGTCAATATGTTTTGAAGCTGTGAGGAAGGGATAATGATGGCGTGCTGTGTCGTCGTTACTCGCAACGACGCTTCTTCGCCGAAAAAGAAGCTGCACCGGTGTCCGGAAAAAATACCCTTGTGCAACTCCCCTCCTTTTCGTCCTCCCTCAGGAAGCGATCCCGAAAGAAGTGGAATGCCTCCCGAACCGCGCCCGTCGAATCAGCTTATCGTTGTCGTCCTGATTGCGCATTGAAATTGCATCGAAGTTCCGCTGCGCCCAACTGCCTCATGGCACCGCGACCTTTGACCGAGGACACTGATATTGCCCGTGCAACAGCATTGGTAGCTCTCCCCATGACCTAGGCCGGCGTTTCTTCAAAAATGCTGGTGCTTGAATGGAAAACACTTATCGCAGTGGCTTCACTGTAGCAGCCATAAAAGTTCTAAAGCTTATTTCAAAGAGCGGGAAGTGAAACTCTAGTGTCGGGCTTGAAATTTCGCCTGCCCGCCACCATGAGTTGCACTCAAAAAAGATACGATCACATGGGTTCGAAGGTACGACTGATAGAGAACACACGGGTAATTCTCTCATTGTTGCAAAATTAACGTTTCTTTGCTGTTCTACAAGTTCCAGTGTGAGTCAAGCAAACTTCTGCCAAATTGAAAAGTGACATGGCTGCTCAAGGTTCATACTTAGGTACTAATTTCCGGACCGATGTATTGTAAGTGTTCTTAGGTAAACGAAGTTGCTACTAAAAATGAATATTTGGAGGATTAAGTCGTAAGAGATTGCAAAATTTGAAAGTGTACGACTTTATGTAAATTACAAAGGCCATTAGCCAACAAAAGAAACACGGCTCCGCTGCTTCACAGATTTGGCGCAAATTTTGAGAATTTTGCTTTACTTCCTTTCAGAGTAAGCTAAAATGCTTTGCTGTAGAGATAAGAATTTGACGATTCTTCAAACGATGATTTTTTGGGACACCTTAGATATAGTGAAGGCCACATCCCCTTTTCGAAAGAAGGAGAAGGAGGAAGAAAGAGTAGTGACATTCCAATTTTGAGCTTCGGCCAAATCTTTTTTCCAAATATGTCAAAAAGCAAGAAAAATGCAAAACGTGTTCGTTTCGCCACCACCTTCAAATGAACCTGCTATGGACGCCTCAGCAGCATCGCCCGACAAAGGTACTTTAGACACGACTAACTAAGCCTTTTACCTAATCTACCCAATTCTTCCTAATTTGACTGACGCATCTGGTTACGCATGAAGGGGTGTGCTTCATAATTGCAAGAGCAGTTAATTCATAGAGTTCTTTTGTGCATCGAACACTCAGAACGTTGCGCAAATCTAAACCGCGAACGTGCTGAATCTCATCGTCATAAAAGGGAAGTGCTCTTTTGTTCTGGCTTACAACTAAGTAAGAAATCCTCGAAAACAAAACCTTGCTCTCGGGATGCTATTGGAAAAATTTCGCTCTATACGAATGCAGCTTGGAACTATCAATTACTATGTATAATAGAATTAGGAATAAGTTCGTAGCGTTTTCTTCGAAGAGTTTCGTTTAAACGATTTATTTTTTGTTTACCAACTTAGTAGGGAGCACAATTTCTGTTTTACAAAAATGTTATTTGTTTTCTAGAATAAATCTCTTTTTTAATTTTTTAGGGGCGCGTTTAAGGCAGTCGAAGGAGGTACCGGTTGAATTAATACCAAACCTGTCTGGGAAGAGTAAAGCGCTGACTTGTTCATCGGCTGGCCACCGCAGGTCATTATACGGCCAAATACGCATTTAGATCGCCTCCACGACATCCCGTAAAAGTAGAATGCGTGGCGCATCCCAAAAAGGGATTGAGTAACGGCATCCTTTATCCTATTATTTATCCTTCTATTTTTTAGGCTTAGAAGTGGAATACCTAGAAGGCAAAAATCGGCGTTTTCGACACCTGCTCTTCTTCGCATTTCATTGTGGACAAAAAGCAGCCGAAACAGTCGGGGATTTTTTCGAGGTGTACGGAGATTCCTGCGCTCATTCGGTACAAAAACATTGACTGCGGCCTGCTCGATGCCGGACGAGATGTTCTGTTGTAATTTGAAGGCGTTTTTCCTTGTCGAATTTTAGTTAGGTCGCAGCTCACACAGGCTCCCAATTTTTCAGCAAATCCCATCGAGTGGTGATGGCTAAGAACTGTTTTTTGATTGCAGTTCACATTGTCGACTAATTCACGGCATATTTGGCTACCGCTCTCTTCCAAAAATACCTTGAGACGACCTCTTCCAAAAATACTCTTCATTTAATTCCGAAGGTCTAACGCTAGATATCGCCCTCCTCGAACTTTGAAAACCATTTCCATGCTGTAGACTCGCCTAATATTTCTCCTCTGTGCATTAGGACACGACGACTTTTAGGCCACGGCGAAATGTGGGACAAGAGCTGGTGTCGAAAAGGCTGATTTTTGCTTTCTGGGAATTTCATTTTTAAGCCTAAAACATAACAGAAACCAAATTAACTTAGAAGACAATTAATATATTTTTTTGTAGAGCAGAAAAAGCACTTTGTAACAAATACAATCACTTTGTCAAACAAAAAGCAAATCCTTTAAATAGAACTCTTCGAAAAAACGCTACGAAATTAATCCTCAGCCTAATAGAATTTTGAGCCACTGTTTATGATTGTTGAAGGCAAACGCTCGCACAGCCAGTGATTAGTAGGAAATCTCCTTTCACGCATGTCAGATAATCAGGGTAGATATGCTCGTGCTGCTCATGCAGTCAGGAAAAGGGACGACGCTGTACCTCGGCCGTTGTGGCGAACGTTTTCTATCCTTTCCCATCATATGGTTGGAGTGACCTGATATGAAGTTGTGAAGGTTCGCATGAAAACGTCGTTCGAACAAACTTGCGCTTCTTCAATTTCCACCGTTCTGGTGATTTCAAAGGACAAAATAAGAAAATGTGAACTTTATACGACAAGAAGACAAGCCTCGTATTCAGGAAAGGGTAGCGACTCGTGCAGAAAACAATTATTCGCCGTTATCCAGCGGTCGAAAACGACAGATACAATGCGGATTTGAAACGCCTCGAGAAGAAAAGGTGTACGCCTCCGGAAGAAAAGGTGCAAGGCGTGGCCCACGTCTTAAGAGACAAACTGACGACTGACTCTCTCTTCTTCAGCTACGAAGTTGGGAGAAAATAAGAGAGGCAAATGTTTTTTCACTGAAAACTAGAAATGTGTCTTCTATAGTGGATGTTCTCCTAACGAGACAGCTGCAAAAAGCGCGCGACTTGCCACGTACAAAGCTGTCCCCCATGAATTGAGAATCTGATGGCTCCCCTGAATTGCTCCTCTGCTTATCACATTTTCACACCTCGTCGAAATTCGAAGACAGCGAGCATGGTGAGATACCGGAAGTGGGCGGGTGGCCATCGACATCTAGCCTAATTTGTGCGAACACTGAGACTCTTTTCTCTCGTTAACACACCCGCTTCTTAAAAATGCCATCCTAGATGAAAAGTTATTTGCGCACTCTCTTTACTGCTATAGGAAACCCTATTGTTAATGAACTGCTTTTGTGGTTAGAAGATGCTGCAGTGACCTCGAAGGCGCTCTAAAGTTACCTGCGGAATTCACCAACCCTTCATTCAAACTCTACGCCAACTGCATCAGTAGAACAACTTCCTCGACGGGTGTGTTGACTTCAAGTAAAGTTTTATGTAGCCTCATAGAAAAGATTTTTTCCGGCAAAGATGAATCCTTCGATAAAGGGAAAGTCCTTCTGGGGCTTGTCTTTTAGAAGCTTTTCCCAGCGTACGTACAGATTTAAATTCAGTTCGCTGTTAACACTTAGAGGTCGATTTCTCTCCAAATGTTGCGACATTATCGCTCATAACTGATCTTCGGTAGCTTTTTCTGAAAACACTCTGTAATACTTCATTGTGCATTCTCAAATACGGCTCAGGCTGTGTTGATATAGCCTGCCAGTACATGCAATTTTCACGTTGAATTGGACACTTCACGTCCAATGGGACACTCTGCTATGCTGATTAAGACTTTCGCAATCAATGCTGCGAACTCTTCGAAATTGAACTGAGCCTCTTCCACATTAAGCTAAAGAATTTCCAAAAATGTTGAAATAATTATTTTACCCAATGAAAATTTTAGTGTAACCTTCTTTGGAGTTTACTTGACCTATTCAGTAAGTGATCACATTATTTGAAATTTTATAAAATTCTTATTTTTTTTAAATATGAGTTAACGCTTGTTATCAAGACCAGGAAGACGGCTATTTTTAGTTTCAAAAGAAAAAATTGCGCATTGCCCTCGACGAGAACGTCGCGATTTTTATTCGATTGATAGCAAAATTTCTGTCTTTTTCTCCCCTCTCCTCTTTTTCTCTAATTTCTGACACCTGTAAACGATATAACAAAAACATTTGTTAGGAACACACATATCCTCACTTTGATGCTTCATATGAGCAGCATTTGCACTACCATTCAAAGAAAAATCGTGAAGAGCTTTTCGAGTGCCAGGCGGGATCTGATTTTTAATGCACTAAATGATAGCTGTCCTGTCGAGCTTCAGAATGAAGTTTAGGTTATTCATTTTCAAGAAGTAAACATTTTATTCAACTATTCAATATTATTCATTCGGTTAGCTAAACTAAAAAATTTCAAAGAAAATTATAAGAAATTTTCCATTAAGAAAAAATTATTCCAACCGTTTTAGAAAGTCTGTTTTTTAACCTGTAAGAAGGTCATTTCGATTTGAAAAAGCTCGCTTTGATTTCATAAGCCTTAGACTACCTTAAAAGAATGGACAATTTGACGTGAAAAGTATCCAACTCGACCTGTGAAAAGTGTCCAATTCACGTGAACATGATATACCTATAACTATATTTGATAACAATAACTATACGGCTTATCAAAGCAGTGATAGCGACAGATGGTAATCCTTGAGAAGCAACCGGTGGGCAGATTTCGTTGCATTCAAATATTCCATAATCGTTTGATACAAAGAAATCCTATCCTATTCTACCACACTATATATCAAAGATTTAGCGGCTGTTCGTCTGTTTATCTGTCCGTACGTCTGTCCGAGGCCTTTCAATGACGTCGTTGACTTCAAAAGACGTGTCACCGACGTCGTGCAACAGGCGTTCGGGTTCTGATGACGTGTGACCGATGTCGCGCAAGGAGAGACCGCTTCAGGAGACGGATTATAAACGTGTGTTACAACCGTGCGGCGGATCCAGTAAGACGGGAGCGATAAGGGGGGGGGGTGGATTCAATAGGTGAAAGGAGGAAAGGAACCAGAAGGTGGGACCAGGAAAATGAGACTAGCCCCCAATCAGTAAGAAGAGTCCGATAAGGGGGAACAGGCCTCCGGACCGGATTCAGAAGACGCGTAGAGGACGTCCCAGGTTCAAAAGATCTGTCACGGACATCGCGCCGCACAAAAATTCGTGGTCAGACGATGTGTCTCCGGTGTTTGAGGGCAAAGCCTCCCCCTCTCCCCCACCAGAAGTTTAGCGGCCGCTGGGCCTCTGAACGTCTAGTTCATTTATATTTATTCAATTTTTAGTTGGAGGCCACGGATAAACAGTTAAAGTACGGGTAGCAAATAGAATTTAAAGCAACAGTGAGAAAAACATTTTGAAGTCATCTGAATGGGATAGACTGAGAAGCGTCCTGGAGATACCTGTCAACGAGTCTTTCGTACTGCCCCAAAGAGCTACGTAGAACGTTTTTCTTCGAGAACTTGAAAAACCCGGATCCTTGTCGATAAGTAGAGAGACCATATCTTGCAATACTTTTTGCCGTTAGGATTCTGATCTTCCACTGGCCACCACTCGAGCTAGAAGAAGAAAAGGAATAGAAATCCTGGACTGGAATGCCTCACATACCAGTAACCTTACTACCAGACCTTCAGCGGCCTAGCGGCCGCAAACGTCTGGTTGGGGGCTTCGCCCCCAAACCCCGAGAATAGAACAACCCAATCTTCCTTCTTACTTTTGTTATGTGAAAAACTGGTTTTAATTTATAGATTAGTGCAGCGGAATATTGTAGAGCGGAATACTCAGTGTCACATGTGCGTGCTTGACTCTCACTCCGTTTCTTTGCCAGCACATAGGTAAGGAAGTATTAGCTGGGAGGGGATTGGGAAGAGGTAGGGAGAGTGACTATGGGATTCGGAGGAGTATTACTGCCGTCGAACCGTAAGCGGTGTCGACCAATACTGATTAATTTTAACTATGGTTTTGCTGATTAAGCACCGGATTGGGACACTCATTACCTGTTTCTCGACACCTAGAGAACGAGCGCTTTGGAGAAGAAATCGGAGACATGCGATAGAGGGTTGATGGGCTTCATAGGAGCAGTGAAGGTTCTGACCCACAATATCCCGTTGCACTGAGCTATTATATAGTAAAACGGGTTTTTACTTAATAAAAGTAGGAAAGCCTAAAGGATAATGGAGGAAGAATGGGATAGGGTTGTTCTATTCTCGGGGTTTGCCCAACCAGACGTTTGGCGGCCGCTAGGCATCTTATAAACAGGGGGATGACAAGGTCATACCCTTTTAGATCTTGCCTACGGTGCCGAAGTGTAATCAGGTTATAGGAGGTAGGGTGTATAGCAGGTGATAGTTATATACAGGGTGTCTCGAAAAATGTATACACTGCTTGAAAGGTGATAACTTTGCCTACAGTAAAGTTAATAAAAAAAAGTTAAGGGCTCTTATGAAAGCTTAGAGAAATAGAAATTTCTCGACGCATGAGCGGTGGAACGCGCCATGCACTCGTCTGAAATTTTGTATTTTACACTCGATTGAGTGTCTTTAGCTTGAATACTTGTCATAATCTCTTCGCAAAGTGGGCGTATCAATTGATTTGTGCTTCTTTTAAAGTATAAAACGCATATAACACACTACGGCTTGCAAAAAATGAAGATACTGTTTGAAAGATTTTAAGATTGCTACTAGTGGAGCGTTAGAAGATGTTTGAGGCTCGTATGAAAGCACAGGGTTTCTACGGCATGTAAAAAGGCAAGATTGCGCTATGCCCTTCCTGAAATCTTGCATTTCAGACTCGATAGATTGTGCATGGGCTGAATGCTTGTTACAGTCTGGTTACTACTTTGCCACATTGACCTGCGCTGTGCTTCTTTAACGTTTTTCGTTGCATAGCAGCTATATTTAACCTCTCAATTCAGCTCGAATGTTGCGTCATCAGTCCACTTAATCCATCTTGGAAAATGGGACTTTTGCTCACACTTAAATTGTGCGGTCAATAAACTTGCATGTCAAGTGTCTTTCACGTGATCTTCAAGTTCTAAACGTTAAAAGAAGAACATCAAAGGTTTATGTGGCCATGTAGCATCAGAATTGTAACAAGCGTTCAGCCCATGCACGGTCAATCGAGTCGGAAATGAAAGCTTTCAGATGTAGCACGGTCCAATCTTGACTATTTGCACCTCACAGAGAAATCTCGCTTCCATGTGCTTTCATATTTGCCTCTAACATCTTTAAAGGCTTAACTAGCAGCAATTTTAGAACCTTTCAAATAGTGCCAGCATTTCTTAGTAATCCTGCATTTTGCCACGAGCATTGATGAGTTTTAACCTTCAAACTTTGAAAGAAGCATAAATCAATCAGCACAGTCATTTTATGGAGATATTAGATTGTTGCAGAAGTTGTCGGCATTTTCAAGACACCAGATTTTTTAGTTTTACAAAAAAGCAAAACACTTCAAGGAACGAAGTAATCGCCATCATGTTCTATCACTCTTCTCCACATTTTAGGCAGACTCCCGATCCCGTCAGGATTGAACTTTTCTGGCTCTGATTCGAAAAAGCCAGCCAGCTAGTCAGCGTTCCATGTCGCCCTCATCATCGAATGTTTTTGCTTGCATTGCATTGGAGAGAGACGAGAAAAGGTGGTAGTCTGTTGGTGCAATCTGGGCTGTACGGTGCGTGAGGCTGCACTTCCCAGGTCGAGAAGCTTTTGGCGAGTCATTCTTACAATAGGTGGTCGAGCATTGCCGTGCAAGAATCGGATTGTGCCATGATTTGGACGCTTTTCTGCGATCTTGGCGGCCGGTCTATCCAGCTGCTGGAAGAACCAGTCCGCTGTTAGAGTTTCGTTACGGATCAGCAGCTCGCAGTAGATGACACCTTTGTAATCCCACCAAACAGAAAGCATGATCTTGACGGGGTGAGGACCCTCCTTTGGCTGTGGCTCAGGCTGATCACCCTTGTGAAACCAGTGTCTGCTCCTCTTTATGTTGACTTACAGGCACCGCTTCGCATCTCCTGTGGTGATGGACTTGAGCGTAAGTTCACGAGTGGTCCGCTGTGGGTCCAAATCCACCAGCTGTCGCAGTCGGTCGTTGTCAACATCGGATTCACGTCCTGACCCGAACGAACCTCGAAGGTTAAACTCATCTTGCGAAAGCGTGATAATCATTCTCGTGCAATGCGATTGGACACTGTGCCCTCCCCAAATGCACCATTGATGGGACGGCAGGAAGCGGCTGCAGACTCCCCAAATTTGAAGTCATACAATAAGAGACCTTGGATGTACTTCTTTGAAAGCTCCGTTTTTCTAGAAGGAGTTACGCGAAAGTGAGTAGCTAGCAGCAATAGTAAACCTACTCATACCTGATCTCTTCATGTGAACAAAAGATAGGTTGCTATAAGGTAGCGCTGTCACCTGTATCACCTGTCGTCCCGTTGATCATCGACTTGCTCGAGCGGCAGCGTCTCCATTCGTCCCTGTCGCGTGCCAGAGTGGTCCAATGGATCCTCCTCGCTCGAGAGACACGAAGAGCGTCATATCGGTCGTTCAGGGCTTTCACGAAGAAGTCCGACCAACGCGTTGGTGGGCGTCCTGGTGTTCTTTTGACATCCCGCGGAATCCAATCTGTGACGGCTCTCGTCCAGCGGGTGTCTGCGAATCGCATTACGTGGCCGGCCCACCTAATTTTCGACGACTCGGCCCATGCGACAGCGTCTCTGATCTTCGAATGTCGGCGAAGCTCGGAACTCCGGAGGCCTTCTCTCACTTGCGTGAGTCGTGTCACTCCGAGCATCGTCCTCTCGATTCCACGCTGCGCGACGCTGATCGCGTGTTCATCCTGCTTTCGTATAGCCCAGGTCTCTGAGGCGTATGTTAGGGCAGGAAGAACAGTGGAGTCAAATAGGTGGGCACGGAGTCGGACGTTCTTCGTTTTCTTCACGACTTCTTCGACGCTCTTGAAAGCTCCCCAAGCCGCTCGTTTCCTCCTGCTCAGCTCTGGTGCTAGGTCGTTGGTCATGTTGACTTCGCGACCCAGATACACATAGCTGGAGCATTCGGAGATGTTAGTTCCGTGGAGCGAGAATGGGGCATCAGAAACCCATCCGTTCTTCATGAACATCGTCTTCGTAAGATTCAGCTGCAGTCCAACGCTTCCACATACACGATCGAAGTCGGCCAGCATTCGTTCCGCCTGACTGATGCTCGGTGTTATGAGCACGATGTCGTCAGCGAAGCGAAGATGGTGCAGTTGCCGGCCGTCGACCTTCACTCCCATGTCTTCCCATTCTAGTTCGCGCATGACGTGTTCGAGGGTGGCGCTGAAGAGCTTCGGGGATATGGCATCCCCTTGACGAACCCCTCTCTTCACGTCAATGACGACGTCGTTGTAGAATGGTGAGATCTTGGTCGTGAATCCACTGTACAGCTCTCGAAGGACTCTGATGTACTGAGTAGGAACGCCCTGGGTGAGCAGGGCTTTCATGACCGCTTCAGTCTCGATGGAGTCGAATGCCTTCTTCAGGTCAATGAACGTAAGGCACAGCGGCAGCTTGTACTCTCGCGACACTTCGATGAGCTTCGTAATGGTGTGCATGTGGTCGATCGTGCTGAATCCTCTCCGAAATCCTGCTTGTTCGCATGGCTGTCCTTCGTCCAGCGTTCTACTAATCCTATTCAGGATGACTCGAGTGAACAGCTTGTAGACTACGGACAGCAGGCAGATCTAGTTGCCAATGTCGTGCACGTCTCCCTTCTTGTACAGCAAAACGGTCTTGCTGGTCTTCCACTGAGATGGAACCTAGCATTCGGACAGGTAGCGTGTGAAGAGCCGCGCCAAGGTGTTGATGAGCGCTGGCGGGAGGTTCTTCAGGTGTTCAGCTCTGATCCTGTCAGAACCTGGTGCTGTACGTTTCTTCACCGACGAGATGGCGTGTCGGATTTCGGAAGAGAGAACAGAGGGGACGACGTATCCATCCTGCGGAAGATGGCATGGGGGCAGGTGGACGTGGCTATCGAAGAGATCGGAGTAGAAGTCGTGAATGACTTTCTCCATGGTCCTTCTGGAAGAGGTGATGGTTCCGTCAGGACGTCGGAGAGCGGTCATCTTGGTCTTGAAGTTGGCGAAGTTCCGGCGGGCATTGCGGATGCTCAGCCCTGCCTCTGCTGCTTCAGCCAACACTTCCGCCCTTCTCTCCTTCAGATCTTCCTTTATCGCCGCTCTGCATAGCTTTGCAAGCTCGGACGTCAGTTGGTAGTTGCCTGACGCTCGTGCTGCTTCACGCTGGCGTATCAGCTCGAGAGTTTCCGGAGACAGGCGTCTCTTGGTGGTCTTCAAGCTCTCGGCTCCCTTAGCACTATCGTGGAGATGGTGCACGAAGCGATCGTATTCCTCGTCGACGTTGTCCATGACGGCATCTTCCCAAAGGCCGACAAGAGAGGTGTAGAGATCCCAGTTGATGGTCGTTCTGGGATTCCTGTTCTTGAACTTCGCGGCCTTCTCTCCTTGACGCGAAAAGCGGAACCTCGCGCGAAGGAGGCGGTGGTCTGATCCCGTGTAGAACTTGGGGACAACGGAGACATCGGTCAGGCAATACTTGCGATTGAAGATGATGTGATCGATCTCGTTGTGGAACTGGCCACCGGGGGATTCCCAGGTCCATCGTAGGGAGGGAGGCTTCTGGAACTGCGAGTTTCCGTGGATGGTCTTGGTCGACATGATAAACTCAGACAGCCTTGCTCGTTCCACTCCAAACCGTGGGTTCCGATGTGAAGTTCTTCCGGCGACCTTCGTGGCCCGATCTTGGCGTTGAAGTCGCCGACGATCACCTTGTAGAAGGTGTGATCTTCCTTATAGAACTTCTCCAGCTCCACGTAGAAGGCCTCGACGTCTTCGTCGTCGCAGTCGGATGTTGGGGCATACGCGACGAACACAGTCAAGGCTGGCACGGAGCCACATCGCTTCAGTCGCAGACGTCCGATTCGACTTGTCAGAGACTCGTACGAATCGATGTTCATGGCCAAGTGCGTGTTGACGAGGACACCAACGCCGCCTACTCCCCTGCTGTCGCATGTTCCGAGGAACAGTTCTTCTCCGGAGTCGTAGGCGGCGTGTAGGGGGTGGTGTCTTCTCGTCTCGGTCAGTCCGATGACGTCGTACTTGATCTTCCTGGTTTGCATCATCAGGTCCTCGACGGATGCTTCCGACGCAAGCGTGCGGGCTTTGTAAGTACAGATCGTCATCCTAGTCCTTCTCAGTTTGCACAGCCTGGTTAGGCCCTGAGATTTTAGCAGCCTCTCCGTACTCGTCCTTCCCATCGCTGCAGAAATGGGGGCTCTTTCGGGGTCAGGGGAATGAGGCCCTTTAGTGCTGCTGTGTTTGACTTCCATACAACACGGGTAGCTAGTCAGGCTCTGTCGTGCGGGCGAAGAACTCCGGGCAGCCAGCCAGACTGCCCGAAGGGACGGGGCGGGACTTACGGCGGCCTCGAGTCGCCTTACATGTACTCCCAGTCTACCGAGTGCAAGCTTTTGGCCGGGCCGACACAGTTACAATCCGCACAGTCACGGACACATCCACGCACACTGTGCATGAACATGCTGCTCACAAGGAACGCGTCGACCCGACACAGCAGGAGCAAGGAGTCCATCCTCTGCATCCCTCCTGCGTCTCTGGGCAGTACACGGTCGCATTTGGTTCGCGTTTAATTCCCCTATCCACCACCCGGGGACGCGCCACGTGGCCCTGCGACAAGCGGCCCGAGATCCCTCTTAACAAGAGAGCCCGAAGGCTCTCTATCGAGGGAGATCCGTGGATAAGGTAGCGTTAGTGAGAAAAAAGCACATTCAAAAGATGGCATGAACTTTCGCAACAACTTAATGTTATGACAACTACCCGTTACCGAGTCCAGCTTCATCAAGGTCAACGACATCGAGTTTCTGTCTTTGAGTACCTGGGATCAGCAGTAGCATCTGACGGCAATCTGATGACTGAAGTGAACTCACGCGTGAGTGCAGCTTGGTCCAAGTGGCGCTCGTTGACTGGCGTGCTTTGCTATAGGAAGACACCAGAGCGTTTAAAGTCGAAGATTTACACAGCCGTCGTGCGGCCGGTAGCGATCAAGGGTGCGCATTTAACGGTTATCATTTAACGAACTTAACGACTCAATGGAAATTTTCAAAAATTTGACGAAATTTTTGACGGACTGTTTTCTTCTCACTTCTCCTCTTTGTCTTCACTAATTTTGCAGTCCTCGCTCTCCCAATTAGTTCTGCTTCTAAAAACTATTAAAGTCAACAAGAATAAACAAAAGAAATCCGTACTATCACAGCCGTGAGTGGCGGAAGGGTATTGAGTCCAATGTCATTGTTTGAGTTGGACCTAACCATAAGAGCCTGCTGTCGTGATACCACGTAGAGCGCGCGGATCCTTTTTTATATCTGTTCCCTTGCTATCTTCTATGGCGCATTTCATGTAGTGCAGGAGGTGCAGGCTGTGGTGTGCACCCGATACTGTTCTTGGTTCGGATTACCCACCCCGGCCAACCACACCGTCCTACCTTTCGGGGTGGGAGAATTAGTAGCAGTCTTGTCTGAGAAAGATAAAATGCTGAGTTGTTCCTCGGCTGTCCACCGCAGCTCTTTGTACAGGCCAAAAACGCATTCAAATCGTCTTCATCCCTAGAAGCAGAATGCGTGGCGCATCCCAACAGGGATTGAACATGGTCTTAAGGTCATCCTTTATACATCTATTTGTTAGGTAGAAAACTCTTCATCCAGCCGTCCAGCGCGTCAAGGAGTTCACTTAAATTCTGGTCTGACTCCTTCGTAGGATGCCTATCCTCGCTTAACAGTGCTTTTCCCAAAACACTCTCGCTCGCCACCTGGAACAGTTGAGACGGAGAGGATGTTTTCGGCTGCTGAACGTATTTTAAATAATTTGCACAACGCCAACAAAAAATCGGGAAGCTGCTTTTCTGATCGGTAACATTCCAATGATAGGCTTTTAATTGTTTTAATTTTTTATGATTAATAAATTGGGCATAGACAGTTTATGCTTGGTTTGCATTCAGTGTCAATGGGCCGCGTTGTGTGTATGTAAATAAGTAGCTAAATAAATAAATAGTCATTTAAACAAGCAGCAGCGCTCGAAATGATGGGAGCGCATGTTTTTCTATGGTGCTCACGTGGGAAAACAGGCAATCCTAGATGGATGCGGAAGAAAACGATGCTCGAAGGGCTCTTCTCGCCGAGTTGTTTCGGGCTGTCGCGTTTGCATTCAAATCGCCGGCGAGGAATTTGTTCTGTCTAACCGCTTATTTACCGCAGCACGAAGCCCCGCGTCGGAGGACTCAGTGCTATCTGACGTCTAAATCACCGTCGCAGTCAACACGGCCGCTTCTTTCACTGGCTTTCAGCGGAATGCCCAGACCTCTTGCTGTTCCGCTGTACTTTGCCTGGGCCTAGTGAGGATAGTGTACATGTTTCCGTGATGTAAGCGCTGGAGAGAATTACGAGCATTTCCGGTGCGCCGCGATTTACCCATACACTAGCATTCGAAATATTGGATTTTTGAACAAAACAGTTAGCCAAACCTATTGAAGCCTGCTGAAATTGTCGATTATTTTGAAGTTCATCATTTTCAATAAGGCGCGTGGTAGTACAGTCGGAGGAGGCGCCGGCTGCCGCGTGCAGCGTATTGCAGGTTCCAGATTCGAACCTCCCGCCCAGGCCAAAGAAGACTACCATCCCTTCGGGGTCAGTGAATTGGTACCTGTTTTGTCTGGAAAGAAAAAACGCTGACCTGCGCATCGCTTGGCTATCGCAAATCATATAAGTCGAACACTCATTCAACATGATATGTCGTAGAAATAGGATTCGTGGCGCATCCCAATAGTCACTGATTGACGCCGTCCTTTCCTTTAGTCTTTATTCTTTACAATTTTTAATATAATGTGTATACCTTTAAAGAATCACTCTATTTGTCGTAAACTTCAAACGGTTATCAAGTGTTTACTGGAGAAACAGTTAGTTAGCTTACAAATGCATGGAAATTTTAAAAATTGCCGGAGCTATGGCCAAGAGATAAAATCTGCGTACATTATATTTTCGCCCCACCCTCCACCGTTTAGGACAGGATCAGCAGATTAACTTTGTCAATAATCTCCTGCGGTTGCGGCTTCTGAAATGGTGAATTTGTGTAGAAAGATGTTTGACTATAAAAGGTCTTTTCGCTTGTCAGCTACGTAGGGAGTAGGAATTGCTTCTCTTCTGGTTTCGTCGGTGAAAAATAGGAAAAGAAGCGGGTAAATGTAGACACTGCGTAATGCATCTTGAATCACAGCGTAAAAGGTAGGGATGAAGGACAAGGGATGGGTGAATCAAACCTTTTTTGAAATGGGTATTCTAGTTCAAAGGGATATCGTGAAGGCAATTTAAACGGGCATTTTGCCTATGCAATGAACTGCGCTGGGCAACTGAACTACTCGGCTTTATCCCTCCCAGACATATACGGTACCAATTAACCCATCCTGGAGAGAGGGAAAGCTAGGATTGCCTTGGCGTGACTCAAACCATTAGGCTCTGTATACGGGGTGCACGTAACAACCAGTACCCACTTCGATTACGCTACCACGGCACCTATGGCATTTCATAAAATAACCCACTTAAATCGGCCAATGGCAAAAGGTATCTCCGTCAGAAGTAGGAGCAGTCACAGGTGAGAAAACCAGACTGCTTAACTGAGTAACTAAGTGATCATTTAGCTTTGACCTCACTACATTTAATTTATTTCCTGGCGAAGTAAAATAGCAATATCGCATCCGAAATGCTTAAGAAACAGGTGCTGTATTGCATTCACTAGCGCACTCGCCAGAAGCGAAGACTTTCTGTTTTCGTCCGTGCACTATTGATTGTTTCACATTTCACTTCACCTCGTTAGCTAGAATTCTGATTTATTCTAGGAGGGATCGATTTTTTTCGGGAAGGTTGGAGCTTTCTATATGGTCGGTTTTCCTTCAATCGTAAGCAAACAGAACTCGCATCGCAGGCTGCCCCAGGAAAAACTAACATGATTCTCACTTTGTATGCCTTTATAATGTTGGTGCTGGCCTAAATTTCTATTTAAACAGTCATCGTCTTCCTCACTATTCAGTCATATTGCCCAAGCAACTTTTCTCAACAGGGGCTATGCGAATCGATTATTGTGACTAATTCTTTGCTCATGGTATACAGTCTTTCCTCCAGAAGTCAGTCAGTTGATATCAGAAAATTACGCTTTCCGGCTGGCTTCCAGAATTCAGTTGAAGGCTAGCATCCACTGTGCATTATTCTAATGTTTAAATGCAATGCATAGATGTTGAACATGTAACTCATCCTTGTTTATTGTTTGTCACAGAGGAAGAGCGGTGTACGTATTTTAAGATTTCACTGAGTGTTCACGACGTACTACATACGTAATTCAAACACGTTGGTCGCTTGTTTTTTTCAAGCTCCTCGCAAGAATGATATGTATTCTGTCTTGCCCTCCCGGAACAGTTTCTAGGCGGCATTACTCGATTTCTCACACTTCTCAGAGCAGCGCTTGCGGGCGAACTCAGGGCCGCTTTTCTACACTCACACATAGCTCATCAACCTGCAGGGGAGATCAATGCTGTAGTAGGCAAGCGCATAAGCGGCAGCTATTTCAGCGACGCTGACGCGTGCAGCAGCTGTCTATTATCGCACCTGCACAATCGTTGGTCACTTGTGCAAGAAAAGTTTGGGAGCTGAGAGTGATGCTAGTACTGCTGCTGCTACCGTCCTAATTTAAGCATATTTGAGACATACAAGCTTCTTCGAGCACGCGTATAAAGGAGGAACTATAAAGAGAAAGAAAGAAATTGAAAGAAAGAAAATTTGCGCTCTATTGTTGTGTTCAGGGCAGCGTTAATAGTATTCTCAGTCTGTAGTGACGCTGCGTTGCCTACCTTGAACCCTGACAATGGCAATCGTGCTTGTGTTTTTCCAGGCAGAGGTGCACTGCTATATCATTGCAGCCAGATGGTATCAAGAAAAGTTTTTTTTTTGAAAAAGCTTATCATGTGATTTCACTAATAAATTCTGTGAGTTTTTGTGATTATTTCATATGCTCTTTTTCATTTGTAAATACATTGCATATTGTTTTTAAAAACCCTACTGACGGTATAGCGAAAGTGAATGAATGAAAACAAAAATTTAATTTAATTTAAATAATGAAAAATGCTACAATTGTTGGTCTAAAAATAATTTGAAATTGTGCCACCAGGTCACCTAGGGCAGTGGGGTTCTGAGGTCTCTTGCCACGTATTTAGGGGCTTGCGAAGCACAGGATTTGGTCCGACGGAACATTGTGTAGTGCTTTGAATAGCACACGAAACAGCAAAATGGAAATCAAAAGTCTCGATTGTCTTCGGTATGAGGCATAAATGCTGCCTTAAATGCGATAAGTGTTTTTACTAAAACCGCTGTCCGTAGGTAGCTATTAGAACAAGACGTTTAATTAAGCAACCTCTTCAAGACTTTCTTTTGAGAAAAGCGAACCTTTTCTAGAACTTATTCTGTCCAGCACGCATTCATTTCGCTGTATACAATCCATTTCAAATTACTCACTCCCTACTACTCACGAACAGGGCTCAATGAACTGAACTGAACTACCTTATATTACCCATGCAACAAGGAAGCACCATCAATTTGTTAATTTAATGCGTCTGATTATCATACTGCAGTCTCCCAAGGACCCTGCAGACACTTTCAAGAGGAGTTTGACATGAGCACCGCTTACACTGGTCTCCAACCAAGGCTTGACCTTAGAGTAGCCCTGGAAAAGAGGAATATAATCTATAATATTTTTTAGTAGAATGTTTGAGCCCGTGCTATTCTCATGAGTTCGTAGTTTAAGATTAACCCCGGCCTTTCCGTTGTATCCTTTTCTTGTCACGAAGCTCTTCGTCATGAAAGGAATGTGGACAACGGACTTCACAAAATCAATTCTTTTCTGCCGAGCTATTGTTCCTGCTCATGTCCTTTAACATTTCCAACAATTATTTTCAATGAATGCTTACTCAAAAAATCGTACTCATGGGCGTAGCGAGACTGAAGTAAGTCGAAGACATTCGGCACGTGCTACTCGAGTTGCTGCATACGACATCGGGGCTCAACTCCCCGCTGTGAGTGCAGCTGCCGCAATTTCCTTGATACAGCTTCCGATTGCTGTTGCGGTTTGGAGGCTTTTCAAAAGCACCCACTTCGGCTCAGACGCATGGAGAGGTTAGAATTCGGCTTCCAATTCAAGCCACTATAATCTTGATTGTTCGTGTATGTGTCGTTGCTGACGAAGCAGACTTCTAGCCTGCAACAACAGAAAGACAGTGGGTTTAAGCATGCTGCATCTCTCTCACAGTTTGGGGATTTTTCTTCATTTCGTTAACTGAAATGTGTTCAAAGCACAGATGGTAGCTGTAGTTTCCTACGAGCCATCAAGAGGCACCTGTTTTGAGATTCTCATGGACTTACCAAACTGGCCCTACTGAGTATTCTCAAAATAAAGTTTTCTGAAACGTGAGATGTTCTATTTCATCTTGTAGACGAATTCCACTTGGATACTTGGGCATGTGATCAGGACCCATGGCTAATCAGGGACCAGTCTAGCCCGCAAGTGTATTCTCGGCACTGAAATCAAAAAAAATCAAACCACATTTCTCTTCTTAAACTGCTGCAAGGCGCTCTTCAGAACACTATGTAAAACTGGAGCTACAAGGCTTCCTTCCACTTGAAGCTCACTTCTCTACGATCAGCGCGTTGGAGTGCATTCGTCATGACTGCTCCGACAGAATCTCAGACTTGCAATTCTAAGAGATGCACCTTTTTTCCGCTTCTCAGAAATTCTGAGAATGCAGGTCGTTATTTTGAGTTATCTCTTCGAAACAATAACAGTTTAGGGAGTTCTGCCATAATTGACGCATCTTCGTGAGAGTAGTTTCGTAACAGATTTACTTACACGAGCTCTTTTGCACCAATAGAAACATCCCTTGCGGCGTTTCTGAAGAAAGCACTTCTAACGAAGACAGTCAGACAATCAAGAAAATATCACATTGTGATTGGATTTAATTTTCAGACGTTGAAGCAGAATTGGATGACGAATCTCACATGCTTTTGGCTCCCTTACAGAAATACCGATAAGAAGACCGGAATTATTTTTAACTCTTCTGAAGGCCAAAATATCTAACCTAGCTGATCATGCTTGTTATACCGTTCTCAATATTTTTTAATTCTCACGTCGTCTTTTTTTACTACTGAGCGCGGAATTCCTCGCAGTCCCTGTGTCTGCTGTTCGCTTGATCTCTCACCATCTCGACATGTCCAGGACAGATGTCATAGTGCTGACTTCGACGAGCTTTCTACTGATGAAATTTGCTCGTGTGTTATCGTGCAATTCATGTCACTACCCTGGTTCATAACCTAGAGCTAGATAAATAGAGTTCGAATAACAGAAATCCATGACTGTGAAAGACTGAGGAAAACATCTACGGTTCACTGGAAACTTTTGTGGGTCTCTACTTTTAATACGTCGCGCACCTTTCTGAAGCCCTCGGTACACTTCTGCGGCGTGGCAACAGGCGGATGGCAAAAGAAGCCCTAAAAACATACTGGTTCACGCGACGTCTGCGCATCCTATGGCCGCCAAGCACGCTGTACTTCGGAAAATGTTTCGCATGGCCTCAGGTATGTGTACCGGTACTCGGGAGCACCAAGGATCAGTTCGAATAGCTTGGGGCATAGCTATTTCAAATGGCTATCCGGCCACGTCAAGGAAGCTTTCAATCTAACGTTCATGAAAGATGACGCGAAAGAGTGACCTGTTGCTCCCCTTTTTATCCCCGACAAATTCATCGCTGCTATCAGAAATACCATCGAACATGCACAGTTGCATAATGATGCCATTTTGGTAAATATTACTGACGATAATACTATAATGTTTAAAGTTTCCTTTTATTTCGCTGTCTAATTTTTGGGAAGCAGAGGTTCGATAATCCATGCTGGTGCGAAGGACAGCTCTAACTAGTATTTCTCCCCCTCCTCAAACAACTTCTATTCTATAGGAATTCGTATTATTACGGGATTCGTATTGGAGACACATTCATTTGTCTTTTTGAACGTTTAGTTTGGCTCGTTTGCTCGAATTTGCTTGTGGAATCTCGAATTTAAGTTGCTCTTGATGTCTTTATTCTGATTCCACCACGAGTGCAAGTAAGTGAATAAATAAATAAATAAATAAATAAATAAATAAATAAATAAATAAATAAATAAATAAATAGGCAGGGGTCATCTAAGAAAATGAGTGTGTGGCTTGTAGCTCAAACTACATCGGTGAGACTTGAGGAATGCTAGCGTAGGGTGTAGGGGACCACCTTGCTGAAAGGCGTGGTTCTTTAAATAGCACGCTTGGTAAGCAAGGGTTGATGTGCAGGTAACGACTGTGTCGTAAAGTGCAAGATTTTGGCCGTAGAAGAGGAGATCACTGCGTGAAAATTAGAAACGTTAGAAGCTCTTCACGAAAACAAAAACTGAAACGAGCGCTTGTTCGCAGAAGTGAATTCCTGCCCCTTGGACTACATTGCGAACTGTAGAACGACCGCCGCGCATGTCTTAACGCCCCCACACACTTCTGCGGCGACGCCGCGGCCATATCCTTAACCAGAGGGCAGGGACGCAGAGCTCGCCGTCGCCGGCGGGGGCGAGCAGCGGAGGCGACACCTACGAGCGGCAACGGCGAGAATGATGTGGATCATTACTGCCATCGCCGCTCCAGCGTAGCGGGCAGAGACTGTCTGCGCTCTAGCCCTTCGATGAGTCACTCCGCTCAGCGGCCACTATTCGACACTGTTGGAGGCTGCTCAGTCAAAAGCGTCCATTTTTTTCGCGCGTGCCCGCTTCCCTGTAGGTACCCCTGTATGTTCTTCGATCTGATGTGTGTAAAAAACTTGCTTACTGATTCTCGAATTTACAATCCACCCAGTACCTCGTATTGAAGTTACGCTTCTATGCATGGTCTCCAAAGTTAGTTCCTCCACGTAAATTTCAAAAATAGTGCCATAAAATGCTTCACTTCAGGAATGATATCGTTGAATGTGCCGCCAAGAAGCTCGAGGTCGCTCAGTCCATCTCCGGTACGAAATGTCCATTTGCTACGAACGGGATCCGAGAAAGGTTGGCAATACGTTTCTGTTTTTCGACAGTTAGAAACGCGAACCATGTTTCTTGTATTCTAGGACGTACATCCTTTGCTCAATCTTTTGATACCACTTGATCACCTCTGATTTTTCTGAAGTGCTTCTGATTCCTCCCTCCTGAATAGAAATTTGAATTTCGGCTTTATGTAAACGATAAAAAATTTGTCGACAAACATCATAATCATATTATAACAGGTAATTTAGAAATTATTGAAGATACAGCTCTAAAAAAATTACTAAGTAAAGGCACGAAATATAGGGTTGGTAAAAAACTAGATAAAGAAAAAATGAAGGTCATATATAACGACGCTATTGACGCTATCATCGAAAAGATCAAAAATAAATATAAATTGAATGCTGACAACATAAATCAAATAAGAAAATATTTTGTTTCACAATATAGAAACAAAGTCAAACCTGTACAGAGTATTAAAGGATATGGAAATATAACGAACATTACTAATCCTCTAAAGCATAAAGCTAACCATCCCTACTTCTCATTAAAGATCGTTAAACAGAGAACAAATAGAGGAAAAAAGACAAGAAATAAAAACCAAGACCACAACAAATATACTGAAGTTCTCAACTATCTCAACAGCAATGAAAATAACCTTCACATTATGAACTTTTATAGACTCCTTAAAAGTCTATCAAAAATTTTTTTCCCATCTCTGTCGGAGTACATCAAGGGTCTGCGCTCTCCCCACTACCCTTCGTCGTCGTTATGGATGCCATATCGCGTGATCTTCAGCAGCCAGTCCCTTTTTATTATTTATGTAATACATATGTTCTCATATATTACATATATATGAGAACATATGTAATACAGATGAGAACATATGTAATACGCTCTATAAATATTATAGTACAGTAATTTATAGTATTTAAAATCAATACGTATAAGATGAAACAATAAATAAGGCAAATTAATAAATGTAGCGACACAATCAATAATAATAGATAAACTAAAACGAGATCAACTTGAAATGCCTAGATAAATAAAGTGCCATATACAAAATAAACAGGATTAGAACTTTACTAATTTAAGTCTTCCTTGTCGTACGATTACCTACGGTACTGCTTGATTAAAATGGTATTTAGCAATCCAATAATTGGTTAAATTGAATGCTCCTATATTAGGCTGATTTTGCCAGTTATTATTATTTTTTTTGCATTTTATACAACACTTTTTCATACATAAATATAACAACAATTTTAGTTTGATTTTGGGAATTGAGACTCTTGTATATACACTATCTTACCCACTCAAGAGGCCCCATCCTCTTACTAAAAAATGGGGATCCGTAATGATGGGGTTTATAAAAGTCAAAATAGTCATGAGGGGTCATGTTTTGGCGCCTCCATTACGGGTCTATCGTACGGGTCTGACAACCCCGCGTGGCACTCCCACGGAACCCTTTAAGGGAGACCCCTCTTTGTACTTGGGTTAGACCGCCCATGTACTCAGATATAGGTCTAAAGATGATATAGCAATAACTAAAACAAATACTTATTTTACCTCTGATATTTTCTGCAAGATTAAAAATGGGAGCAATCAATACATGATTAAAGACTTTGGTAACCAGCATAAAGGATTGCGTTGTAATGTCAACTGTACCGTATGTAATATTACTTCATTTAATGACAATGTGATTTCTAGTGTAACAAATTTCAAGATCAACACATTTAAAACGACAACTTCTTCATGTAGCACCAAAAACGTAGTTTACTGCATCACATGTAAAAATTGTAACATACAATACGTAGGCATCACAACAAGATGTCTAAAAGAGAGAATAAGAGAACATATGTATTACATAAATAATAAAAAGAAATGTAATGTTTTATATATTCACTTTCATAACTGTAAGTCTGAATTTGATGTTTGTATTTTAGATTCACTAGACAACAATAAAGACAAAAATATATTACTCAATAAAGAACTTTTCTGGATAAAACTACTCAATACTGCATATCCGCTGGGTCTTAATGATAATATTAAAGGATATGGTAATATAACGAACATTACTAATCCTCTAAAGCATAAAGCTAACCATCCCTACTTCTCATTAAAGATCGTTAAACAGAGAACAAATAGAGGAAAAAAGACAAGAAATAAAAACCAAGACCACAACAAATATACTGAAGTTCTCAACTATCTCAACAGCAATGAAAATAACCTTCACATTATGAACTTTTATAGACTCCTTAAAAGTCTATCAAAAAGAAGTATAATAAAACTATTGGAATTATGTCTTGATCCACTCTTTTTAAAACATCTTAAACAAAAAGCAAAACTTGTTCTATATTGCTTACTGACAACAACCAATTATAGTAACATACAAAATAAAAATAACACTATAAAAAAGGATTATTTTAATATAGTAGTACCTTACATACACACTAAATTAGATATAATCAACTTCAATAAAATATTTAATAGCATCTATTCTATCGAATTTATGAAGACTTTGCAATCAAATAAATTATCTTTCAGAGTAATTTACACATACGATCCTCCAATATCAACAAAAATTTTTAATTACAATAAGTTTCTTAAGTCACTAAATAACGATAACATTTCTCATATTTTATCTAATCCTTGTCCATGCGAAGCAATTTATGTAAACGATAAAAAATTTGTCGACAAACATCATAATCATATTATAACAGGTAATTTAGAAATTATTGAAGATACAGCTCTAAAAAAATTACTAAGTAAAGGCACGAAATATAGGGTTGGTAAAAAACTAGATAAAGAAAAAATGAAGGTCATATATAACGACGCTATTAACGCTATCATCGAAAAGATCAAAAATAAATATAAATTGAATGCTGACAACATAAATCAAATAAGAAAATATTTTGTTTTACAATATAGAAACAAAGTCAAACCTGTACTAAATAATAATCAAGAAAGAACTGAAGTTATCCCATATAATCAAATAAAATACTACCAAGATCGCTTTGTCTTTTGCCCGCTGGACAAAGCCTCAAACAACTACGGTATAATATGTAAAAAATACTACCTAAAAATAATTATGAAAAAACTGGGAATAGTCATTGATAGAGATAATTTACTCTTCACCACAAAAGATCAAACCGACAAAGTGTATAATTACATACCCAACCTCAACGAATCTGACATCTTACGCAGACACAACCTTTTTAATACAAATAATGGTTTGAGAATTAATAGTGACACCGAAATTCCTATAATCTACTGCCTACCTAAAATGCACAAGTACCCAATAAGTTTCAGATTTATTACAGGCGCATCCAAGAGCAGTATTAAAAACCTTGCCTTACAATTACAATGTATATTCACATTTGTTAAGAAGCATTTCATTAACTACTGTAACATAGTAGCTAACCGATGCAGATCTACGAAGGTATATTGGGCAATTAATAATACAAATATTGCCTACGAACTAAATGCACTACAAGACGACCATTTAAAACTCTATTCGGCGGACTTTAAAGATATGTTTACTAACCTACCTCATAAGACTATCTTAGACAAAATAGCGGTTCTACTCAAAATCTGTTTCAAAAATGCCAATAAAAATTTCATAGCCTCTAATGGATACAAAACATTTTATACTAATGAAACAAATTTGAATTCTCGATACAAAATATTTAATATGCAAGACATTATGCATTATGTTAATTTCTTACTTAAAAATAGCTATGTTGTATTTAGCTCAACGATTTTTAGACAAAATAAAGGCGTTCCTCAAGGAGGTAACTTTAGTCCACTACTAGCAGATATCACAATGTCTATATTTGAATACGAATTCGCTAAATCGTTTGTGGCTAGTAGTAATAATATGTTTATACCATATAGATACATGGATGATCTACTAGTAGTTCATAACTTAAACGAAAAGCATGTAGATGATATTTTAAAACTAGTCTATAAAGATACTCTGGAATTGAAAAAGACGCATATTAATGAACATCACTGCAATTATTTGGACATTACATTAAGAATTATCAATAATAGAATAGAAACTAAAATGTACAATAAAACAGATGACTTTAACTTCAAAGTTCTAAGGTTTCCTCATTATACGTCAGCGATCTCTATAAATATCAAAAAAGCTATAATTCTATCCGAAACGTTAAGAATAGCAAACACTTGTTCTGACCTAGAGTATTTTCTAGAAAAAATTATTGAATTGAAAAATATTTTGAAACATAACGAATACACAAAAGAGTTCATTATTTCAAACATAATTAAATGTTTATATAAACACAGATTTATATATTATAAGTTCAAATTTCATCAAGTCAAAGACAATCTAAGTGTAGTTTTACGTAAAACTTTTGATGAATGAATATGTATCAAAATAAAATAACTTCCACATTTCATATGCTAAGACTGCTTTATGACAAGACTAATCTTACCATAAAACGAAAAATGAAAATGAAAATTCCTTAGCAGTGAAGACGATGCCGTCTTGTGTTCTTGTTAGTTTTATTGCACTCTGCATTTGACGTTGGTATGTGTCGAATCACCCTCCTCATTGATACAACCAGTTTTGCCATATTTGAATTATAAATGAGAACTAATGTAGATATCATTATATCATTATATATAACAGTCGAATGGTATACACTTCCTTATTCACTGCAACGGAGTATGGCGGTGGTCAAATATGGTAAGTCTTTCAAGTTTTATATATATATAAAAAGCTGTTCTTGTTATAAATAAAAATAATTGATAAAAGTAATAAAAGTATTAAATAATAAATAATAAAAGAAAATAAATAAAATAGGATTAAATAATAAATAAATAAACTACCCTAATAATGATCAATCTTTATAATGGTAATTACAATAAATACTATAATAACACATTTTAAGTAGTCACATTGAACTTATAAATCATATTTTATTACCTCTTTCAATTGTACCTCATGGTTCACTTAACTTATCTTTTACTCCTTATTTATTTTCACTTTCTAATTCTACTTCTCTCAAATGTCTCTAGTTCTTTATCTTTCCTTCTTCACTCTTTCTCATCTTTTTTCATTTGTTCTCTCTTCCATTTTCGCTCTCCTATCTCTTTCTTTTATAGACAGATTTTAAAGAAATCTTAAAATATACTCCTCTTCTTCACTGAAGAGCCACGGGAGGAGTATAACACAAAGGTTCGTCTGAAGGTAGTGGCGAAACGAACCTTTTTATATGTTTATATTTTGTGACATACCATTCTCTTAATTAATTATAATTTTTAAAAATTCTATTATTTTACACCTTTCTTCACTTCTACGAATTTTACATTTTGCTATGTTTATATTCTATGTAACCTGTCAGGAAGGCATCATGTTGCTCTCTTCAGAGTTTTTTGTACTAACTCCAAGTCAAATTGGACATCAGACTGAACACCATCCAAATTAAAGCAAGCGTCTCAGATTTCCTGAGAAGGTTAAAATGATTTATTATTCCTATTAATTGTTTTTATTACTTTTATTTTCAAGGTTAGCATGAAATAACCATTTTTCTTCACTGGATGCATCTCGAGTTGGTTTGAAGATGATGTGAGATTTGAATTGGTCAATTCATATTAAACTTTCACATGGTCAAGTTAGTTAATGGTCAAGTTATCCGATTCTATATACATATATATATATATAATTTATTTACTTATTTATATATTTTACATATTTCCTATATTTTGTTGTACTTTTGCTGGAGCCTTCTAGCCTGTATATTATACTATGTTGTAGTTCATTTGAGTTTTTTCCACGTCCAGCTGTTACTGTGAATCACGTGGACATGATCTACGCCTCCAGAGATGAAGTTAAACGTAAGCATAAACGGGGAGACCACTCCATCCTGACGTACGAAAAAGGCTGTGCCGTTGCAGCACACGTATTCGTTGCGGATTTGCGCTCTCTATAATGTACTCCAGCATATGCCGGGCTTTCGAAGAAGCGTCCAAACACGACGAGAAATCCTCTCCATGCTGAGCAATGCGAAAATCACTTCGACCAATGGGTCGCTGGCAGCTGGCTGGTCGCGAGCCGAAAATTAAAGACAAGCTTCGCCTTCGCGCAGTCTGAAGTGAGAAAAACAAGCCGTAAAAAGCAGAAACGCACTCTCAGAGGTGATTAAAACTGTCAATTCGTTTAACCATGTGCTGAAAACATTAAAAGCCGCCATATGGAAACACCAGATGGCCTGCAGCCCATGTTGACGGTGGACGACAGAGGCATAAATTCCGCTTTATTAGGCAATGATTTCATTTATTTCTATCCCTCGAAGGCTGTTGCAGATACCAAATCAAGTTAGAAGGACGTTTTTTTGAATTTAAGCCTCATAAACCGGCAGTTTTTCTTAAACTGTTTTCGTTCCACAGCTTTGCTTCTCCATCCAATTCACTACCATTGCCCTGGCGTTTGTGACTTACTTTGGTCTCGGTGAATGTGATTGGACGACTCTGAACGCGAGCAAGGAAGAGTGGAAAATGGTCCTCAATTCCGTTCCCCGTGGCGATTGCCGAAATGGAGCACATATTTATGGTCGGTGTTCGAAATTGCATCCCACAATGTTCGTCTCTACTCGAGGTGCCACTCTCATCCGCCATCCTACCGGATGTTAACAACTTTCACCTCACAAAGGAAGGACACCGGGTCGCAGTGGCACTTTGATACGAAATGTGTATCCCGAGAAGCAGTTTCGAATGCTGATTCCAGCTATCTGTTTCACACCTGCAGCGATAGCGGGCGACAGGGTTACGGTTCACTTTCACTTTTCCTTGATTGCTCTCTGCTATAGAAGAAAGCGAACAACGCTGGCGTTCGAACGGTGGTGGCGCAGTGGATGGGTGAAGCGGTGTGTTGGAAGAGACGAGGATGGTTCGGCTTCATGGTACGACATGTCGTGGTTCGATTTCTGGTAGAAAAGGAAAGAAATCAAGAAAGTCCCGGACCCTTCCACATTAAACCAGGTACTCAAAAAGGGCCAAAATAATTTTTTGCTCCAGGGAAATTTAGTATGAGATTCTTTGAAGATTTAACACACCTACGCAATTACATTGCTTGCAATTTTATAAAATCTTCATTTTTTGGGGAAACTTCTTTAGACCTTGTTTTAAGTAGAAGGGATGCGGCCATTTTTTAGTGCTGAAAGAAGAAATTGCGCCATGCCCTCGTTCAAGACGTTAAAACGTCTGTTTGTACTTGTAGACGATACAACAGATCAAATGTAAAGAACACACACATGCTCATTTTGTGGCGCATCTGCATTGCCTTTTCACCCTCAAGTCTTCTTTTGTGATTTGTTTGCTCGAATACGGGCCTACACTGGATAGCTCATTTCATTTTTCTTGCCGTCAGTGTCAGGCTAGTCATGACACATTCTGGCGGAGACGTTGTCCATTTGTGTGGCTCCGATGTTGTGGTTTTACATCAAAACTGCCGAGCTCATCTACATCAAGTACCGAAATTTTTAAACAGCTTGAGCACCTATGAAGAGCTGTTCTCAGTAGTTCTTTGCACAGCGTTTGACACCCATGATGCCCTCGTTCCCTGGTTTTCAACTCTGACTCGGCACACCGTTCACTGAAAGGGCAAGGGGACCAATGAAATGCTCCGCAGCAGTCTACGGTGTTTCATTTGCGAATGACTGTTTCTTGATTTTTCCAACCGCTCTTTCTCTCTAAATCCTTCCGTCAAACCCTAGCCCATGAGTGGATTCTATCGCAATGGATTCAGATTTGAGCAGCATCATCAGGATTCTATAACTTGGGATAATGAACGTTTACACTTCGATTCCCACTTCAACCTGAGAAGCAGTCACTCAACCGTTCATATTTCTCGAAAAAGATGAAGAACACGAAGAAGTTCCCATAAATTGGTGATAAACGACGAATTTGGAACAGTGGGGACCAGCCCACAATAGGCAGTGCCTCGAGTGCCGCACAACTTGTTTCCAGCCTCTGCTGATTTCTTCTAACCAACCCTTCAATCCCTCTAATGTAGGTCATTTGTGACAAGGTTGTCATCTCACGGTAAAACACCGAACATCATCTTGACGCAGCAGGTCGTTACAACAGCCATATTCCTATCACACAGCTGTAGGTTGTGGGGCGATACCCTGATAGGATACCAACATGAAGTTTGTTTAGCTTCTTCCCCTTTTATCCGAAATCGCTCTTCATGTGGCTTCTCATTTCCTGCTACTCCGTCTGCGTTGGCTACAGTTTGGGCAACGTTGTCATCAAATATTCCTTTGTATGGATAAACAGAGTTAAGTACTTGGATGAGTTCTTCACACCATACATGCATTTACTGACAATGACCTTAATTTGGGTAGAGGACTGGAGCGCAGTCGTTGTTCTCAGTCGCATCGCAACGTGTTTCCATTGAATCGGTTGAGTTGCCAATAAAGATACTACTTACATGATAACCAATAAGACTACTTACAAGGGAGGTCAATGAACGTCCCACGGCAAATTTCAAGGCTACCACCTATTCAGGGTTGTAGGGGCCGTCTGAGAAGCACCGTAGTGGTTTTCAAATTTCTTGCGGTCATCTAGGTAGGCCAAAAATTGCAAAAAACCGTATCACTTCAAACCGTATCTTTTGCGGGCCGATGAAGCCAAAGACGTCTTGAACTGGCATGTCGTGGTTAGAATCTAACCTGCAAAACGTTTGGGGCTGCAACAATAGCGGAATTACAGCGAACTCACAATTTGCTTGTTAGACGCAGAACAATATTATTGGGCTCCATGCATTTTTGGGGATTGCAGATTAGAATAAGAGGAATACGAACTGATAAAATGGATCGATTGCATAATAACTATACAATCAAGGAATACTTTGATGTGTTGTGAGCTGACAACCTGTCCTTCTTATTGTCATATTCGTTCTGCGCAATCGGCGAAGCACGCCTCTCCACCCTCTGCGTTTCCGCTTCACGGAGATCGTATAGCACCCGCTCATGTGATGGATTTGAATTCCTTTGTTCTTGCTTGACGAAGGAACTCTACCTCAACCTTGAATGATGGGCTCTTTTCGCCTAATTGCACCGCTTTTCTCGATTTAGCCAGATGCATGCATCACTTGGCTGAAGCGGGGGTTCAACCGGCAAGCTTGTGGCTGGTTGTCTCACACAGCGCGCATCTTAAGTATAGATGCACCCCGGAACAGGCAGTTGCAGGATCTACGCGAGCGTGCGCATGATGTCGTTCATAAATCCGAACAAAGCGCACTGCAAAACCATTAGTAGAGCACTTAGTTTACTTTGGTATTTTTTGAAAAATAGGTTGGAATTCGTTTTAGGAACATTTTGAAAAATAGGAATGAATTTTCGGTCATTATATTCACCGAATTTGAGGTTAATTACTAATAATTGACCATTCAGTTTATTACTTGAAAATAATAATTGACTATTCAGACCACAGGTGCGCATCAGTTTATTTCATTGCTCCCGAATTCCAATCGGAGTTCTGTGGGGTGTTGATTCATAGATTGGAGAAATAGTGTGGTGGACAGCCTGAGACTCGAGGGACTCGGAACGGACTACGTATACAGTTAATGGATTCGAACTAGCCGTGCAGCTTCAAAGCGAATCCATTTTGTTCGCCAACTTTGATCCTAGAACGAAAATGGGTGGAGACCAAATGAAAGTGCTCACATAGTTATGATGCCGTCTTAATCGGACGTCTGGAGTATTCTGGGTTGTCTTTGGCTCATGATGCTCCGCAATATAGAAACTCGGTATAAAAGGAGCACAAATGAGGCTAAACAGCTTGCTCGCATCGCGCTAGCTAACCAAGCCGGTCTCGTTCGGCAACACTCATTGTCTACCCTCTTTCCTTTTTTGAATCTAAAATTTCCGTGCGAATACTTGTAAAAGTAGAATGTACAAAGCATTCCTCAAAGAGATTGACTAACGCAAAGTTGTGCCCCTTTTGTATCGAAATTTGTTTGTGCTTTCTGAGACAGACCATAAAACGTATTCATATGCTTGCTGTAGCCTCAAAAGCTATGCACTTGAATCGTGTTTGTGAAACAGGATTTCAATTAACAATCATATTGGACATTCCATCGGATTCAAGTCAGGATCATAGCGAGGGAGGGTTCATCACGTACCGATGAAGTAGGGCTCGTCCGGAGACTACATTCTTGCTTAATTTGAGGTTGTGAACAGTTGCTGGGTTCTGCAAAACAGTAACATCCGGTTTCCAAGTAAAAACTAGCTCATAGCATCATATGGCTTTATCAGAGAGTTTTATCAAGTACGGTTTCACGCCATTCTAACGAAATCTTGAGAGATTTCAATATTACGAATAGCTGACTTCTTCAAGCCAGCGAGCAAGCAATCGATTTCTATGCGGAATTGGAACAGCCTCCGATGTGAGTCTTTTGATCCGAACAAGCGATGGTCATTTGGCGATCTCAAAGTGCTTTGTTCCTCTTGGGGATGGAAGTATATTTTTTATTAGTTGCTTTCTTGACTGACAGAAATGCTCCCGGTCTTCACAGCTGAGGAGATCGCCTGAATTTTTCCTTGTGGTATCATGCGATGGCCTTCACAGCTGGAGAAATCGCTTGAATTTTTCCTCGTGGTATCTTGCGATGGCCATGGTTATCGTTATTGTTATTGTTCATTACGATCGCGTAAGGCAATACCTTAGAAAGCAAACACAGCAACAATCACATGAACATCACTTAGCCAAAAAAAGAACACAAGGACGCAAACAGACAAAGAGTGGGACAGTTCTTACAAACAGTCATACTGCTCAGCCAATTTCAGATTATTTATCTATTTATTTTAGATCTGAACAACAAACTTTCAGCTCGGCTTTTAAATTGTCTCGATGTTAGGAGCAACTGAATGTGTTTAGAGAAATTTAAGTACAAGCTATCTGCCCCATAAATGAAAGGCATTGCTCTCGAATTGGTTCTTGGCCGAGGTAAGTGTAGCTTAGCAGAGCCACCTCTAGTGTGCGAAGTTTTCATCCTAAAGAATCTACAAGGTCCAGCATCGGTGGTAAAGTATAACAACTGATGTACAAGACTGATGTGAAAAACACCCTGCGGCGAGATTCCAGGGACTGTAGTTCGAGATTTTAATTTCCGATTGATGCTTTCAGTACAAGTGAATATAAAAAACTCCATGTTCGAAGAATTAGCTTCCTAGTGAAGTTGTTCTGAACCTTCAACTTACCTTGGGAGACGGTCGGGATGTACGAAATAGGCAAGTTACTTGTTGGTTCTCCCCCTCCCCTCGCCTTCATGACAAGAAGTGGTCCAATAAACGTAGTAGAAAAACTAATAAATAAATAAATGTAGCAGAAAGTGGAAAGGAGAAAACTAAAGAAATATCATGTGAAACGTATAACACTATGAAGTGCAGAGTCCTACTTTGGCTGAAAGAAGGTGAAAGGTGTGGCTGATTGTCTTGGCTATAGTGCCCACAAACGTACATCCGCATAAATATGTAATACATAAAACGCGTACACTTTTTTTAAGAGCAGGGGAACGAACGTGCAATAAAATTTGGGAAATCCAGAAATTGACTCCAAGCAACATGAGAAGGTTGACCGCTTGCAACTGCAGATCTGAAACATCTTGCAGAGCTTACCGATGCACCTTCTCGCAAAGGAGTAGGGCGAATTCAACATTCATTACCGCTTCAGTGGTTGGCGCGCGGATATGTTCGGCTGCGCATTCGAAACTGTATGTGTCTGTGGGTGGAGCGATTGATGTCTGCCTTCTTGCATCTTGTGTTCAAACCAAACGATTATGGCAATCAAGCACGCCGAGCGGTCTATGAAATCCTCTTGAAGGACCGACGTATCCGGCCTTCATTGATACACAAAAAAGCCTCTTCTGTACTACACGATGCGAATACAATCCTCCAGCAGCAAATTTTTCCTTTTTTCTTTTCTTCACTTGCACATCGCAGGAACGGTGCTCAGAAGTTGCAGGAATGTGTTGCAATAGGATAATGTGTGGCAATTGTGTGGCGGAGCGCCTTCCTATGAAGTTGCTGCTTGGCACATCTTGTTTCCGAAACGCTTCGAGTGCGAAGCTTGTGTAAAAATCACATTCAGTTACTTCGTTTGTCGTTCGTCTTTCCGTTCACTTTATTTTCACCTCATATTTTGAAATCTAGATTTTTACGCAGGATATGTAGCCATCTATATCTCTAGCAGAGATTCGACATTTGAACGTTCAGTAACTTTCAAACAAAGTCTTCTTAATTGCTTAGAAAATGGGGGTACTCCCCGCCTTCCCCTTCGACTGGAGATCGTGCAGGCTCTTTTAAATGCGCATTTGACTCGTAGTTTCCAGCGGAAAGGAGAGGTAAGTTTTTTGTCATTCCTGTATCAGTTAACTAGTAATACATAGAAGGAAGCACTGGCGGTCGGGACGACAGCTTCAACGTCGGTGCATCATACCGACGGCTACCGACGACGCCTGTTGTTTTTGGGTTAGAAACGCGAGAACTGGAGACCTGTCGTAGTTTCACTATAAGCTTCTTGTGCTCCTTGCTGGCGACTGGCGCTTCTTAAAACGATGCTATGAAGACTTTATGTGCGGTCACAATTTGCTGAGGACGTTTTTCCGATTTTTTAAGCACATGTGCTGCACTTGACCGCTTCGCGAAGTAATGTCATATGCTGGATTTCTGTGTATAATATTTCACACGCGAGATAGGTGCAACCCTCAAAAGATTTTTTTCTTGAGACAACCAAAATAAGCTTTACCGGAGGATTCTGGTGAAACCGATGCTTGTCGTCGCCCTCAGTCTTAGCAGGAGCATGACTAGCTCTTCGTCATGAGCTATGCACTGAAGTTGTTTCTCAACGAACCCCCTCCTCAATTTCACTCATTAGTACTTAGAAAAGTCGATGTCTCCCACGTTGCACCTTTGCCGCTCAGAACCACTCTTCCGGAGTTTTTCTTGAAAGCTGTCGGTAGCTTGTTGCGGATGGAGGATGTGAAGCGCTCAGTATCTCAAAGCTGGGTGATGACTATCGCTTCAACTCAATCATCCTTTAGGCGGAAAACGGAGGTTGTGTCACCTAAGTGAGCAAATGAGTCGGAGCGTGAACTATTCCCATCACATTCCATGCGCCACCATTGCTGCTTCTCGATCTCGTTGTCCTTGTCAGTCTAGCTCCGGAGTCTTCCGAATGATCGTGCTGACTGTTGAGAATAGAACAGATCTGCCATCTGTTTATGGGTGCATCTTGCGGCTGGGCGTCGTCCGTACGCGGCTCGTCCTGATTCATTGTTTTCGTAACGCGGCGGCCGTCACAGATATAGTCACATGCGGTCGCTGTTGGCAGCATAATCGCTTTTTCCTCTCACGGAATCCGATCTCGCTTGTTGTTCTCTTCCGTTTATGCTTAGCACTGCGTCATAATCGGTGTCTCTACAGAGGGCGGAGGAAGCCACACTGAGGAGGGGTGACTTGTCCCGCCTTTTCACCCGAGTGCACTCCAATAGCTCCGGCGTGACGGCCTCCAAGGGGTCTTCTGGTTCGATCAATTCTCACGAAATGCATTAAAGTTTTCGAATCGTAGCTGCAGCTTCTTCTGTAGAGTTGGAGTCGGAGTCTATTTCTTTTTTCACTCTACCAAAAAAATTTCAGTATTTCCAGCAGTAATTGTCCCCTGCTCTAAAAATGATTTCCAGAAATTGATAAAAGCCATTGGCACTGACATTCCTTGTCTCGGATGCGCCGCGCATTCTGCTTCTGTGTGATGTCGGGTAAAGCAATTTGAACTCTCTTTGGAAATTGAAAGAGGAAAAACTGAATGAAAAACTAGCTAAATCCGCCTGTGGAAAGCGTCAAATTTCTAGTGAAGCCCAATGAAACGGAATGTTTTGGGCTGGATTAGGACTATTTTGCAGTTTTCCACACAGTAGTAGTACGTGTTAGTGCATGTATCGTATGTACCTTAGATATCCAGTAGGGTTCCTGACCATCAGCTATTGTCTATCAACATTCCTTCCCAATCTGAATTATACGCTGCTACTTTGGGAAGCGTAGAGTTTTCTCGAAAACTAGCACGAGCAGATGGCAGCAGTATTTCCAGCAAATGGAGCGCTCTGCTTTTTGTGACCACCTCCAACGTTGCTCGCCCACATTTCATTCCTTTACGAGATTCTGGAAAGAGTTTATTTCTTACCACTTTATTATAGACACAGACTCCTGAGCACAACTACAGCCTCTAGTTGGTTAAACCATCACACCTGGGGCCGGGTTCATCAACGACTACTCCGCGGGTATAGGGGTAGAGATACCCACGATGAAGCCTGCGTATCTGACTCTTACTTTATCTCTACCTGACTATTATCTTATCTCTATCCATTATACCCTGCATGCCCACGGGTTTAATTGTTGATGAATCTGGCCTCTGCTCAACGATGTGGGGGTATCGCGGTGTCAAGAGGTGCCTACGACAGTGCGGCGTATGACAGCCAAGCTTTCTTTAAGCTTAACCATGGGCGATTGCTGGCGAACTATAACCTCGGCGGCGGATCGGCCAAGTTTACGATATATTCAGCCGGCAACGCGTCACGGTATGAATGGAGACCAAGTGCGGAGCGTAGGGATTCAGAAGAGATGCCCTAGACGTCGTTCAACGTGCGTCTGTATTCAGAAGACGTGCCGATGACGTCGTCCAACGTGCACAGGAAATCGAAAGACAAACTTCCGTAGGGATTCCGATTAAGGGGATCAGTAGGAGGGGGACCAGTGAAGAGTGGTACAGCGAAGGAAGACCACTAGAGGGGGAGATAAAGGGAAACAGTATTTACCCGCAACATAATCCAGTGTGCGTTGGGTTTCTATTCTAAAGACGAGTCACAGAAGTCGTGGCACGTGTGGCCTGGCATAATTTAAAGCTTCTACCTGCTCTAGATTTCAAGATGGATTAAGAGCCACGGTAATGAGGGCGGAGATTATATATATATATATATATATATGAGGGCGCGTGTAGCGCAGTCGAAGGAGGCGCGACTGTCGCGTGCACCCGATACCAGGTTCCTGGTTCGGATTTCCCGCCCAGGCCAACTAAGCCTTCCATCCCTCCGGGGTCGGTGAATTGGTACCAGACTTGTCTGGGAAGGATAGAGCGCTGACTTGTTGACTTGTTCATCGGCTGGCCACCGCAAGTCATTATACGGCCAAATACGCATTCATGTCGCCTCCACAAATCTAGAACAAGTACATAGAAGCTTTAAATTATGTAGAGTGACACATGATGTAGAGTTAGAAGGTGCCATTTCTTTGAATGAGACTACGCACAGTCTTCGAGCTTCTGCGCAATCTGGGCGTTTTCGTCACTCTAAATCCATTCTCTCGGCAACCTGCTAACACATTTCTTCAAATGGTCAATACTAACTTTGTGATGCAGAATGTATTCAGCTGCTTCAAGGCAACACATGCTCATCTTCGCTCAATAGAACGGTCTTTACCTTCATTTTTTGCCTTCTAATTTGTCTACAAACGCCTTTTTCAGCTCGACTTTCTTCGACGTTTTATGAATCTGGCACCATGACTAGTATGCGTGGAATATGATGGGACCAACAAATTCTAAGCAGTTTAAATTAATTAGGTTCTTCTAGGTGCGCTGGTGTATGGAAACGTCCACAACAAAGAGCTTTGATAGGTGGAGAAACGACAGCACTCATAGTGAGGTTCCCTTTGACTGCGGCATCCACGAGAGTAACACTGTGAAATAACTCGGAGAATCTTCTTATAAGGGATAAATCTTGCTTTTTAATTAATGTATGTAGAGCGCGCGTTGTTACCGTGGTCGGGGTAGGGGACCGGTGTTGCGTGAACCCTAAAACTATCCGGAAGCGCTTTGTTGGGTGGCGTTAGGAAGACCATCCCCTTTTGCCAAACCAGTTCAACGTTTCTTCGCATTCATGAAAACGGTGATTAGTGTCACGAAATAGCAAATCGCCACTCTCTAGCGGAACTGTAGATACGGTGCACTCCTCATAATCACCACGACTGGTCGCTAGTAATTTCACCAGTGTTTGTCAGCCAATTTGCCAGTTTTCGATGCGTCATTCCACAATTCGGAACCACACACTGTTCATGCTCTTCTATTTATTGTATATGTATGTTTGACAGCTAAAATATGCAAGCCTGCTGGAATGAAATGCTTACTTATCAATTGGTAGATAATTTGGTTCTCCTTACTCTGTCATAAATTCCCAGATTTTCAAGGCTTATTTTGTGCAGTTAATCGTAATTCTCACTGAAGAAAGCCATGTTTCGATGTTGAGGATCTTCGCGTTCTCCCTTAGGAAGAAACTGTGATAATATAACTGTTGTGAGAAGGAATATTTCGTTTTTCAAAACCCTCACTTAAAAGTGATATATTGTATAAATGTCATATATATATATATATATATATATATATATATATATATATATATATAAACTACACGCAACCACGCAATGCGCAACGCCTTTTTAATCGAGTTGGTTTCGTAACCTTCAGAGAAATGCCTCGGTACTCAAACACCTAGAGGAAAACAGATCTACATGCATATATGCACGCATACACTTTCGCGCAGACCTAATAGCATCCACAAACACTCGTTGCCTTGCAGAGATAATCACTCTCAGCTTAGTTCATCTACAATCATATCCCACTAATACATATGTTAAGTTCTTTCTGATCGGTGCAACAGTGGGATGCATGATGTCCAACTACAGTGCACTGAGAGAAGGTTTGGTAACTTTCTGCATGTCCTCAATCGTTGTGCCCGGCACTTTTGGTTTCTATCAACTTACGAGTGACCTTTACGATCTAGAGGCAAATCCTCGTTAGGCGTGAGGCCTGCTAAATCTAAATTTGGCTCCCGCCGAGTTGTTTTCGTCTGCGCTATTTGCAGTCCTGATGGCACAGAAAGACATGTTTGACTACTGCAAGAACCCAACAAGCGAAAAGCCATACAAACTTCCCTCTTTTCGAGCAGTTTCGTTAGAGAAAGCTCTGATAGTGGAAAAACGCGTGATCGTAAAATTTTCTGCAGCTACCAACGTTCGGCCTTCTCTACAGCTTGCGTTATCCTCAAGTCTGACGAATTGAATGAACTCATAGCTATCTTCCAATCGCGGGTCTACCGCCCAGTGTCAGGTTATATCTAGAAACTTCTCCATTGATAGAATTTGACGGACTAAAGGATGGCTAACGTGTTTTCGTGAGTGCGAATGATTTGTTATTATTTCCTTCATTTTTTTCAGATCTCTCAACAATTTCATAGCTTGGGGGGATGTTATCCTGTCTTGTTATAAAAATTTCAAACAGGTAAACAGCTTAAAGAAGAAACGATGAAGTATACTCAAACAGATAGTTTGAAAGGTGAAGTGGTAATTTTTTCTTCAACGTTGGTGAAAGACCACGTTCCATTGTACTCTTACAGGATGTTTTGTTGCGATCGAAACTCTTGCGCCAGGCGGGATTCGAACCCGCATCTTCTGCTTTCCGGGCAGCGATGTTCGCCTTATACCACCGGCGCTGTTTGACCGCACGTAACATCCGCGATATCCTCCAGGTCTGAACATCGCTGCCGAGAAAGCAGAAGATGCGGGTTAGAGTCTCGCCTGACGCAAGAGTTTTGATCGCAACAAAACATCCTGTAAGAGCATATAGCCTCCCTACCAGCCGCTCCAGGCTTAAGTAAATGTGTTAAAACATCGTTCCATTATGTTTTTTATGAAGCCTGCAATGTCAGGCTAAGAAGGCAGGAGTACAGCACTACCTTTGAAGTGGTCGAAGCGTTCTTTCGTCACCGAGAAAATTGCTCCAACTCCTGAACATGGCTCACCGGTTGCAGTACTCGTTTCCGCGGAGTAGGCAAAGTACTACGGGATTGGATGCGGGCGGATACGTCGTAGCCTTCTAGTATCTTATGCTGAAGGAATTTCTGTGGTGGTTGAGTGTCAAAGAACTATAATCTCAGTTGGCTTAAAATGAGAACTCGATCTCATTTATTGCCCATGTGAGTAGATAGCCTTCCGTCGCATTTCTGCATATCCTGTCTCACGCGAGTTTTCTACGAATACTTGGGTGCGATGGAAGTGCACCTGAATTAGCCGACGCTTGACTAGGGCATTACGCACTCGAGGGTAGTCTAGAAGTTAATTATGTGACTTCATGGAAACCCAAGGCGTGACGAGATCATGCGAACGTACGGTAGTGAAACAACGGTTTTCCCTTGTTAGCGAAATTCAAATTTAATAGAAACGGTGTCATTTTAAACAAAAACCCACTCAATAATGCCGAGAACTTCGCTCCAAAGGAATGCCGAAATAAGTAGAAAGGGCTCGGTATTTCTCTCCGCTCTCCTCATCGTCTGTTTCGTTACGGTTGGATGTCACAGAACCAAACCCCCTGTGCGAAGCATTTGTAGTGGACATCTTGTACTTACCATAAGCCTATCGGCAACAGGCATTCTGCGCGTAACGTTGCGGTTCTCTGAGAGTTTTACAGGTCAGAAGAGAGAGCAACCAGCAAAAGATATCATTGCCTTACCACCCATCTCTCTAATAAATCGCGCCTACTTATGAGGGACTTCCGATCGACCAGATTTTGCTGTCTGCTTTCGAAGAAGTTCATTTGTTCTGTGCTTAGAAGGCCAACAGATCCTTACTTCTCCTAGACTTGCAGGCATGAAGTGGATGCGTGGAGCATTTGGGCGCCCCATGACTCGCGTATCAGCTTCAGCAACTGTTGTTCTCTTGGCCATCATCTAAAACGAGCAGACGCCTCCAACATCTCCATTCAAATCTGTCGCATGCCGTTGTAGACCAGCGCGTGCTCCTTTCCCGTGGGACATCAAAGAAAAAATCTCTTCCGCGGATATGTGAAACACTGACGTATTCGAAAGCCCCGCACACCTTTGAAGCCTTGGGATCGCTCTGTCTTGCCAACATTGAAAAGTGCCAAATCACTACTAACAACACGCGCGTTATGTTGATTGTCATTTGTTCGGGACAACCTGTCGGGAAATAAAAATTCAAAGGCGATATTTGTGAAAGTGAATAATCACTAAAGGAATCCAGTAGGCAAAATTTGGGCCGATCTTCTACAAGCAAGCGCCGATCTTCTACATGGAAGTACTATCTATAGTTTCCAAGATTTCCATTCATAAAACCTTGGCATTAGCTAGATGTTTCAATTAATTCTATGCCGAACGAGGTTATAAGGTGTAGCGGTCTAACGGGGCTATTGAGGGGTCTAACGGATCGAAACTTTAGGCCGCTCAATAAATACTGATCCACCTTACAGTCTCGTTCGGCACAGAAGTAATCGAACTGTCTACAATAGTGGAGAGGATTGATAACAAGCAAGGTGGACCTTTACAAAAAATTGGGCGATATTCCAGAAGAACGATGTGTGAAGGGAAACGCCCTGCAATGCTGTTCTGAATGGTCGTCGTCGTAAGCAGTAAACGCTGTCTGCTGTCAAAATAACAAAGCTTGTGTCCTGAGCTTTGGTACGAGGGAAGTGGAACAACACTCACATATCCTTGAGAAGTGCCAGCGACAAAGAGGCCCACAGCTTCTTCAGTTCTATCTAACAGAGGGCGGCCGTTGAGCAACGCATGCTTAATGATTTCTCCCTCGATGCCTTCGCTTTTCTCGAGTTTCTCCTTCTATGTGTGACAGACAGTGAGTTCCTCGAAGAAATCAAGTTTTGCACCAAATTTCCGATTAGCGGCGTGATACTATACTTATAGTGGAGGAAGTGAGTGGTATCGCTGTGCACATCTTTGCATGCTTGTCCTGGGAAGTACAAAGGAAATCGCTTCGCAGAGCCGATCCTCTGCTCGAGCCGCAGGTCGTTTTCTCAACTGTGTCGGTTAACCTAATCGTGGGCAGCTCACGCGGGACGTTCTCTACGTCGGGGGCTATTGTTGGCCGAATTATTTCGACGCACAAGTCATAGGTCCTGTTGCACTTTGTGCGCTGATTACGGTAATAGCGATGCACTGCGCGCCGCAACGTCGTTACATCTAGCCATCCCAGCGCATGCTGGCCGCGTAATGTCGAACCGTAGGAACAACACGTTCACTGAGATAAAACGTCGATGGGCGAGCTGGAGTGAAATTGGCCGCCCTTAGGTGCGGAAGCACTCGGAAATCACTGCCTTTTAAAAGCTGACCGAATCGGAAACAAGGCACTCCCTTCTTGTTTTCATCGCCACTTTCGGTGCCTTAGACTTTATAACTCAGTCTCTGAATGGACAATTTGTTTCCCGGCAATTCGGATTTTTCCGGCAGACTGTGAGTCAGTCTCTGACTGGACAGCTGGTTTCCCGGCAATTCAGATCCTGGCCTGAGTCCTTCAGACTTGTTAGTGGAGGCCACCGTCACTCACTTATCTCCACTACGACGATATACTCTTAGTTTCAACAGCGAAAGAGCTCCAATTTCCCTCCTTTTCTTCAGTAGAGCCGTTGACTTTTTGGTTCGTGCATTACGCTTTAAGTCAAACGGAAATTTCGGCATTCGGGTAAATCGAGCAAAAGCAAAAGGTATTATTCGTACAAGTGTTATCAAGTTTACATCTCATAATTCCGACTCCAAATCTTGTTTCTTGTTCGTCATTAAAGGGAGCATGTTCTTTTGGCACACATAATGAAGCAGAAGTAATTAACGATCCTAACATCTGAGTGGCGTGAATTCTTACAATTCACAGATGCGTTAAATACAGTGTTTTGATGGCTGCCTTAGGAATAGATTGGGACAAGACTTCCCTATAGATTGTCTGGTATGCACCACGGAACTCGCATCAGCAAAAATCCGTTTTTTACCTTATTTTCTGAGCAAGCGTCGACGCGGCAATAACTCGAAACTGCGCCATCTGATATTCAGATTCACATCTGCAGGCAAATATTTAGAACGTGTTGTGCATAGGTTGGTTGGGTAACGTCTGGTCTCTGGCACGACGCTTTCGAGAGGCCATCAATCCAGCCTTGTTTATTCGTCTGCACATGCTAACTCTATCCTGAGCTGTCCTAGTCTGGCATCGGACATCGGTGGAATCGAGAACGCTGAGCTGACAGTGCTGCAGTGGCAGCATCAACTACCGACCTATTAGTGCCAGAGCTTCTTTTCTCTTCCTTTCTAAGGACTTAGCGACCTGGCTCCTCGTCTCCAGTAGACACAGGCTAATGGAAAGATTTGGTGGCTCGAAAGGGTAAATTTCTACCTATGGCCTTGGCTCTCTCCGTAGACTAGGTAACTAGATTGACGTGCGTAGCTCAGAAGCACTGCACTTCCAAAGCTCATGTTGACTGCTTTTACACGGGATAAGCACCCTGTTTTGAAGACGATTAGTCATGCTTCCACAACACATACCTCCACGGCGAGCCAATGGCAGTCTGCCTTTGGCATTTTCGCTTTTTTCTGCTACGATTTAAAAATGAAGACATTGAACGAGACCTTGTAATTTTTCCGAGCGCTTCTTCACTCTAATCCTAGAGAGCCTGTTTTAGACATGTGGCTGCGTTCTACTAGGGGATTTATATATTTTATAAGTCATGTATGTTTACACTCTTTGAATGACCGTAAAAATTCACTTCCTTCAAAAGAAGTAGAGCTCTGTATCTGGGTTTTGATATTCTCGACAGCGACAGCCTTCCCTGCTGAAGTCAGAAGTCGGAGCGCTCTACGCTCCTGTTGTTCACTTGATTGTTGGCATTGGTTTCATTTGCATAACGTTTTGCATTCGAGGAATGTGACAAATATTGTAACTGCCATTGAAAACAAGGGAGAATTTTGTTCAAGCAGCTCTTCTAATTACAATGCAATCTATTCCGGGCATCGCCTATTGTACTGTGTAGTTACCTCGTTCTCCGCAGCATTTTTAATTTGACTGATTTGGTCAGATGTGCGTACACATTAGCGAGTAGAGTAAAGTAAACAAATGAACAAAAATGATCACATGTTAGCATTTTAGATGCGGGTAGGTAATTTCTACACGAGTGATTGGGAAACCGCGATGTACAATCATTGTTCCTCCTTAAAGCATATATGTTATACTACATATTGCTCCATCATTGCCAAATACCACCCAGTTCGTATTGTCTCAAAAGTTTGGGTAGAAATCATATCAGGAAACTCCTTTTCAAAGAGAAATAATTTGCATAACTAGCCCTAAGGTTTATCTTGAAGTGAGTGATTCTGACTATCTAAAGTTTATACGTAATCTTAGATAATCAGGTTTTTCTATCGAGATGAGGATGTAGTGTAGGAAGCGAAAAATGTTCCTGCTTTCTCCGGTAGCAAAATTCCATGTGAATAGTACATATGTATACCTCTGTCAAGCAGGCATCGTGATGCACAGAGCATGTGCGTGGCGCCATCTCGCCCTGTAAGAGCTCCGCTTTCCTGAACTTTGAAATGGGTTTTAGAGCTTCCGTTATGAAAATGTTGTTGCCGTTCAAAGAGTGTTAACGTAGGTTGTGACGCTTTCTATAAAAGGTGCATTTACCTGGAACATGGGCTGTTCTCCATCCCTGGACGTCTACACCCTTACTTGTCTCTAAAGCATAACATCGAAGTTCCGTTTCACTTTTCGTGCCTTTATACTTTCCGACGATTCGTGGCGCTTTGCGACCTGTCATCAACCCCTGCTTACCGCTCCTTTCACGGGCAGCTCTCCACAGATAGAACTGGTGTTATTCTGATATCGTTTGGTTGGTTCTGAAGTAGCTTGAGGGCCGCTGTTGGATATACATAGCTCTGCTGAAACCACTTTGAAAAGGTTACGCGTTCCACGAAGTCGGTACGGTCGTGTTGGCGGAGCGATTGCTTAAGTTAGATGTGTCTGCTGAAAGATGGTGCAGATACAACTTCACGCTCTACACCTTCTGTTAACAGTTGGTTTCCTTCGGCTGAAGAAGCTTGTAAATACTTGATGGCATGTGGTGCCAACCCTAAAAATACATGTCTATGATGAGGGAGGCTGTTCACTGATCAGAAATCGCCTTCTCTTCACTCCGACTGCACACGCTTGACGGTGTTGCCTTGTTGGTGGAGTGGCTCCCGAATGTTTCCGTGTGCTTGAGCGGGTACGACATCCATCCTCTGATCGCTGTCGTTGTAGCCACTGTAGCGTAGCTTTGACTAAAGCACTCCAGAATCACGTCTAGTCTAGCACCGCCTGGAGTATTTCTCCGCGACGTTGAGGATAAACTTCTCCAGTATGGAGATCTCAGAGCTAACTGCTGACTTCTGGCAAAATGGAGTAAACTGAACCAACAAAATGAAGCTACACAGTCCCACCTTAAGTGCGAGTGACTTCAGCTCTTGTGACACCACACGCTGATTACTGGTGTCCTTGTTGCCAATGGGGAAACCTCTTACACCCTCCAGCAGCGGCCAGTTAACATCAGACGTATTTCGAAAGTCCCTGACCTTTATATTGGCCGTTCGTTTATGCTTTCAAGCAGCCTCTGCGATTTCCAGTAGAGTTAGGCTGAACGGAAGATCCCAAAAAGATTCGATTAACGCTGCTCTGCTTTTTCATTTATTTGTCTTTCCTTGTATTCGAGGATGTGCCTTTTGCTTTATTGGGGCCGCACACATGTTTAGAAATATGAAGAGAGTGTACGCCGCTCAATTCCACACCCAACCCAAGCATTTCAGTACATCCCTCCTGCTCAACTAATTGTAACGTCACGTCCAGTGGCATCGATCTTCGTCCTTCATCCGCATCCCCGGAATAATAGCACTTGCGCCTTGCATCGTTAACTAGTGAAAAGCGTACTAGGAAGTCTATCAATGCGTGAAATCCCTGAATGTCGTTACGACCTCGTGCTAAACTGCGTCATTGTTGATTTTCGCTGTTTGCTGCACCTCACTCAAGTGTTGCCTTTCAACAGAAGAATGGAGCAGGGTAGGCTGCATGAGGTTCTTCGTTTTCCCAAAACCGGCATTTCAAGTACAGCCTTCGAGTCGCTTATGGGAAACTAGTTCTTCTTCAATTGCTGTAAGTGCCCTCACTACTCCCGGAAATATGATACTCGTTCTAGATGAACTTTGAATTAGGTGTTCGATTATATGGAGTGTGTAAAAGTAATAGCTGCTATTCACAAAAGGAGTGATAAGCAGAAGATTAGCTTGGATTGTCCTGGGGCCGGATTCATCAACGACTAACCCGCGGGTATAAGGGGTAGAGATACCCACAATGAAACCTGCGTCTCTGACTCTTGCGTTATCTCTGCCTGACTCTTATCTTATCTCTACCCCTTATCACCCGCATACCCACTGGTTAATTGTTGATGAATCCGGCCTCTGATTGATTATAAGTTCTCTGAGAGAATCTTTGCTTTTTAAGTGTTTCTATCAGCTTCAGGTCCTTGCCGAGCATAATTTATTGCTTCCACAGCTTTGTAATCAACAAGGGGTCTAAAAGTTGTGTATTTCTATTCATGCTTATGAGTGAAACCAGTCTAAAAATTGAGCTGATATTCAATGGTTCATTTCGCTGGGAATCGTACAGCTCGAAGCGAATAGCTGATAGGCGAAGGAGCTCGCTTCCCCGATTCCAGCTCAGTCAGACTCATCTTCGTTTAACAACATCCTCTTACTACTCTGGCCAGATGGGAGAAGTTGGGCCGTGTCCCGGAGCCGATCTACCCAGCTGCGACCCACGATCTGCGCAGCTACGGCCCAAGAATGCAAAAGTGGGCGTAACCACCTGCCCAGCTCCCAGCACTTGGTCATCTCGAGCTCGGCAGCACATCCTTCTCATTTCGAAGGGAGGATGTGCTGCCGAGCTCGGGCAGCACGTGCTGCCCTCAAAAAGGATGACCGAGATTCTTGGGCCGTAGCTGGGCAGATCGCGGCTCCGGGACACGGCCCAACTTCTCCCGTCCGGCCTGGGTAGATTATGAAAATTGGTGAGCTGCTGCTAGTGCAACCACTGCTCATCTCTACGTACATATGTGCTTCTCACGTCAGCTAAAATACGATAGTTTAGCGTGTTTAATGAGCTGCTTTTCTTCTTGAGCACCATCGTTTATTTGAAGGTTTACAGAACACCACTGCGTTTCACTGCTCACATGCTCAGCAGCATTTTTTAAACCCTGTGAATGTTCTTAGCTCTTGTGTGTTATGAAAAATAATTATCGCACGGAACTTCAGTGGTGAAGATGAGGCGATTCTCCTTAGGCACCGTCCACATCCACTTGTTGCATATCGTTTTAAGTCTTCACCTCTCACACAGCTCTGACCTAATAAGTTGCAACCAAACCTTGTCATGAATTGTGCATTCTTCTAGATCTTTTTAGTACATGCTCGTACACCTGCAAGTGAGTAAAGTCAATTTCAGACAGCATGCGAGAGAGGTCTGGCTCTATTTCCTCGGCTCGTGCGATTATTCCGATCTGTCCGTCGTTGATGCCATCACAGGTACTGCTCGATCGTTCCGTCTTCACTTCTCACCTGCATAATTTATTGAAATCCGCATGAATATTTATTACTTATTTGTTCATTGTGGGTGTCAAATGACACAATTGAAACAGCGAAACAGACAAAAAGCACAAACATAAGGAAGGTAAGAGCAAGACCTAAAGGAATAATCCTCCTAACTAGGAACGAAAAAAAAAAGAAGTGAACGCATCTAACGCCAAGAGAATAAACAGTAATTAAGATACTAAGCAATAAAGTTGGCAGCATGTTTCTTGAAGGTGGCATAACTTAGAGACCAAACGGTAGAGCGGAGAACACGATTGCAATTTATTTATTTATTTATTTATTTATTTATTTGCACAAAATAGTGCGCTTCTAACACGGACACAGCAAGTTAGACTACTAACACGAAAGAACGCAAAAAAAAAACACACACACAAAAGATTTTCTACAAACAAGAACAAGTACAGCCATCCTGTTTTTCGATGAGAATGACAAAACTCCTAGGAAAAAAGAGAAACAAAACAAAACGGAAGAAAAATTACAAAGCACCAATAGAAAGAGTTGGGTTAATGAGGATGGGAAATTGGCGAAGAAGAGCAGTGGCCCGCCAACACTGCAAGTCGTATGAGGGAGAACGGCTCCGGATACCAACTTAGTAGGTCCGCCAACTCCACCAAATCCCATCCAGCAGCTGCTCTAGGGTCTAGGGTATCGAAAGCAGGTGCGTGAAGTGTCGTCGATTTAACGAGGTGAACAGTGAACGGAACAATTTCTAGGAAAAAAAAAATCAAACAAAAGGAATGGGAAGAAACAAGGCATGATTAAGGAGAAAAAGCAAAATCAGCTGAAATTCCAGAAAAATGTGTAGTGTTAGCGAAACTAACTGAATAAGAGTAGATTAGAAACCTGAAACCAGAAAATTAAAAACGAAAACGAACAATGCAGTCTCTAGGTGATGTCACAGATATGCAGCTTTGAAAGTAAATCTACCTTCTTCAACATTTCACGAAAATCAAAAATATTTGGTGCTTCTAATAGGCTCGGAGGCAACATTTGTAGCCACCGAGCTCCACGATGGAATATAGAATTAAACACCTTTTCACGATGCTTTCTCCTTAACGTGGGATAGTGAAATCGGTATTTATTGCAGCGACCTTGCACAGGTAAAAAGGTCCAATACTTACTTGCTCTTAATCTAGACTCACCTTTAAGGACTTTAAAACAGAAAACTATATCATTGAATACCCGCCTATAATGAAGACTTCTAAGATTAAACAATTTGAGTCTCTCTTTATATGGAGGAACTACTCTAGAATTACCAGTAACAGGGATACACCTATAAAATAAGATTTTTGTGAAAGCCTTTTGAACCTTTTCAATCTTTTCTTGACCCTTTTTAGTAAACGGACTCCAAATCTGAGAACAGTACTCTAGTATTGGGAGAACGTACGTCTTATATAAGCATATCATTATGGAGCTGTCACTGCACTTCAGGTTTCTACAAATCGAGAAAAGAGTAGAAAATGCTTTTCGGACTATAATGTCAATATGATTTCTATAATTAAGCTCGCAATCTACGAAAACTCCAAGATCGCGAACCACCGTCGTGGGTGTAAGCATAAAGCTGTTGAAACTGTATTCCACACTAGGTGATTCACCAATATGGAGAACTAAAGTCTTAGAGAGGTTCACAGGTATCTGCCAAGTGTTAGCCCAGTCCAACATTATATTGATGGACTGGGATAAAGCCTCACAGACCTGGTCTTTATTACTGTTGTTGTAGATTCCATAAATCTTTATATCATCAGCATACATTTGCACCTTCACCCGAGAGTGGGTGACCAATCTTGCAGGAAGGTCGCATGTGTATGCAAGGAAGAGAACCGGTGACAGTACGCCTCCTTGGGGCACACCGCTACTGCAGTCATAACTCTTAGAAAACGAATTTCCGACCTTAACACACATACGTCTACCATTTAAATAAGAACGGATCCATCTCAACATATACCCTCTTATGCCAAGTTGGTGAAGTTTATGTAGAAGTTTTTCATGGTTTACTTTATCAAAAGCTTTTGACAAATCCACATAAATCACATCAACAGACTCTCCATTATTCAGTGCAAGATCCCAGTCAAAGGTACAATCCGCAAGTTGTGTAGCAGTAGAAGCTCCTGCTATAAAGCCATGTTGTTCAATTGGAATTACATTGTTTTTAGTGAACAACGCAACAATTCTATCACGAATAATGCTCTCCATTACCTTCACTGGAACTGGAGTAATGCTAATAGGTCGATAGGAAGACACCAATACTGAATTCGGATCTTTCGGAATAGCTGTAATAATGGATTCTTTCCATATTTTAGGAACTTCACCGTAAATCAAAGAGATGTTGAAAATCATAGACAAAGGCTCGTAAAGGGAATGTGCACATTTTCGGAAAAGAATTTGTGGAATACCGTCAAAAGTCGCTGATGTAGAGCATTTGAGCCGCTTCAGTACCCTTAGTACATCGCTGGGATGTATCATAAGTTCACCTATACTTAGCCGTTCATCAAAGTATGTCTGTTCAGTGTCACTCTCTACGCGATCGAATGCTGTTTGCGAGTCGGAAGTAAAAACTGAAGCAAAAAAGGTAGCTAGGGCTTCAGCCTTCTGTAGGTCGTCCTTATAAAGAACACCAGTGTGATCCTCTAGTACAGGTAACTCTGATTGCTGCTTCAGACTGCACCGGAGGAGGGAAAATAGTGCCTGTTTGTTATTTCGTCTAGAGCAGAGCTTTTCCTTGTAAGCTAAAAACCTCTTCAAGTGGTGATCCAATTCCTGACACACCTTCTTGTAGTGTGGATGAGAGAGTGGATTCAGTAATGTATTGAAAAGGCGAGATTTTTGGGCAATCAAATTGGAGATGTGTTTTGGATAACGTTGCGCCGACGTTCTTACTGTCTTAAAGGGAACATGTACAGATAAACCGTAATATACTACTTGGCAAAATCTTTTGTACAAATCATCAGTGTCATGGTATCCTTCAAATACCGACGACCAGTTAATAGAACTAAAATATAAATTTAAGGCAGGATAATTGGCTTTACTAAAATTTGGGAGAGGTAGGTCACGTTGCTTAAGCAATGGTATATGGATTTGAAAAGAAATTACATTGTGGTCAGATGAAGCGAACGGGGGAAGGACAGAGATATTTTCTATGATAGGTGTTGAGGTTAGAATTATGTCAAGAATTGAATCACCTCGAGTAGGTTTCATTACCTGCTGACTCAAGCAACAGCTGTCGAAGAATTCCACAAATTTAACTAGATGCTGATTTTTAGGTCTGCTATGGTGAACCCAGTCGATGTCTAGGTTGAAGTCTCCAAGCACGACTAGATGTCCATTTGAAAGGCAAAGTTCTAACAATGTGTCTATAAGGGTATCGTCTTCATGTGCATTAGAGTTTGGAGGACGGTAAACTAAAACAACCCTAGATGCAGATAGGCATGATGAATCAAACACATCTACACAGAGAACATCAGAGTTAAGGCAGGGGAAACGCTAACAGAAGCCAAGCTAATGGAATTTTTAGCAAGACAACAAATACCACCACCTTTTCGGTCACTACGGTCAACTCTGAAAAGCGAGTAGGGAAAGTTAGCGACAACCTCTGAATTCGATATCTTTTTTGAAAACCATGTTTCAGTAACAAACACTAAGTCTGGTTCGTAGGTGGACAAAAAGAAATGGAGATGGTGTATTTTATTTACAAGGCTACGTGCGTTGAATAAGGCACAGTTCACAACAGGACATGAAGGTGGTATGCCGTGTCCGGCTAGACGTTTCCCGAAGCTTTGGGCTTCGGTAGGTCTTCTGCCCGCCTTAACTCGCCACGGTAAACCACCCACACCCTGTCGTTTAATTGCCTATTACGTTCCCTACATTCCTGCCTCAACTCATATTCTCGTTTCCGCTCCTCAGAGCTCATACTACGACGGATGCGAACCTTACTAAAGGCAGGACTGCTTCGAAGCCTCCACGAATTTGAGAGGGCTGTAGTCCAATGGGACTTCGAAGGCAGTACTACCTTTACCTTGCGGACACGTCCGCGCTCGCACCTGCCCATTCTGTACAGCTCCAAGGGGCGGCACTCTAGATCAAGAACATCAAAAATTTCACCAACCTTTTCTTCAAGATCCCGTTGCTTTACAGAAGGAGAGAGATCGGCTGGAGGCTCAGGCAGCCATTCAATAACGATGCTCCTCTCTTTCTTCTCCATCTCAATACGCTCCGACATTTCCTGAGGAAGTTTTGAGATCAGTGCGAACATCATTTGTTCAATGACTGGGTCTTTATTTCTTTCAAGGACCGCATTAATGAGTTCGCTGACGGATAGAGTACTGAAATCAGTCGGGGTAGAGCTCATCTTACCATCTCCTACCTCTTGACCTCTATTACTAATCTTCACCGACGTTTCTGATGTTCTTTTGCTAGTCTTGGTTCGCTGCGACATGATGTGTTGTTTTTGGCGATCCAAGACAATCGATAAAATACACGCCGATGCGTTCTTCACGAAAAAGGAACGAGGGTGCCTGCAGGTGATACACTAAAAAGGGAGGAAAGAGGCTTTAAATCGGAGTTCTTTCAAAAAAGAATGCCTAATCTGAAGAAGCGGATACAATAAGGATTACAATTAGATTAAAAATAGATGAGAAAACCTATAAGGAAACCTCAATCAGACACACGGCCGCTCACCGACGGGATGGCAGGTGGAAGTGATTGTGAGTGAATTTGAGCGACTTCTGAGACTGAAAAAAATGACCTGACCAAAGACTTAGCATTTGCAGTAGTAAGCTTTATCTCAGCACCTCTGGTATCGGAGGGGCCTGATTGAAGGATTGAGAGATAGGTAGATTAGTTAAGCCCTTAAACATCTTAAGTACCATTCAGAGATCAAGCCTTTTTCTTCTCCATTCCAGAAAGAGAAGACCCACCGATTCATTTCCAACGTGGAAATTTGAAATTTCGGAATAGGAGAGCATGTAACATCGACGAAATAATTTACGCGTAAAAGAATTTTGGACCCTTTCTAATGCCAGAATGTTGCTACAGCATCTTGCCATTAAAGTACCGCACTGTGTTCAAGAATATTTGGGCGCAAGTCACCAGTGCGTCCAATTGCATCCGCATATCTTGTGACTTTATTATTTTTTTTGAACGCGAATCTCGTTTGTACTCATCAACTCACTGCTGCACTCATTAGTCTGGGCTAAATTTGATTCATATTATATTATTTTTGTTTTTTAACAGCAACCCACGACTGCTTGCTTCCATAACTCAGGCAAGTCAGGAAAACGAAGCGCTTCTACGCAATATTACTACTAACTTTCACCAGAAATCTGGACATAAATATCCTTTTTGAAACTATGTGTCATTCTTAGAGGTTCTTTGCTACTTTTTAACCAACATGCTTAGCTACGACAAAAGTTTTAAGAGGGAATAAGTAGAGAGAATGCTGACTACTATTTGTGCATGTTTGCTCCTTACCACTTTTCTTGGCTAACCATCGTGTGGTATCAATTTCTTAAATAGGCGCATATCCATTTCTTGAACCATTCAAAAAGAAACAACTTCCTAAATAAACGCATTTCCTTGCTATGCCTATAATTTTCCAGGAAGTCTACAGGAATTTCGAATATTTTTGATTTCCAGGTGGCGGTTCTCCGAAAGTCCTGGCGTCACATCAACACTAAAGGACTGATCACTGTGCTATCACGCTGTTTCCAGCGGGTAAGCTATTTTAGTGAGAATTATTTTTGAACTCCTCTCCCGCCGTTGAATAGTCCTAAAAGCATTTGGTTACTCTTTGTGCAAGTCTGTGTTTTTTCACGAGGTCGCATTCCGTGTCTCGCCTAGTGACGATTACCGCTCAGGGTTCATCGCTCCCATTACGAGCCCAAAGATTAGTGCTTGCTCTCGCATAGCAGATTAAGCACCGCACGGAGCGTAGCGATTCATGTCACCTGCTCGAGAAAACATGTTTTCCAACGTCGGTGGAAATCCCGGTCTCTTGCGCTTGCCTTCTGCAACAGGAAGCTGGAGAAAGGATTGACATGTCCGCGTCGAGAAGACGCGCAGACATGACGTTGACTCGTTCAACAGTCGATGTTGTTGTTTGCGTGTACCCCCCACAAATAGCGGCTTGCGATGACGCTATGTCCGAGAATATCAGATTCGGCGGCTGTTGACATGGCCCAGCTCTGCCTCCATTCGGAAATCTTCAACTGGAGAACCGGAAGGACGCCAATGCTTCCAAATCACTGCAAAGGTCGGGGCGGTTCGTCCCCAGGGAAGGAAAAGAGTAATGTGGCATTGCACAGCGAGAATTCTTAAGGATGAGATGGTGAAGGTCGGGTTTATTCAGTCTCTTTGAAAGATGCACCGCGCATTTTATTTCTTCCATGATATCGTGTATTTGACCTACAAAATAAGTTGCCAATGAAAAAGTCAAAGTTTTTATCTCTCCCGAATAAGCTTTCTAGCAATTAACCAACTAACTTACGCCGGCATCAGAGAACTTGTTTGGTCAGGGCGGGATCAGGCCAAGAACCTCGATTCGTGTTCGTGGCAGCCAAAACCTTCTTCTACGTGACGACGCGCCCGAGAACAGTTTGACGCCAGGATGTATTTTGGAGATTTATTATCTGTATCATCATAATATGATGTATTTTGAAACCAAGTTGAATCGACGATGATTAATTTACCACTTCTAGCACGTTTTGAACTACAATGACGAAAATTTCTAGCCTAATCCTTTTACGTTTCCTGCAAATGTTGAATTCGCTTACCTTTGCTAATTCATGTGTCGAAATGAAGCATGAAAAAGAAGGAAGTATCTCAAGATGAGGTTTCGATTCGGAATTACATTCGGGACGTTCTCAACACTTGGAAGATATTTGCTAAATTGTTGCTAGCAATACATTTCAGAAGTAACATAAATATTAGTGGGTATTCAATTTTAGAAAAGAAATCGTCGGCTTCCTCTTACTATGTTTCCAGAGGGAAGAAATCTCAAGACAACTTCATATCAGGGGCCATCTAAAACTGCAATTGTCACATTTCATGAGGGTTTGACGATAATCAATTCATCCCGCTACTCTAGCCGATGTTCTGCGTAAGTGTTTTAAACCCACAGCACCGCCAACGTAGTTTTTTCCTTCTTGTCCCCCTTCAACTATGGGGCGATGAGCTACGGCTATAAGAGCGATTCCCATTCTTGAAATTCTCAGCATTTGGTGTAACAACAAGTGATGCTGGTGCTTACCTCTCAAAAGCCTCGAAGCTTAGTGAGTCGAAGACTGAGAGCCAGCAACATGAATCCCCCCAGAAATATTCATTTCACAAGTGACGGCGCAATCCTTTCTCAGCAGAAAAACAATTTCGCGAAACTTCCGCGGTCTGCGTCATAAGTCACACTGCTTCTGGTGTACCACGAGTGGTGTGGGATCTTCTTGCTTCTTAATGTTCGCTCATCTTGATCGACTTGCGACCTGCAGTAAGCTCTAATACGACAGCATAGGACTTCGTAGTGCGTGAAAGGGCTTCATGACTGAAAGTTGAAAGACGCATTAGCAAAGATTAACAACGGCTGATGACCGAAATAGCTGCCGGAATTCAGTTACGAGAAAGAAACGTCGCGGTGTGAATTCCGTGCTTTTCATTCTGAGGAAATCGCCCGTACGGCGTGTCAAACTGAATAAATGCCCATCTGGGTTTTTATAAATTCAATATTTTGCTGAGCTCAGGGAGAGATGTCAGATGTAGATGGTGTAGATCTATTCCTATCACTAACAAGACGAACTGAGTCACCCATCCTCGAATGAGTAGTTGGGGCGATACGTCTTCTGGTCTGTTGTGTAACTTTTAAACTCTCCCGGGTGCACTGTTGGCTCAATTAGGGGGGATAGGGTCTCCTTGTTGTGTATTCGCAAATCTTCAACTCCATTCTGCATTGCAGTAGGAAGTACAAGTGGAAAAAGGATGTTTTCCGATATGAAAATAGGAAAAATTATCACATCTAGCGACCCGAAAAGAGTGAACTTTGGACATGCGCTTGGTACTCTTCGCTCTTCCACCGTCTCCAGATGACATGCCAAACATAGTCAGATTTCGAGTTTCGTCTGACTTGTAGTCGAATCCAATTCGCGCATGAAGTTCACTAATGAGGACGAATTTATCATTCTAAAAAAAGGAAAAAAGTGAACAGCTCCTAAAAAAATAAGGAAAGGTCGGCGATAATGAAGCGATTCGTGGGATGTGGCACGTTTAGTCCTCATTCGATATATTTTTGAGCAATTTTAATCCATATTTTGCCTAGTTCTCGAGTTCCGCGGCCATCCCATGGAAAAGCCAAAGCTTTGTCATTCTCAGGTGCGTTCAGTCCCAGTACACGTGAAGGGATGGATGGTTTGGTGGGCTTTGGGTACGTGAAGTGATGTGGGGTACCGGCAACAGCCGACGCCTGCTTCAACTGGAGCACACGTGTATTGAGAAGCTCTTACCGAGCTTCAATCAAGCACTGCATTAAAACAAGAGGGCGTCTCAAAGAGGGTGAGGAAATGCCCGTAGAACGTGAACCAGGGGCAAATCAACTACGCTATCTTGTAAGTATATAAGGCGTGCTTAAGCATGACAAATCCATTCGATGTTTAATGATCAGTATAGGCATTTCCACGCATGACTCGCATTGTCCTACTATATATAAAAGAGTAGAGTGTGTGTGTGTGTCTGTGTGTGTTTCCGTCCGCTATAACTCGAGTGGGGTCACGGCGTATTGGCGATGCTCAACGATTCATTATTATTATTATTATTATTATTATTATTATTATTATTATTATTATTATTATTATTTATTACGGTGTTTAAGACACACCTCATAAAACGAACAAACACAACAAACATAGAAAAAACACCCAAACACCATTGGGAATATGCTCACCATAAAAGACTAATAACATAACCGTTTCTTCTTCACAAATCGTCTGAAGGAGCCATAGACCTTCTCAGTTACTTCAAAATTGTGTTTTAGAGCTAGGTATGAGGAGGCGGCCCTGCACGTAAAAGCAGAAGACCCTACGGTCGTCTTAGAAGTGCGGTAGGATATCTTTTTGGAATCACCTCTCGTTACCGATGACAAAATCTTATAAAACTGCGAAACATCAACGTCCATGATCCCTGATAACATTTTGAAGATAACACAAACGTCTCCTAGCTTCCTACGCGACTCCATCGTGTGGAGATTGAAATATTTGTTTCTTATGCGTGAGCACTGTATTCTAGCATAGAGGAGGCTTCCAGATCTAAGCAATATTTTCCTCGTGTAATTGTTTTGAACCTTCTCAGTAGAACCAGTTTCGGCAATCGGTCTAACATATATTTTATAAGCTTGAAGCAACACAGCCTTGTTACGAGTGGATAACCCCCTAAAGATCTGGAAACTACGTGATTGAGCCTTTTTCCGGATTACCTTTAAATGCTCAGAAAAATCCAACTTTTCGTCATAGTAGAATCCTAAGTCTCGTACCGCTGTAACTCTGGAGATGGGGTTGTCACCTATTTTATAATCTAACGAGGTTGATGAAGATCCAATTCTTATAAACATAGTTTTTTTCTGGGGCTAAAGGTAGACTCCATGTGCTGGACCACTCCTGCAACCTATTAATACCAATCTGCAAAGAGATTTGGTCCTCAGATGTTATAACTTCTCGAAAAATCTTGATATCATCAGTAAACTGTTTAACCACAACACCACTGCCATTCAGTAGGTAAGGAATATCAGATGTATAGATGATAAATAATAGTGGAGAAAGCACTCCTTCCTGAGGAACGCCGTTCATGATCTGCTTGCATCTAGACAACGCATTACCCACTTTTACCTGGGAGGACCTCCCACTAAGAAATTCCTCCAACCACTTACATATCACTGGATGAACACCAAGCCTAGATATCTTGTGCAGCCATTTGCTATAACTAACACGGTCGAAAGCCTTCGCAAAATCAAAGTATACTACATCGCACGCCTTTTTCATGTCCAATGTGGCCGTCCAATCATTATTCGCAGGCTCTTTTTTCAGTAGTGGAGTTACAAACGAATGTTTCTATCTCAGTGGGACCTCAGCATACATTCAAGAATGGTTAAAAGTATATGACAGAGGACCTACCACTACATGAGCTATCTTTTTAATGAAAAATGTAGGTACAAGATCTGGTGTCAACGAAGATGAGTCAGGCCACTTCATCATAATCTCGTACAAAAGATCTTCTTTAAACGATGGAAAGGTAGACATAGGTTTCAACACTTCCGGGCTATAAGCTGGAATAGAATCGTTATCAGCAAGAAACACTCCACAGAATGTTTCAGCTAACATAGTGGCTTTTTCCAGATCAGTAACCGCTACATGATCACCACTCCTAATGCTGCTAATGAAGTTACCACCCTTAAGCTTTTATTGAGCAGTTTGTAAAACCTAACTTTATTCCTCGACTCAACAATTTTCTTTTCTATAGAATTGTTGTATTTCTCCAGCTCTTTATCGAATTTCTTAGCAAAAAACCTGTACCTTTCCCAGTCCTGCTTAGCCTGAGTGCGCTTTGCCTCCATAAAAAGCCAGTCCCGATGATGTAACATGTTCTGCAGATAAGTTGGCAACGATGAATATTTCACAGCCACACCCGCCATGGCACAAAGATATCGATGCCTGTTGTAGAATTGATAAGAGTAGCTCATATTTTTCATTTACGCTTCCAAGAGCATCAAAAGAGTTCCTCCATGCAATGGACGCCAGATAATCACAAACTATTGCATAATCACATCTACTTAACTGACGATAGTACATATTCACATTTTCCAGGTAGGTACAGCGGATGGCAAAGTTAATACTGTTGTGGTCGCTCAGCCCTACAGGTGGCTGGACAGACAAAATCAACAATAGAAGCATCAGTAGATAAAATGAGGTCCAGAGTGTGTCCACCTCTGGTAGGTTCCCGAATATTTTGCTGCAGACCAGGGGTGCACATTTAACGGTTAACGATTTAACGAATTTAACGAATTAACGGCATTTTTCGTTAAAATCTGGCTTAACGACTTAACGGAAATTTTTAGAAATTTAACGGAATTTTTAACGGGTGTTTTTCTTAGTGAGTTTTCCCGCATTCGCCCTTAATCTTCACTAATTTTGCAGGGCTCATCTTTCCGATTAGAAGGATAAAGGATAAGTTCCTGAAAAACCTAATGAAATCAGCTACAATATTTTTATGTTTCCATGGATTTGCTTTGAATTTTTGGAAATAATGCATTTTGTGGGCGCGTGCATTATCGGAAGAGGTGCTTGCTGTCGCCTGTACTCGTTACCATGTTCCCAGTTCAGATTTCCCGCTCGAGCAGACCAAGCCTTCCATCCCTCCGGAGTCGGAGAATTGGTAGAATTGGACCAGACTTGTCTGGGAGGGATAAAGCGATGAATTCTTTATCGACTGGCTACTGCAAGTCATTTGTACGGCCAAACACGCATTCAATTCGCCTCCACGATATACCATAGAAGTGCGATGTATGGCGCTTCCCAAAAGAGATTGAGTAACGCTGTCCTTCATCCGTATCTTTAATGCATTTTGGAGCTAGAAATTTCCTTCCCGAACCCCCAAGTACGTCAACGAATCCACAAAAATGCTTGTCTAATCTTCTTGTAAGGTGTGCCTATCCTCGCCTGACGTTGCTTATCCCAGAATACTCTTGCTCGCCACCTGGAACGGTTGAGACGGAGAGGATGTTTTCGGCCGTTGGACATATTTTAACTGATTTTTGAAAAAAGTCTAATAACAAAAATTTGGAAACCTACTTTTCCTCAAGGTTACCACGTTGTGGACGTGTCACAACTTTTTGGCTGCGCGACCATGTGACACGATGTCGTGTCAAGGTCTCGACCTTACAAAAAATGGATTGGTTCCACGCACCAGGCACTTGAAGATCGTGCGTTCGACAGCGTGATAACCTTCCACTATTAGGCTTTTAATTGTATTTTTCTTTTTCTTTCTGTACTTAGTGGGCTGGTGCCCCCACCGAAATTGTATATGCTCGTAGAACAGCCACACAAAACGTTTTTGCAAAGAACACGGAAGGGGGGACTCCGGGTTCTGCCTGATCGCACATTTAAAGATTTGTTGTCGGTGATCATCTTCAATGATAATTCCTCAGCTGTTTTTATTCCGCACCCTAATTTGTAATTGGTAATTTGTTGTTGAAGGCTTGTTTATTTTTCTATGTTGAATTGTTTATTTTAATTGCAGTGTTGCACTACATTCCTTGAACTTTAGCTGTTGACCTCTTGAAGTTGAAACCCATAAGTTTTCCCTTGATTTTTTTTCACTTGAAATAATGGATTGCAGCTAATTGTGCTTTCTAACGAAATTTAACGAAAATTTTCTGTTAAAAAATTTCGTTAAAAATATTTAGCGCACAGAATTTTGTTTGCACCACTGCTGCAGACCATGACTGCATACCGTTTCTACAAATTAGCGAGAATCGACGGATAGCTGACCAGACTGCTGTAGGTTAGTCCAGACTACACCAGGATAGTTGAAATCACCCACAACAACGCATGCATGGCCACACGCCAGAAGATCACTTACTGTGCTCACTAGTTGTTCATTTTCAAGCGACTTACAAGAGGGAGCTCGATAGACAGCAACAATTCTTATTTTGGAAGTTTCAAAGATCATGTCCGTTGATAGAATCTCATAGGAGTTAGGCACTGATTCCGAAAAAACCTCCACACAGCCTATGAATTTTTTTTACAAATAAGGGCAACTATGTGTGTGTGTCTGTGTGTGTTTCCGCCCGTCATAACTGGAGTGGGGGCACGGCGTATTGACGATGCTCAACGATTCATGGCGATCGTCAGCGGCTCGAAACTTCAGCCTGGGGGTAGTCAATGTCGCAGAACACGAATCTGAAGTTCGTTTTTGAGGTTTCGATCGCCATCAATTGATATGGATCAAATTATCGATTTTTTGTGGACTTCACTCAGCAAACCTGAAACTTAGCCCTGGGGGTCGCTTAAGGGTAGTCGATGAATGGTTTGTATTTATAGTTCTACAAGCGTTTCAATGTCCTCGCCCGGTTATACTGAAAAGGATTTCTCTGAACATTTCATAGCATTCAAAAATGTTGGATTTTCAGCCATTGTATTAGCGGAACAATTACCTGTATATTTATAGTTGGTGGGCTCAATCTTTTCTGAGTAGTAATCATTACCTCAGAATAGCAGCCTCTCTTCGTGGCATTTTCCAACTTGCCCAATCGACGTAGTTAAGGTGTTCTTCCTGCGGAGACCATGACATACATAGAAGGCAGCTACAATTGATGATGAGAAGTTGTTGCTACGAAGCCGCTGAGAAGCCGTCAGTGCGGCCGAGAGGCCGATCAGACCGCTGGTATACGTATAAGTTAAAGTGTTTGATAAGGTAAGAGCACGTGCAGATATTGACTACATGCGCCGTGCTTCAATCTCACGAGACTTGACCCTCCTTCCTCTTTATTTTTCCTCTTTGGGCCTGGAATATGTCCAGATTATGAACTCAGCTTCTCTTCATTTGCCTACTAAATGGCGCTATTCTTCCTTTATTTCTCCCAGGATTGAAAATTTCCACGGGAACATTTCGCAAATGGCCACTAAAGACATTATCGACATCACAATGTAACAGTTGACGTGTTATTTGCGAAACAGCTTGCGGTGATTTGTGTTCCCTTTCAGTGAAGGACTTGAGTATGAGTGCACAAAGGTCTGCGAAAATTTGTGAAAGCTATACGGTGCGAGACAGTAAAGTCATGGAGTCTTTGGTTTGTCAACGCGAGGAAAATGAGGGTTATAATTGATCTCCTTCATGAAAACAGCTCTATTCGAAACCGGGGGTCTTTACTACGCGCTTGAAGGTGAAGACAATATGAAGAGAGAGGCGGTACGAGAACTCTGCAGCTTTGTTCACTTCTTGCAGTTGGACCTCATGCTCTTCTCAGGTGCATAGAGGAATCTGGATGATCCATAGCACGCACAGGTCTTTAGAGGCACAAGCAAGGGTGAAGCCGAGGAAATGAAATCTTTGGTTTGTCAACGCGAGAAATATAACTTCGTAACGGACTACTAATTGTACCGAGCTTTCCCACTATCAGAAGCATTTTCAGCTAGAGTCGTCATGCCCAGTGGCTTCCGCATGTTTCTCTTCATCACCCCAATCGCTGTCGACGACGCAGAGTCAAGTGAGGACCGTTGCCGACCACGCTCGGTGTCTTCTGTCAATCCTAGACAAGATCATCGACGCAGAGCAGGTAGTTATGAGCCTATATGTATAAATCACTCACTGAATTTGCTGAACGGGTGGGAAGAAGTTTTCTGTGTGTGTGTGCTTTCCGCTCGGACTCTAACCATAAAATGAGATGAAGTAACATATGTTTGGTTCCAGTGATAAGGCCCACTGAAATTGTCCTCATAGGTCGCGTCAATGTTCATCTCATGAAACGGCGACAAAAAAATGAAGGAATTCAAGTCGCAGAGCATTTGAGGAAGTCAACTCAATCCACCTTGCCCTTGAACATAGATCTCACTTCTAGGAAGAGTATTCCCTAAAATGTAGGCTAAGATCATAAAAGAATGAATTCTGTAGAAGAAATCTGACGAGGTCTGCTAGCTACATCATTTAAAGGATAAAGGATAAAGGACGGCGTTACTCAATCCCTTCTGGGATGCGCCAGCGCATTCTACTTCTACGGGATGTCGTGGAGGCAACATGAATGCGTATTTGGCCATACAATGACTTGCGGTGGCCAGCCGATGAACAAGTCAGCGCTTTACCCTTCCCAGACAAGTCTGGTACCAATTCACCGACCCCGGCGGGATGGAGGGCTTGGTTGGCCTGGGCGGGAAATCCGAACCAGGAACCTGGTATCGGGTGCACGCGGCAGTCGCACCTCCTCCGACTGCGCTACACACGCCCTCATGGTAGCTGTTGTAAGAAGTTTACCAGTTTCTAACAAGATATGCGAACATGTGTAGTAGGCTATCTGATCAGGTCTGTGCAAGGGTTTGTACCAAAATGGCCTAAATCAGTTTAGTAAAGTTTTGGTGTGAATCAGCTTATACTGACCACCTCAGCTAAAATTTCACGCATTCTCCACTGTTTAGTAGCTGCCGGGTAAGGAGGACGAAGAAACAGAGCGTTTACTTTAAAGACATAAGAGGGCTTCATAAAAGAACCTTTTATCTTGGACGATATGTTTTATCAAGAGACCCGTAGGTGGAGTAACATCTGAACGACTGCATTCTCCTTCGTTATTTGACAAGAACTGGATTTTGTCACGGGCATTTCTATTAATAGGTCGTGTTTGTTCGAAGTCGCAGAAGGACTGCCTACTGGTGTGTGCATGATGAGCGCACGCGATCTGATTAGGCCTGATGTTTGCCCTTCTAATACGTATTCCTCCTAATTAATCGTGGTTTCGCGGCATTCGCTGAGTAATATAGCCTGCGTTCACGAGATAACCTACTTCCCTTGGGGCCGCGCCAAGCTTGGGCTAGAACTGGACCTCAAATTGTGTTATCCGCAACGAAATCCGGAATAATCACGTTGACCAGCGGCAGACCGTCGAAGGTCATTGGTTGGCGCACAAACTCTTCGATCTTTCGACGTCTCATCTCATTTTCGTTGAAGAAACTCCTTGCTCTTCGGGATAAGGCTGAATAGAAAGATACGGTAGAAATGATTGTCGACTCTTCAGTGTGGCTACGTAGATGCGGAATAATGACAACCTATTCAGCATAGGTTATGCTTTGGGCTTAGAGACATCCAGAGTTTTCCGGCATTTTTCTAATAAGCTGGGCATGCAACAGTCTTGAACAGAGATAGGAGGGTTTTTGAAACTTAATTAAGGGAGTTTAAAACGACAGTTTTCTGAAGACGTGCAATAGATAGAAAACAAGGCAAATAAGATTTCACTTTCGAAAAAGCTGTTTGCCTCACGTACGCATATTGCAAGTGGAAGTTGTAAAAAAGCCCGCAGTCGCACATGTGCTAGAATCGGAATAAAACGAGGAAACGAGAAAAACACGGTCACCTTTGGTCAGAAGGGAGCTTGAACAAGGATATGCCGACACTGTTGAACTGCGTCGCGCGGGATAATTATCTGGCCATCGTTTCCCACGTAAAAATGTTTTTCGAGCGACTAAGCAATGTTTTGCCTACTTCTGTGAGAGCCGACGACATCCAGGCATTGAGTCTCCATGTTGTTATTTGGTTTTAGTGAAAGCAGGAACAACTTTCGTTATAATTATAGGTCATTTATATCAAAATGAGTTCACGAAATATAAAAATTAAATTACACAATTCTCTAACTTGCCTATTTCTTTTTTTTTTGCTGGATAAATAAGCGGAGCCGGTTGGTATGCGAAGAATATATGAAGAAAATATTCTAAAATTCATTAACAGAGGAGTTTTCCGATTCTCTAAAAGTCAGGAGAGTTTTAAAGAATCGGAAAACTTTTAGGTATACGTTGCATATGAAGTGGCCGATTTTGACTGCAAACTCTGACAGATTATAACTTTGCTTGGAAGCAATATTATTGATCGAAGTAAGCACCATTACAATTGGCACACTTTTCCCAACGCGGCCATAGCTTATATATTCCGTATTTGCAGAAGTTAGAACTACAAGGATTAGTAAAACATAAGAAGTCATTTTCGACATCTTGGTTGCCGAATTTTTTATCCTTCACATAAATGCTAAAAAATTCTCAAAAATGATAATCGGTAGTGGTGAATATGGTGGATGTGGCAGAGTTTCGTATCCCAATTCATCCAGTTTTTTGGACAATAATTTTTGAAACGCGTTGTCCTGCAGTAGGATTGGGTCTCTTCGATTGAGCAAAGCCAGCTGTTTTTCAATCAACTTCTGGAGCGTCACTGCTATTTCGACACAGCTCTTCTCCGCTGTGATAGCCTCTCCAGTCTTCAAGAACTGTAATGGACTATACCAGTCATTGTTCATCATACGGTCTTCTTTGGGTGAAGACTTGGTTTCGCATCTCCTTGGGACTGTTATTCTTGCCCAACCATTATGCAGAGCGACGACGGTTGTTGTAAAGGGTCTACTTTTCGTCGCATATCAAGATCTTGTCCACAAAGGCTCCCTTAGATTGCGCAGCCTTAACAAAACTCAGGTGTCGCGGCACTTCAGCACCTGCCCGGCCCTCAGTTCGTGCGAGATTCATTTATCCGATTTCTTTGCTTTTCCGATCGCATTTAAGTGGCCACTGATAGTGTGCTGTCAACATCGAAATAGTGTGCTAGCTCTCTAACAGTTTGACGGGGATCCGCTTCCAGATGGCGGCCTACCTCGGTCTTCATCTTCGAGACATTCATCTCTAGATCGATATCTTTCGAATAGAAATCTTCCCCAAAGGCAGCGTTGACGTTACGATCTGCGGCCGCGGCGCTGTGTCCATTTCTCTACTCATGTATGTAGAGCACCTGAATATCACGTTGATACAGATAAATATGGTAGAAGCGACGCCAAAAACTCGCCGAGAGCAATTATGTTGCGAAGGTCATAATTTGTAAGAAACAATAGGCTCTGCGATTTCAGACGCTATATACAATGCCTGAAAAGGAAACATTCGTTGCCACGAAAAATCAACCAGAGATTGAGGTAGCAAAATCGGTCATTTCCTATGCAGCGACCTAACACATACGAGTTAGACTGAGACATGGTCAATCGACCGAAATTACTGGAAAACAGAGCGATCTACAGAGGGTGAAGCTTTGTGCATACACCGTCTTGGCCTGTGTGGAAGATAAGGCTTATTACGTTGGACAAAACGGCTAGTCTCGCAATTGGGCTTTTTTATTAGTTAACAGCCCTTGCAGAGCACATTGAGTAGTTTTCAAGAACTGAACAGAACCTCCTTCGATGCACATAGATTATCTATAGATCCTCCTTCCAAGGTCACGTTTTCACAGCTACTCATCGACCTCATCGCCGCAGAAGAACGATGCGGTATGGGGTTGGCAGCCAATTCCATGGGTCGCTCATGTCGATGCAGTTAAAATTCAAAAGTTCAACTGAAATGCCACGTAACTGTGTTTTCTTGGGTCCGCAAGCGACCCTCCTTCTCATCAAGGGGTGAATCAGTATTGTTGCCTCTCTCTCATTTGCCGTATTCTTCAGCAGGTTTCAGTAGATAGTGGACGAGGACTGCTGGAACAGGTTTCAGACACAGTGTCGCAGCATCTACAATGCAAAACATTCCGTTTTTAGGATCTGGAAGAGGTTCGAGAGATGGGCGCCCGACATTTTGCGCTGAAGCAAGAATTTGGCCTCAGTACTGCCGAATTGGATAGATTCCAAGAGATATTTGTTGAAGTGATTTTGAAACAGGATGGAGTGCGGCAGAGCAAAGAAGCGAGGTAAGCCATTTATTTACTTGAAGCTAGAGTTTGAATGATTCATTCCAACTGCAATTGCAATTTGCAGAATTGTGCGCAGACAGGCCCACTAACCCTATTATTAATGTAGGAATGGGAACAAGACACTCTCGAGTCCCACTGCCATCTCTGCAAATGATCCTAGGAATAGTATTTGTAGAAAAACTGATTAAGCATTAAGGATTTTGTATTGTGTGTTATCCACTTATTCATGTTTGCACATTTTCCTTTCTCTCCTTTGTATAGCGATAGGTGGTCGCGCAGCACTAAGGCAAGCTATCTTTGTTGGAGATTAATTTCAAATGGAGCTAGAAGGTCCAAATAGTTTCACCATCGATGCGGAATAAACAATGTCGAAAGTAGTTCTTATTACCCAGAACTGGGACTGAACAAGGGACCGCGAAACCACAAAATCGGGCAGATAATAACCATTAGCTTTAGCTCGTTAAAGGGAGAAACCATTGGTGGTCATTATGACCGAGGCATTAAAAAACCAAGTATGGGAAGCATTGTGAAGCAATGCGGTAACTGGGCAAAACTCAAATGTACCATACTCAGCGTTCAGCTGCCGTTGAATAGTCTCATGTCGAGGACTGGAGGAGTAGAACGTCGTGAAGTTATCGTGCCTAGAACTGCTACTGTAACCTTATTCGACTTATGTTTCGGAGCAAGTGCCTTCTTCGAGGCCTTGAAAAGAGAAAGGAGTTGGAATAATTGCGCTACCAGGGATTTCTTCAAGACACGACAGTTTTAAATAGCAATGGGAGTATGGGTGGAAAATAGAACAAAACAGCACTTGGACGCCAACTGCCGCCACAAAATGCGAAGAAAACGAATTCTCGTTGAGCACCATTATGGATGTATGTGAGATAAAGACGGTCAGCGATCTACGGCGCTCCCGACGTTTTCGTTAAAGGCAGTTTAATTCTACCCCCTTACGCCTTTTATCCGTTGCCTGAATTAGAGGAAAGCTTCTTGAGGCCACAAGTTTCATAGAATCATGGAAAAGTCGTTCTTCGAAATAATTTTCACCCATTTTCAATGTTTTTGATGTAGAATAGCGTCTATCAGAATCAAAGGAAGAACGAGCACGACGACTAGGATGTTTATGGTGAACGCAGTGACGCAGTAACAACAGAAGCCGTAATGCACTCCTTTAACATGTGATTTGAAGAAGGGAATGAAAACCCCAACCATCAGTGAAGGCCGGAAATGGGTTTAAGACGTGGACAGTGGCAGTGAAGGTCTGCCCGTCACGAAGTCCTTCTGATGTGCTACTCTTTCAGCCGCGCATGGCGTGTTTTGATCTGCGCAGTCGTGGATCTGTTCCGCGATGGCTTCGAGACACAGCTGCGCCAGTTCAGACGGAAGCACTCCTTCAACGCTCACACGCAGTACTTCGAGAACATTGAACGGTACGCTCATTATCCACACAGTTCCTCACCTTTCACTACACAAAGGGACGTGATAAGAGGTAGAGGACATCGCCTACAGAAACATGATCACAACTCCATATCAACGATAATATCTGCGTATGTTGCACTCTTCGATAAAAGAACACGAAATGCAGACGATAGGTAGGTTTTAGATAAGACGAATGGTAATGTGAGTGCTGTCGGCACAGTAGGATAAGACTTACGAGCGTGTTGAGGGGTTTGCTATCTCAACTGCTAGACTTCTAAAGTTTCGATTATGCTTCCTTTTAAAGAAGATTTCGCTTGCCCCTGTAATATCGCTTTTTCCTATGATGTACTTCGGCTATGAACTTTCTGCAGGTTGGATCGAACAGGTGGACCTGATTCAGCTCAATTGCGAAATCGCGTGGTCAGGGTACATTTTCTGCGTTCGGATATCACTGCTGTGCGAATCCGCTCCACAGGACTTTGGATGTGGCGGTTCGAACAGAAATATCTCTGAGAAAGATCCACCCTCCGTTGATTAACAGCGGTAGTGACTAGCGATGTGTTCTGCTCAAACGGTCGATCAGCGGGCCTCCGGAGACGAAGATAAGTTCGAAACGAGGCCGCTAAATAAATATTGTGCTTCTTCAGCTTCTAGGCACTCTACGAATAGAAGCACACCAAACATTTAACAATGTCGAGTGAAGAGAGAACATCGAGAATATCTTCGAGGAGTTTTCCTTCCGGGTTATATGTATTTGTACGGGTTAATAGTTCCAACGCGAACTAACCTTACTGCCTTCTTAACAGGGGTGTACATTAAGCTTTTAGCGTTTTAGCGGCCTTAACGAATTAATGGTTTTTAACGCATACTCCTCTGCAAGATTACCATTACCATTCTTCGTTGTCATTCTTCATCTATATTGTCCTGTCCCTCCTTCCGATCACAATAGTCTGAAAAATCGACATATTCAGCAAGAATTTTAAGGAACTATAGATACTAGCGCAATCATAACTGGCGGCAGGAATTCGTTACCCCAATGCTATCATTCAAAAAAGCAAGTTTATATCCACTAGCTTGAGATTTGTAGTGGAAAATCTGGCAAAAATTTGCTCTTCTCAACCACGCCATATGTGAAGGGAACCTTTGAGAAAAACTTCACAATAAAGTTGGAAACGCTGCTGAAAATAACTGATGTTAGGACAAAATGGGGTGCTCTTGCACATGTGAGGAAAAGGGTTGCCCTGTATGTAACACTGTGTCAACCTCCCATTCTTCACAATTCATTTCCTTATCTTAGTCGAGAACCCTAATATCTTCAGGCAGCCACTGGAAATTCCAGACAAATTCGGGTTAGTGGGTAGGGGTCATAATCGAAATATACCATGTCAAACTGGAAGCCCTTCGAAGCAAACCAGACACGTATGTTTGAAACCAAACTGAACACCTTCCAAATCAAAACGGACGTCTACCAAATTAAACAAGGCACTTTCTAAGGAATCAGTAGTACATTTTCAGTTTCGAAAAGTTCTTACCACCTTCTTTGAATTTTTCACAATACATCTCCACCAAAAAATGAAGTTTGAAGTTCTTAATTTACTTTATTTTTGTGAAATTATACACATATTTCTCAGAAAAAGATTTTGGACATAGTTCAAAGCCCGCAAAAGGGCAGTTTTTGCATGTGTTCACAGTTCTTATTGGCATGGTAAATTCTGCTTGAAGGGAATGATTTATTGGCAACTCATGTGGAGATGTGTGTTTTGCCTAATGGTTTTTTATAGCTGTTCACCAATTCATAGCTCATGTACAGGAAGTTTTTGGAACCAATGAAATGAAAATAGCAGCATGTCAGACGAGGGCATTGCGCGATTTCTTTTTACATCGCCCAAAAATTATAAAATTAATTTTGAGTTTATTTGCACTTTGAAATAAACTCAAAATTATTTTTATAGCTAGAAGAAATATTTACGAGAAATCAAACGCTGTACTCATTGCTTGGGAGAATTGCAAATACGGAAGAGTTGTAAAATTTCAAAGATGTTCATTGTTAAATTTGTCACCCCTCTTCGATCAGGTCGATCAGTTCTCCTTGTTAAGATTGTTCAACACTCTCATTGATCTTCTCTGTTACTTAAAAGAAGCTTTCGCGAAAACTTTTGGCGGCCTTCTCTCTCATAACCTATCTATTCAGCGCTAGCACAGAGTATAGAATTCTTCCTTTTATTGTTTCTGCGTCTTGCTACCACAGACCATTGCAATAGCTCGGTTCTGCTCTTTGCTCTCATGGTGTTTTCCAAATACCTGCTGGGTAATCTGCTTGTCTACATATTGAGTTGCACCAAACCTGCTCAACTGACCATGTCCTACCACAGCAGTGATAGTCGCTCATGTCGACCAGCATAGAACGTACCTAAGAGATAGCCAATGGAGCAGCTCAAAAAGGAAAGGATACCAGGTTGCAGCGGCATTTTGTGATGAGATCCAGTGTGGTGCAGCTTCCGGCGCAGATCCTAGAGATCTGGACCGAACTGCGACGGGCAGCGGATAAAGGGGTTGCGGAACATTTTCGCTTTGCCTTCATTGCGCTCTGCTTCGGCTCGAAGTCAGCTAGTCACAGGTGCCGAGGTGTTGTGGGCCGTTAACACCGCACACAGCGAAGTAGTGCTGGCGCAGTGGGCGGAGAATCAGCATTAGGAAGACGAAAGGGTTTGTGGATCGACTCCCGGGTGACGAGGCAGTTATGTTTTTCCTAAAAGGGGTTCGACACGAACAATCGAACCCCTTCTTATGAAACAGCAACGAAAAACATATTAATCCGGCTGGTAGTACGAACATACGAGTTTTCGCTGCGCGCGCGGCGGCCTCTGCCGCACGCGCAATGAATCGCCACTGACGCATCGTTCCTGGGTGGGCTGTTATGGGGGAAACGAAGCTCTAGCAAACTCCCGAGTTGTGCTGTTTTGCATCTAGATATGTGGCTTTTAGAAATTAAGCTTCGTGTCATGAAAGAATCCAAAATCATTTCACAATGGCAGCAATTGTCTATTGCTTGGATTAGGTCATCCAATTCCCACCCAAAATAACCACTTCCTCTAATGAAGTGCACCGGAAGACCCCAAATAGCTGAGCAGAGGTATCCAGAGAAGTTTATGCAGTTACAAGAGCGTTAGACTTCGTATGTTCGGCTTTTGTATGTTCGGCTCGCTACTCGGCAGCCGGGACCCCACCATCAGGGAGTCGAGCCACAAATCGCCTTCTTTCGAGTACGCTGCTTCTCCATCCACTGTGCTACCACTGTCCGGCCGCGCATCTCGTTTGCGGCTTAGCTGATCTCGGTGTATATTATTTTCATGCCAGGCAAGGTGAAAATGGCCCGTAGCTCTGTTCCGAGGTGTTGTCCGCTGCAGATATGGAACGGCTAGTTAGTGTCATCGTTCAATGATGCACCACAAGGTATACGCCTCATGTCAGAGTGCCACTCCGACCTGGTACCCCTTCCTTGTCCGTCATACAACAAGCAGCAGGCAGGTTGAGCTCCATGTTCACGCCAGGCTCCCTGCATTGCTTAGCAGCCTGTTTTGAGGAAACACCGCTCCACGTTTACGGCTTAGTTTTCCGTCCAATGGAGCAGAAGTCACTAACTTTTCCATATTTCAGTCGATCATCAGGCACTCTTCGAAAGGCATCGCTCAATACGGATCCTCGTGCAAATCTCTGCACGCGAAAAATGTCGCAGCTGGATATTTGATGTGGAAACAGTCGACGACTATGCTCTTAACTTGGCGCCATGTTTTCATGTGACGTTTGATGGGTCAATAATCTATGTTCATTTGTGAAGGAATCTCATAGTGCTGCATGGTATTATTAGATTAGCTGGTCTGAAAACCTCTTTCAATCACTGGGTGAGTGAGCATAAGGGAACGAATATCGAGAGCTCCACTCTTCTTGTGAGCTGTGTACGTCTTCTAATGCTTGGGGCTGTTCACCTAGATGAAACATTTCTGGCTTATTTGCTCTTGCTCCAGTCCGTACTGCATTGTATTGTAGTTCTTGTAATTTTACTCTGTTTTGGTTGGATCTTGGGGGTCAATCATAATCATCTACATTTCATATGAACCCAAGGCATATTCTTAAGCTTTCGTTTTCTTATAATGTCATTATTTTAATCTTACTCGGTGTTTTCTGTGATCTACTTTGGTCTCAAGCTCCTTAAATACGTAGAAAATAACTGGTTTTAGCCGGCGGTACAGACCCGACACCATAATTAAAAGCGCATCATAAAATTGCTCTGTATATAATCGGTTCTTGCTGGATTATCGGATAAATGTTCTTCGTATTCCGGTGCCAGCTTTTCCCTCTTCTGAAGAGGTGTTGCGCAGTAATGCTGGACGCAGCGCTAAATATGCAGTGAAGAGCAGCAGCCAAAAAGCAGTTGTTATGGGCTGTTGCAAGGATTAGTCATAACCATTCATGGTTGTCAAGCGTAGTGCCGCTCCATAACACTCTTCTACTGCTTAAGAAGGGAGTGGACATTTCTAGAGAAGATTTTCAGCATAATAGATTTTTGTTGACATCAGAAGCTTGCCGCTTGCCAGGAAGCACTGCAATCTACCAAGCTGGGCGAGGGCGAGAGCAAGTGTTGGACTTCCTCTTCAATTCTCGAGACACTGGAATTTTTGGTATCAATCCAAGTGCCGGATTCATCAACGATTTCATCATCAACATCATTTTCATTAGCGTCTGTCCCGCTTGGTGGCGGGGTCCGCTCTTCTGGTGTGGTGACGCCAATTCTCCCGATCAAATGCTTGATCAGGGTGCACACCAGCCATCTCTAAGTCCAAGCGCAACGTATCTAGTCAACGCTGCTTCGGGCGTCCTCTGGGCCGCCTTCCAGGGACCACAAGATTCAGGCCAATCTTACAGACGGTGTCGTCGTTAGCGCGAAGGACGTGGCCGTACCATCGAAGACGAGCTTCGAGCAGCTTCTCGGATATCGGGGCGACACCGAACCTCGTCGTATGGTGCCGTTACGAACGCGGTCCAAACGCGTAACTCCAGCCGTCCACCGTAGCATCTTCGTCTCCATTACACTGAGGCGGCTTTCAACTTCCTTCGCCACGGGCCAGCACTCAGCACCGTACGTCGCTACTGGGCGGACTACTGTTCTATAAACCTTCGATTTGAGGTGCTCAGGTATTGTCCTGTCGCAAAGCACCCCAGTCAGCGAGCGCCATTTGGACCAGGCTGCACTCACACGCGCATTCACCTCCATCTTTAAGCTGCCATCGGACGTGACTGCTGACCCAAGGTACTTGAAAGATGTCACTCGTGAGAGCTCAGTACCATCGATCTTAATAGATCCGTGCTCATTCACATCCGTCGTCAAGTATTCCGTCTTTTTGACGTTTAGCTTGAGACCGAACAATGCCAAACGATCGCACCACGCCTGTGCCTGTCGCTCGAGTTTGGTTTTGTCTTCACACGCAAGCATGACGTCGTCAGCATACAGCAGCGTCCAAGGTGCCGCCATTTGGAGATCTCGTGAGATTGCATCCATCACGACCACGAAGAGCAGTGGGGATAGCGCAGATCCCTGATGCACCCCTACAGAGATGGGAAAAAAATCGAGGTACCCGCTGGCGCTCGCACTCGACTCCTTGGGCAAGAGTACAGAATGCGCACCCACTCAATAAGCTCTTCAGGAGCACCATGTTCTTGCAACGCGTACCATATAACATCTCGCGGAACGCGGTCGAAGGCCTTCTCCAAGTCCAGGAAGGCAAAATGCACCGGTTTCTGTTTCTCGCGGTGCTTCTCTAGCAGAAGACGAACGGCGTGAATGGCATCAACGGTGCCACAGCCAGATACGAAACCACACTGATTCGTGGAAAGCTGTACGACATCCCGGATACGTCCGTCGACAATTCGCTCAAAGATTTTCATGGTGTGCGAAAGAAGACAAATTGGACGGTAACTGCGCAGTCTGCAGGACTGCCCTTCTTCTTCCAAATTGGGATGGTCGTGCTTTGCTGCCAACCCTCAGGCACTTTCTTCTCAGCAACAACCTGATTGAAAAACGCAGTCAGCCAGTCAGCAGGGCACCAGCCATTCGACTTCCACAGGTCAGCTGGCAGGTCATCGGGACCAGTGGCTTTGCCCGACTTCATCTTCCTCAGGGCTGCTTCAGTTTCGCTCACTGTGATCTTCTGAACGGGACCGTATACAGGTGATGCAAAAGGAACAGCAGGATGTTCAAATTCTACATTCGAGATTTCCTCGAAGTAGTCGTGCCATCGCTTCACAGCCCTCTTACGACCCATCAGAAGATGACCGCTCTCGTCGTTAATGCCAAAGAACTTCTCGATGTCTTCTGCTTGGCGACAGCGAGCTTTCGCAAGTCGGTAAATATAACGCTCACCATCGCGCGTTTCCAATTTTTTTGCTGACATCAGCCTAGTATGCGGCTTTAGCAGCGGCCACTGCCTTCTTTGCCGCTTTCTTTGCTTCTCGATAGTTCCGCCAATTATGGACTGTTTTATCACCGATAAACACGGGATAGAGCCGTTTCTTTTCTCGGACTTTCTCTCTGGCATCATCAGTCCACAGCCATGCCTGCTTGTCGACCCAGCGTCGCCCAGGCTTCGCTGTGCCGAGTTCAAGGCGTGCAGCCCGAGTTATCGCATCGGTAGCGTCCTCCCAGGTTTCGTCGACAGTTGTCACTGTCGGCAACCGAATGCGAGAAATAACTGCCGCTTCCTTCTCTTTCAGTCGCACCATTTGATTCTAGCCGACCCACATCGCTCGACATGTTTACACCTCGAAGGTGTGATCTTCAGCGAGCAGATCAGTGGACGGTGTTGCGTGGCAACCGTCTCATACGGCACGGTCTTCGCGTCTGTGACAAGGCCTTGGTCGCGACGCCTAACAAGGACATAGTCAATCTGCGTTTTAGCATTCCCGCTATAAAACGAGATGAGATGGGAGTCACACTTTCGAAATTTAGTGTTCACGATGGTGAGGTCATGTGAGTCTGCATACTCAAGTATACGCACACCATCGGCGTTGCGCGACCCATATCCAAAACCACCATAACAGTTGTAGCCGTCTTTCATTGCTCCGACGTGACCATTAAGGTCACCTGCCACAACAACCATATCTTGTGACGGTACTTCCGCTGTCTTCTCATCAAGCAGGGACCAGAACTCGTCCTTGGTTTGCTCGGAACAGCCTGTCTGCGGAGCATACGCAGAAAAGAAATGGCATCGTCGCTCTTCTACGGCGACAACAATCTTCATCAAGCGGTCATCGAAACGTTCTACGCTTGCAATCGCGTCACGGAAACGCTCGGAGACAATCACACCAACACCACTGGTGGTCCTGGGACTTCCACATAGAACGGCCTTGAAGCCACGTCCTATGTCCCTTGACTTGCTGCAGGACCACCTCGTCTCCTGCACCGCACAGAAATCTATCTTTCTTCGCTCCAGTGCTTCTACCAACTCGCACGAGCGGCCCGTCAACGTACCCACATTCAACGTTGCTACGCGGGTCTTGCCTACGTTGCGGGACTCTCGGACTAGCTCAGTTGCCCCGCGATGCCGTCCTCGCATCAGGGACCCTCGCACACTTTTCACACTCGCCGGGCTTTGCGAGTGCGCGTCGGCTCCCGCGGACGCCGTAGCATTATCTCGAGAACTCTGAAACGCCATCAACAATATGAGGTGACACAAAATGTTCGTATGTGACATCGCCGGATTCATCAACGATTTACAGCAACTTAACGAAAAAATACAGCCGAAATCCCTGATAGCGTGGCTTATCAGGCGATATGGTAAAACATTTCGCCGCGCTCTCAGGGATTTCGGCTGTATTTTTTCGTTATGTTGCTGTAAGTCGTTGATGAATCCGGTAAAGAATTCCTGTAGTACCCTTGTTTCCTACTATTTCACTGAAAGCTCTCTGGATTTTAGCTGCAAACACGAAACCATCGCTATTATTATCCATTTGTTAATTAAGTATTATTACATCTACCTCAAATTAGGTTTGCTGATTCTATTCCTAATTCTATCTGGAAGTCATCTTATTTCCCAGAATCTCATATGTTTTATCTCATTTCCCATATGACTCTGATGTTCTGAGTAGGAACACCCTACTCACTCAGGGTGTTCCTACTCAGTACATCAGAGTCCTTCGTGAGCGTACAATGGATTCACGACCAAGATCTCACCATTCTACAACGACGTCGTCATCGACGTGAAGAGAGGGGTTCGGCAAGGGGATACCATATCCCCGAAGCTCTTCAGCGCCACCCTCGAAAACGTCATGCGCGAACTAGAATGGGAAGACATGGGAGTGAAGGTCGACGGCCGGCAACTACATCATCTTCGCCTTGCTGACGACATCGTGACGACAACATCGAGCATCAGCCAGGTGGAGCGAATGCTGGCCGACTTCGATCGTGTAAGAGGGAACGTTGGACTGCAGCTGAATCTTACGAAGACGATGTTCATGAGGAACGGATGAGTTTCCGATGCCCCATTCTCGCTCAACGGAACGAACATCTCCGAATGCTCCAGCTACGTCTATCTGGGTCGCGAAGTCAATATGGCCAACGACCTAGCGCCAGAGCTGAGCAGGAGGAAACGAGCGGCTTGGGCAGCTTTCAAGAGCGTCGAAGAAATCGTGAAGAAGACGAAGAACGTCCGACTCCGTGCCCACCTATTCGACTCCACTGTTCTTCCTGTCCTAACATACGCCTCCGAGACCTGGGCTATACGAAAGCAGGATGAACACGCGATCAGCGTCGCGCAGCGTGGAATCGAGAGGACGATGCTCGGAGTGACACGACTCACGCAAGTGAGAGAAGGCCTCCGGAGTTCCGAGCTTCGCCGACGTTCGAAGATCAGAGACGCTGTCGCGTGGGCCAAGTTGTCGAAAATTAGGTAGGCCGACCACGTAATGCGCTTCGCAGACACCCACTGGACGAGAGCCATCACCGACTGGATTCCGCGGGATGTCAAGAGAACACCAGGACGCCCACCAACGCGCTGGTCGGACTTCTTCGTGAAAGCCCTGAACGACCGCTATGACGCACTTCGTGTCCCTCGAGCGAGGAGGATCCATTGGAGCACTCTGGCACGCGACAGGGACGAATACAGACGCTGCTGGCGCCCGCTCGAGCAAGTCGATGATCAAAGGGACGACAGTTGACAGGTGACAGGTGATCTCATATGTTTTACACCAGCTCAAGTCTAGATTTTTCTCTAGACCGCATCGCACGACGTCAGCCTAATTGTGGAGTAATGATCCTTCAAAACACCAGAAAACTTTTGGTGGGGCTAAACTTTTAATTTCAGAAGTTTGGCATGGCAAGAGATTTTCATACTGTCACTAAAGAATTTGAAAAATCTATAACGCTAAAGCTAGATGGCCAGTTGGCCGATCTACGCGCCCACCTGTTCGATTCAACCGTCCTCCCAGCGCTCTGCTACGCCGCCGACACGTGGGCTGACACTGCGTCCACGTCAAAATCCTTACGTACTACTCACAGAGCGCTCGAAAGATGTCTTCTCAAGTTCAGCAGGTTATCACAACACCGATGGGCCTTTACAGTTCCGGCTTACGCAGGATGTCACGACTAAGAGAACCGGCGGAATACACATCGAAGATGAAGCACCGATGGGCCGGTCATATCATGCGAAGCACGAACGATCGCTGGACAATAAGATCAGCGGAGTGGATTCCAAGAGGGGGCAAGCGTCCTCGAGGAAGATCTCCAACGAGATGGTCAGATGTGTTCGTCGGAATCATCGAAAGGCAGCGTTCGTTGTCAAATTCTAATTCAGAATCGGCTGATGGTCGTGGTCGTCGTTCCAATCGAGCTATACGAACATCATGGATGACAATTGCGAGAGAAAGAAACGAATGGCGATTGCGTTGGGGCTTGCACGACCAGTGAAGACGAGCCGTCTAAGTATCTAAGTAAGTATAACGCTAAAGCTAGGAAAAGCCAACAACGTTTTGCTGTTTTCACTGAGGCTAGGACGGATAGTTTGTTCCGTAACTTCTTTCATGATCGATTCCCCCACCTAGGAACGATGTGGAGGTGATTGTATCCAAATTCCCTATTTGGGGCGTATCACGCAGAGCATATTCCAGAATTTCATGAAAACCTTTTAGTTGCTGCCATATGTATGCGGCCTTCACTTTTGTGGTGGCGGACTTGCGGTGGCCAGTCAAGGAAGAAGTCACTTCCCCGCTAGACACTTTGACAAGAAATCACGATACTAAAGAAGCTAGAAGAGCTTTGTCCGTGGGCTCGTGAAGCGTACAAATGAGCCACGTGAGATCTAACCTCCTTCCGGATGTCTCACGCGAACAATCGTGGAGAACTCCAACAGCAGCACTGCGGCCGGACAGAAGCCACGACATCTTCAGTTCTTTTTACGTTGAAATCTCTATGACGTATCCCTCATGTCTTGACATAGCACGCGGTTCTCCCAGACATCCATTTTGTCAGTCTCTAATTCTCTGTCCGCACCTAAAGGTGTTTCTGGCAGATCTGGCTACTGGAGCTAAGAGTTGAGACGAATCTATCCTAGTCCGAGGGGGGGGCATAACTAAAAAGTATTATGCGTGACAAATTCACTCAAGACTTACAGAGCGGCTCCTACAGAAGAACACAGGACCTAAACAAGAAAAAGTCACAAAGAAAAAACGAAAAAATTGCATTTGCTACGGTTGTAAGAAGGCAAAGTTGTGTGCCCTCCTCACAATGTTAGATCCTGGTTATAACATGTCAAGCGACAGTCAGCACGCGGCGTGCTGCTTCATGCGCCCTCCCACCATGTTGGATCCTGGTTATAACATGTCAAGCCGCGGTCAGCACGCGGCATGGCTCTATTCCGTCGCTCTTTCCCCGGCGAGACGGTTGTAAACCGCGGCGATTTTTTTGTTTGTTCCTCCGTTTTTGGTTTCTTTTAGGTTAGATTTCGTCTCTAGGAGCCGCTCGGTAAGTAAAATTCACTTTGTTGCCTAGTTCTTAGTTATGCGCCCCCCCCCCCGACTAGGATAGATCCGTTGAGTCCTCTACGAATCTTACATGTATTGTGCCGTGTGGCCTCCTTGAGGAGAAGACCCGCCAGTCCAGGCCAAAATAGGCCTTCATCCAGGATGAGTCTACCTCGCTACTTCTCGGATTCGAGAGGAATGTTGAAACACGAGTTGCTCCCGCATGGATGCAATTCACCGGCAGCATCTACGCCAATTAACTTCAGAAACCGGCAAATGTCGTTCAAGAAAAATGGCCGAGACGTGATTCTGTCCACCTCCTTCACGACACGGCTAGGCGGTATGTATCGGAAAGCCCAAAGTGCTATGGGCCATAGCACCGCTCAATGTTTTGAGCGTTTTCATTTGTCCTGACAACACTTTTTATAGAATTTGCGTTCGCTTATTGGACTTTTACAGGCTATGATTGTTCAATACTTTCACAGGTGTTTCTAAAGAACTACCGAATGTTTTAACGAAGAATTTTGGTCAGGCAGTAACCGCTTTGAATCCTTTGGTACAGTTCGATTCTGAAAGAAATTTGCGAATTCCATAGATCGGCCTGTTTCACAGAGCGGTTCCTTTTATCCCAAAAGGCCTGCTCTTCTTGCAGATGACAGCTGAGAATTAAAAAAAACAGCCACGGACCGTTTAATGGAAGCGAATTAATTGTTCTGCATTGAGTAATTGTCTTCCCACCCAAGTAAGATTTCAGCTGTCAAGAATTTCTAATCTGTACTCAAAAGAAAAGCATATGAAACATGTGTATTTCTCGTCCTTCATTAACAGTGGTCCGTTTTCTCTTTCTCTTCCCTAATTCTCCCAAATAGAATTCATCACTCCCCGTCACTCTTCTCACTTTCCTGCAATTGACCACTTCGATTTTCTTCTTGAAGCACGTGCTAGAAAGCTGTACAGCACGTTAGCTTAAGGTCAGAATGTGTTTTGGGTTTCTCAATTTCTCCCTGATTTTGTAGAGCACATTTGTGATTGATGAACGATGTTACAGTGAATTCGCAAATCAAAGGAAAAAGCATAGACATAAGGGAAATGTCTTGCTAGAACAAGACCTCCACATTCAAAGATGTACCTTTTCCGTAGAACTTGAAAAAAATCTCATGCAAGATTGGAACCAGATTGGAAAGGACTAGATTTGGTCTAACCATCACCGCTTCACGTATACTGACTGCACCTCTCCCAAAAAAAACTGCCAAGACAACCATAGGACGAAAAACTGTTGACATGCACGGTATGAAATTCAGTAAAAGCAAAGCAATGACACTACCGGCAGTGTCCATGTCCAGCTAGGCGGAGATCAACGTTGTCATCCCGTAGTCCTATAATCATAGTCTGCTGCTGTACGAAGAGCCGGTCCAACTTTCCACAAAACTTGCGAGGAGAGGTAAGGGGCCCTTTCTTTCCTTGTTTCGTTTCTTAGTCTCTGTTCTTGTTTTCTTCTAGCACTATTTTTTCTGCGTTTTCTATTCGTTTTCGTCCCTACTTATAAAACAAATATGACAAAAAAGCTGCATGAACCGTTAATATGTAGCAATCAATCGCGAGAAACGGTTTAAAAAGTCCAAAAAAACTATGATAGAAAAAAGTGGAGGCCATGCAAATAAATTGGTCAATGAGCAAGGAAAATGCCAACAATTCTCGAAATACGAAAAGGAAGATATCGAATGCGTACTTAAACTGATTCAGGTAATTAAGGGTTCCTCCGGCATCGCAATTGGCATTGCGAAAGCTCATTCAGAAAATCGTCCAAAATGCATTTCCATGAAGAAGAAGTGCAATTTCAAAAACGACGCGTTAAATAGTAATGCAATTTAAAGGAATTTTTCGTCACTAAATTTCGTTGAAATTTTTTAATTCAAAACACCAAAATTTAGAATATTAAGAAAGAGGTCAGCGAATTCTTTGACTCCTAATCTCCTCAGTTTTCGGAGAAAGGAATCGTTGACCAGCTTATTTGGTGGAACATTGTAAAGACTATCGATGGTGGTTATATTGTTGGGTGATAAATTCCATTGCACGCTGAATAAATAAATAAAGCAGAAAAAAATTCGAACAGCTGAAGACATGTTCACCCCATGATTCATTAAAGCATTTTGTTGACTGAAACCTTTTAGAGTGCTTAATGTTGGTTTGTACAGCTGGTTTCATTTGAATTACAGCGCGTTTTAAAGTTGCCCACTTTGTGGCACTAGGTAGGTTGTTGGGTGAATTTAGTTATTGCACTAAAAAGATTCGTTGACTGGCGTGCTCTGCGATAGGAAGATACCAGAGCGCTTGAAGTCAAAAATTTATAGAACTGTCGTCCGGCCGGTAGCGATGTACGGTGCTGAGTGCTGGCCTGCGACCAAGGAGGTTGAAACGCGCCTCAGCGTCATGGAGACGAAGATGCTGCGCTGGACGGCTGTAGTCACGCGCCTGGACTGCATCCGAAACGATGTCATTGGCTGAAGTTCGGTGTTGCGCCGATAGTGGACAAGATGCGCGAAGCTCGCTTGCGATGTTGCGGCCACGTTCTGCGTTCGATTCGTGAACACCACGCCCACGTTTGAAGATAAGAGGTTGTGGAGACTACAGGATATCGTTGCTACATGTGCCTCAACGGAAGCGACTATGCAGTGGGAAACATCGCAAGCCAGACTATGTACGCCACGGAAACAAGGTTATGGCGTTTCGTTAATGATACATATGATGGGCTTATTAGGCTGCACGGATGTTTGTGACGGGAGAGATCCGGAGGGGCACTTCAGCTCCTGATAGTCACCCTGCTCGTACACATTACGCATGCGAGTTCTCACAAAACTGTCAGGGGTCTCGTGAAGTAGCTGAAGCTTACGATGCTAGTGCGTGTTTCAGTGACTCCAGGTTCCTCCAAAATGTTGTTCGTTTGTTCTGTGGGAGTTTCTGTCGTTCCAAAATTGCAAATTCGAAATCACCCTTTTTTAAGCCGAAGCTTTCCTTCAATTCTCAAATTCCGAAGAGTTGTTGCATTGATATTATCGTGGATCTTGTCATGGACTTTGGTCCATGATGTCTAGACCATCTCGTAAACTCCGCCCACCTTAGACTATAAATTGAGGACGAGCAGATGAAAGCTCGAGCCGCTTCAGCTCAGTCTAGTCCAGTCTACTCCTCCGCCTCGGTCTGATCGCCAGATCATCGGATCATTGGACTCATGGGAAAGCCTACGGACGAAAGAACCATAACAAATCAACCGACCTAGAGCCGGATGCCGACCTCAGCCGTCGGACCCGCATATACTAGGGAACAAGATACTAGCAACTCAATAAGCAAGCTCAAAGCTAAGGCCCTAAAGGCTAACAATAATTTCAAGATCGCAACTTCTTTACCGACTTCCATCTCTATGTAGTTTGTAGAATACTTCTTGGTTAAATTTAAGGGAGATAAATATAGTATAAATACTTTAAGAAAAGGAGAAGAGAGAAGAAAAGGTGTACTTCAAGAATAAAAGGGAAAATTTGTATTGAGAACCGCTAAATTCCATTGGACCTTGATGCAGTCCAATTAGATCTTGAAACGTATTGATAGGCTACAGTGTGTTTAAAACCCAAGCAAAGACTGTCGAAGGGTGCTGAAGCTGCAAACCTGGCTCATCGAAGGCCTAGGGTTATAACCACATCTAAAATAGTAGCATCTAAAATTGTGCTAATTCACCGAATATGTTGAATATGTTGCTCAACGGATTCCCGAAAAGTTCATGCTGCATGGATGGTCATAAAATTTTCCCTTTCTAGCTATGGAGATGTGCTACAACCTACTTTAAAGGTTAAGAACCCGACAATTATCTGGTGTGTTTGGTGTCGGGACCGCAACTCGCACATGTCCTGTGCGCCTTGCTGTTTACATATTTACATTATTCAATAAATATTATTTATTGGAGATCAGCAATCCAGGATTGCCGATTTATAGAACTTCCATAGTCGAGCCTTCATTTTGCGGACATTTTGGACACAAAGATTTTGTGTGGGCCATCAAGTCAGGGCAAATACTGCAATACGTTCCAATAAAAATTTAATTTTCAGAGAGAGTGGATATTGATGAACTACCCCATGTTATTTATGCTTTGTTGGAGAAAATACTGTTTCTACAGCAAAAGCCAGCTCCCAGAAATTTTAGGAATTTTTAAGAAGAAATGTGTGCGATCGTCTGCTGTTAGTCAAAGGTGCTGTAGTACTACCAGAACATCGTTTATTCTTGTTAACCGCTGTAGGTTTTCCGCGATATAAATAACAAGAAAGTAAATCACGGAATCAGATTCTAAGTCTAATTTGAAGTCCAAACTTCGCATCGCTCTTCCGGTGCAAGCACCATTTTCTGATCAGCGACGCAGCCGAAGTCCTTGGCGAATGCGGGAATATTTCGCAGCACTTGGTTTGTGCGGCATTCGTTTGGTGGAAACAAACCGATCCGCAACTAAGAAGACGATAATTAGATGAACTGCAGAGAGATCAGCGTATTTGAACTCACTTGCTCTGAAACGCTGAGAAAGCTTTCCTTAGCACACAGGCCGTGAGCGAACATGATCCAGAATACTTGGTTCGATGTGAACTGTTCTAGTCCAGGAAGCCTGAAGAAGATAAAATTGAGAGCGATGCGCTTCGGAGCAAATGAATCACTACTGTCAAGAAGCCGGGTTCACCTTTTCTCGTTCAACTGCCGATCTTCTACGTACTGCTGATAGGCGTTGTACGCAGCTTGCAGACCTGTAGCGAAATTCTGAGAGCAACGGTTTGCACTCACTTTAAAGGCAATACCCGAGCACGCCCAGATAAAAGGATAATGGAGGCGTTACTCAATCCCTTTTGGGATGCGCTCCGCCTTCTACTTCTACGGGATGTCGTGGAGACGATTTGAATGCGTATTTGGCCATACAATGACTTGCGGTGGCCAGCCGATGAACAAGTCAGCGCTTTATCCTTCGCAGACAAGTCTGGTACCAATTCGCCGACCTCGGAGAGATGGAAGGCTTGGTTGGACTGGGCGGGAAATCCGAACCAGGAACCTGTTATCGTGTGCACGCGGCAGCCGGCGCCTCCTCCAACTGCGCTACGTGCGCCCCAGCGTAATTAATAATAGAATTAATTGTATAGTATTCATTCTATAAGACTACATTACAGCTTTGCCTATTTCTTGACAATTTTGTTCCAGCAGTTACGCCTCTCATCCTTTTATGCTCTCCAGCCTTTAGCAACATACCATCTTAGCAACAGGTCTGAACACCAGTAGTGGTGTATACCAGAGGATCTAACGATAAAATGTAGGTAAATAATACAGTCCTCTTTCGCTAGCACGCTTGAAGGGACCGACGAGAATGCGCGTGTCAGGAGTCGCTGCCTAAGTTGCCTTTTTATACGCTTTTATGTATAGATTTATCTCAATTCGCATGAACTGGCTAAATTGCAGTGAAATATGGAACCACCGCGAAAGTGTAAAGGCATAGAATATCTCGTGGTTATTAATGTAGCTTCTGTCATCAGAAATACTCTCACAAAAAAAACTGAATAACCTGATGTTACGATTATTTGTTGCTATCAAAATCCTTGCGCCAAGCGGGGCTCGAACCCGTACCCTTCTGCTTTCCGTGTAGGATGCAGCCTCATTATACCAGTAACATCGCCATTCACCCTGGGTGTCGAGTGTGTTTGTTTGTGTTTGGCGCGATCAAATAATGCCGTAAGTAGGGAGTCGATTCCTATCCGAAAAGTAATTGGTGCGGGTTCGAGTTCCGCCTGTTGCACGAGCTTAAATTGCAACAATTCGTGTAGCGCCCTATATCCCCTGTATAGCTTCTCTAGGAACAAGTGTGTGAAACGTTGTTTTCCGCGATCTGAGTTTTAACCGACGTCTCCTTTCGTTTCTGATAGAAATGATCTCCCAAGGCAGCTTCTGATCACTACCAGGTGTTAGCCCAGTGGTCAACATATTGTCGACCATGAAAAAGTCTGAAGGAGCCTCACACGCACGAAGACATCGATATCCATATGATAGCTTCGGTTTCCGTGTGGTACTGCGTTTTACCCTAGTCGCGTTACTTGGTGTCACTTTGAACGTAGAGTTCTTCTCACCAGGGCCGCGCTATTAAGGGAATAGCGTAATACCCAACGCGTTCTAATCGGAGCTGGTCTGTGCTGGTGCATGGTAAGCCGGCCGGTTCCAGAAAAAAATTAAATCGAGTGTTGTGCCTTATCAAGAGGCGCTATAACGAAAGGGGACTATCTCAACTAAATTCCTGCGTAGGCCGTCATCACATCAGGAATCTGTTTCGCTGTTTATATAGCTGATAAGGACGTTGTCAAAACCAACAGTACAAATGCTTTAATATGGCCTGGATTAAGTAGACTAAGCTTCGATTTCAACCATTTCAACTTTTCAATACATGCGAAAGGGAACAAGGATTGATGCGCACATTATTCCGGCCAGCGTTCTCCGATTTGTGAGGAGACGTACAACTGCTCACCTGCCAGCTCAGCAATGTTTTCATTCACCATTGCAGCACCGTTGGCGCAGTAAGCATGTTCAGTCACGTTGTGGAAACAGCAGCTGGTGCTGAAAAGACAGAAGGGCTTAGGCTAGAGGAAGCTGCTGCTTACTGGACTGCATCTGTGAAGCAAACGACTGAAACCTTCTCATCGACCAGCTGATCAGGAAGTCTGTGTTTTGTTTGGCCCAAAGAAGTCTGGTTAAAATTTACCGAGCCCGCAAGGACTTAAGTCACGGTTGGGGTGGACGGGAAACTTAAAATAGAAGAAGCCCGGATTGGGGGTGCACGCGACAATGGGTGCCTTCTACTGTTCATCGTCTGGGTCTTGGAAACTACATAAGTATCGCGGTAATCGACAGATACGGATTAAAAATTAGAGTTCACGCACGTTTCCAATCCATGTTATAGTGTTTGCAGGTTTGGAGAAGTGCTTCAAAATCTCCTGCATCTCAACTATGTTACACCCCTTATATTGGCTTCTCTTCGTAAATATTCGAATTGTCACCATCCAATTTTTGTTATCTTATGGCTAACGCGGAGAACTCTACAGTGCCAGTTACATCAGTCCTCCCTTGTAATGCCATTATATGACCGGAATTTGCATGAGGACACTCGAGATAGTAGCACGAGTTCTTACCAGGATGCTATCTCAACGGTAGGTCGGAACGGCCTAAGTGTTGTATATGGGCAGAATCGCCTCTCTCTGGGTAGTAACAAGCTGCAGGTATCCTGACCCCAATAGAACTCTGCGCAGAGTTAGGGGCGACGGAAGTCGCGTGTTGGCGCGCTGTTGATTCACGTGCTCCACAGCTGACGGGCACGCGCGGGATGAGGACTCCCGCAGTGGACACGTGGCGTAATAGGGAACTGCTCGGGCTCGTGAGGGAGGGGTCGGGGTTTGGATCCCGCAGACTGCGTCTGTTTTGCACTTTTGCAAAATCCATGTTTATCATACAGGTAATCCACCTAGGGGTATTATAGTGTGTTATAGAGCATGTTTAGATATAACATACCACTCGTACCATTAACAAGGGTGGTCCAGGCAGGGTCGCCGATTTCCCTGAAACTTTGTGTAGGGGGTTATTTGAGGTGCTGATCACGAATCTGATACCAGTTCTTCACGATTCGGCTGGATAATATAGATATAGGAAGGCACAGGATTACATTCTTAAAATTTCTACCGGTGACGGCAGGTAGAGACAGAGTCGTGAAAAACGGATGACAGATTCGTGATCAGCACCCCAAATAACCCCCACCCCCCTATACGAAGTTTCGGCGAAATCGGTGGCCCTTCCTGGACCAACCTTGTTAACGGTATGGGTGGCCTCCGACCGAATCGTGAAAACTGGATGTCAGATTTGTGATCAGCACCCCAAATAACCCCCTAGAGAAAGTTTCAGCGAAAATTTTTTTTTGACCGAAGTCTTGTCGGTGGAGTCGAAACTTTTAACTAGTGCAACAAAATATCTATCGTTACATAACTACAGCTTCACACAAAATAGGCTTAAAATAAGTGACACACAGAAGTGAACGTTTTAGCTAATCTGTAGTTTGAAGCATATGTTATATGTAAACATGCTCTATAACACACTAAAATACCCATACGTGGATTACCTAAATGATAAACATGGATTTTGCAAAAGTGCAAAACAAACGCAGTCTGAACACCTGAACACCAGTCAGAAACACCCGACCGCTCGTTCGCGAGCCCGAGCTTTTCCCACTACGCCACCAGTGCACTGCGGGAGTCGCGATACGAGCCTCATCCCGCGCGTGCCTCAGCTGTGGAGCACGTGAGTCAACAGGGCGCCAACACGCGACTTCCGTCGCCCCTAACTCTGCGCCGAGTTCTATTGGGGTGGGGATACCTGCAGCTTGTTACTACTCAGAGAAAGGCGGTTCTGCCCAAATACAACATTTGCGCCGTTCCGACATACCGTTGAGATAGTATCCTGGTTAGACAAATCTAAGAGAGGGAAATGAGAGGCGCGGCATCATATATTATTAATAACAATAGTAACAGTCATAAAAATAATTTATCACGCGGTATAAGACACACGTGAGAGAACAAAACACAGAAAATCAAGAAACCCATAATCAAACCGTGTTACCTCTAGTATTTCAGAAAGGCAAAAACTTCTCCTACGCCAAACGCTTAAAATAGCACAGAAGCTCAGGAGCAAGTATGAAATTATGCCCTAACTTCAAATAAGATGAGGCTGTCCTACAAGTAAACGTGGAGGAGTGTAGTTTTGTACTCGGCTTGCGATAGGATATTTTTTCCGAAACACCCCTGGTCTTAGAAGAGTTCATTGTATAAAATTGAGATACGTCCACGTCAATGATTCCTGCAAGCATATTAAAGAGCACAAACACATCCCTGACCTTTCAACGGGACTCCAGAGTGTTCAGAGTGAGGTATTTGTTTCTTATGTTAGAACGCGGAACTCTGGAGTGAAGAAAACTCCCTGATCTAAGAACTGCCTTTCTTGTAATGTTTCATGAATCTTTTCTAAAAATTCAAAATCTTTCTTCTTTTAAGGCGAACTACACTCCACAATAGGTCGGGCATAGGACTTATACGCCTGCGGTAGAACCCTCTTACTTCGAGTCGAAAGGTCTCTAAAGATTTGGTAAGAGCCTTCATATGGATAACTTTTGCTCCGAAAAATCGAGTTTATGTCACAATGAAATCCAAGGTCTCTTACAACCTGCACTCTCTCAGTAGTATATCCCATATTCAGTAGGGGCCGAAGAGACACCAATCCTCATGAAAAGTGTTCTCTGGCACCAATGGGAGACTCCATTGAGAAGACCACCATTGCAGCCTATCAATTGCAAGCTGCAAGATGTTATGATCTTCCCAAGAAATGACTTCTCGATACACCTTAACATCATCCGCAACGTGCTTGACCACCACACCGCAATCTTCTAGTAAGTTTGGAACGTCGGAAGTATAAATCATTAACAGAAGAGGTGAAGGCACCCCTCCTTGAGGCACTCCACTCTTAATCTCCTCGCACTCTGATAAAGCCTTCCCTATCATTACCAGGAATGTCCTATTAGTAAGGTAATCTTCTAGCCACTGTAAATAACTGAGTGTACCCAAGCCTGGAGATTTTGTAAAGTAATTTTTTATGACTAGCGCGATCGAAAACTTTGTAGAAATCGAAATATACTACATCAGATGATCTCTTCGAATCTAAGCTGTTTGACCAATATATAATGCATATATACTATATCCATGTACCTTCTTCCGACTAATCCTCATTCTTCCTTGAAATAAAGTTTGGGGAAGGGCATAGCTGTCAAGAGAGAAGAGACTTCAGCTAGAATCTTATCGAGGAAAAAATGGGCGGGATTACTTGAAAATAATGTAAGGAAGGGATCAAATCGGCGAGCAGCAGTAGTTTTTGTGTAAATAGTGTCTCTGCTCAAATGTTTCGACACTGTAGTTCACACGACCTTGTAAAAAGATGAAACTGAGATATGAACAGTTTGTTCCAAAAATGAAACACTTAACGTGACCACATATGTATACGATAAGAAATCTTGAAAGAGTGCGTGACGCAAACCCAGAGTTTTGTTGTCCATAAGGTTTTCGGGTTTTTCTTATTCAGGACCTAACGCTGGGGGGGGGGTTGTATCAGCAGCAAAGTTATTTGACCAGCGCTTCCACATTTGATAGCACCTATTCTCTATTCTAGAATTATTCTATTGTGGTGGGTTGCTACATACTTTGTAATAGTCGCAATCACGACTACGGCTTGCAATGGTTTTGTGGTACACTGTCTTGCCGCGATTAGTGAGGCGTCAACCACTCCCTCAGCAGGAGCAATTCCCAAACATTTATGGCAAAAGTTAATGTAGTTGCAGTTCTCGGCGGCCACCTGCAGAATACCGCCGAGAGCTGAGGCTATGTATGCGAGATATTTCTCATTTCTAATGCTCCTTAACAGCACTTCATTTGAGATTTCGGTTGGGCATCATGCATTAAAACGTTTCTGCTAGATTTATAGCTGATTCTTACCTATACTGAGTCACCACACACTGAGCCATTTCTCTGAAGTTCTTTTTCGATGCTTTGTCCAGCCAACCGCACTCCTTCCAAGAGCATCCAACTAGTTCGCCGGCAGAACCGAATTGAATACCTGCATGCCAACTGCTTTTGAAGAAAGGAAAACTCTACCGGCCAAATGATGTACAGATAACCTCGTTCGTCGAGTCCGCGCACCAACTCACGAGCGAACGATCCAATGCTGGCAAACTTGGCAGACATCGGGTAGTTTTGTCTGAATGACTTCTGTGCAGCCAATACATCTGGACCAATAGCTGGTCACAAATGGACCTAGTTATCCAAACTCTCAAACTAAAGGAATGGTATCATATTTGCTTCGACATATTGGTGTGTTATCTGTAATTGTGAAATTTCATTTTCCACTTAATTAAGTAAAATGGAAGGTGAGCATTGATTGTGCACCCCGCCGTAGCAGCGCACAGCATGCGGGTTCCATAGCTACGGTATGCTATCGTGCTGCCAGAAGCAGAGATGCCTTTCGTAACGCACCGTAAACAAAAGAAATCTTGAAAACTGATGTTTCCTTCGAGTTTACATGGAGAGCTGCGATTGATTGTGTCGAATCTTTTTCGCGAACTGCGAAAGCGCTGTGATCTCCACGGATTTGTAATACGAACCCGTGCTTCTCACCGGCTCTATCCACTGCACCGCTATAACTTGGCAGTCATTGTATGTGCTCAGAGCTTAGGATTAGCCAGCTTTTAGCGCAATCATGGCCCAAACAATGCAGTGCGAAAACGGTTCCTAACTTTCTGCTCCCATATGTCTGTTGCATGCTGTCTGTTGAACGTATGTTTAGAGTCAGGTTTAAAAGCCACCAATCACTCAGCAGAGTACTAGAACTTCAACTTTCACAGGCTGGCTGAAAGTGATCTCAACCCGTCGCTTTGTCAGGTCTCATCTTTATCAGAGCCGCTTCAGTTTCCCACACAGCTACTGCAACGGAATGGACATGACGCTTGTACGATCTCTACCGTCGATGCTTCCTTTTCCAATAAATTACGTCAGGGCTTCAAGACTTCTGTGCAGTCCGCAAAACGATGATCGTTCTCGTCATTGGCGCGGAAGGACTTCTCTATACCCCAGCTCCGATGATGGCGATTCTTTGTAAGTTGACACAGGTACTGCTCACTATCGAACAACTCGATCTTTTCGTAGACATCATTGTATTGAGTGGCTTCTGTAATCGCCTTGGCTTATTTGTAGCACATCTTTCTAGTTATCGCCTGTCCCGTCGCAGAGAAACGCGAGATAAATCACTGTCTTCACTCTCCCTTTGCCTTTACATCGTCACAGACATGTTTGCTTGTTGAGTTTTCGTTGTCGCTCCTGCTTCGCGGTGCCAACTGTCGAGTATGAGGTACTGCGATGATAACCCTTTTCCAGTCATTACTGTCGGGACACCGTGCGAAAATCGAAAATAGCTGCCCGTTCACGGTTTCGCGCCACCACTTGATTCCTGCTAGATCCCCTCACATGCCTTCCCTCGTAGTCGGTGGAGAGAAGCGATCTAGATGATGCAGATTAGCGACCAATGCTGCGTGGCCTTATGGCAATATATCTACGTCGATAACAAGACTTTGGTCGCAGGGTTTCCTTCATCAGGAGAACGTCTATCTGTGTCTTAGTGTTCCTGCAAAAGAATCAGTTAGGGTGACAGTCGTGTTTTCGAAACGCGCTCACTACGGTGAGCTTAAAGGATCCCGCATACTCAAGAACACTCTCACCATTGCAGATGCGCGCCCCATAGCCCACCATGAGGGCCAGAACCGTCTTTCATAGCACACATTATCGCTGACACAAGCCATGCACCGTAAATGATCTAATCACGAACATAGCGCAAATGTTGGCGACGGCGGTTGGCAATCCATGGCCTAGTAGGTACTCGTAGAAGGCTATAGCTTGCAAATCGCTTTGAAGAATTGAAGCCATGATTGCTTCATAGTGGTTAGCGGTGGACGCATTCATTAACCGCTCTAGGCTTTAGCGGATGTTGTGGGAAACAGCGTTATTTTGATCGCTTCACAGGCACCACCAAATCTCCGAAATTAGGAATGAGTAGAAGTAAGAGAAAGGGGTGTGACTAATACTTCCAGATCGGGAAATACATCAACTAGAAGAAGAAAACTGTTTGGAGCCACAGACACCTCACTGTCAGAGGAAATAATTTCACTGAAGGCTGCCGACGTGAATCACTCTTTATCACAGGCGTGTTGCATTGGAATGTTGTTGCTTTTGCTGCAGTGAAACTACAGCAAAAATGAACTCGGACACAGACAATTTTCAGCTAATGGACGCTCCAAAATTTTGCATGGTGATCTTTCGCTATCATTTCTTAGTGATTTCGTCGAATTGTTCGTTACAAATCTTAATCCTACTCTTCGAAGGGCTCTCTTGGAAGATGCACAAACTGAGTGTAGCTTTGATGGATGTTGATAATATTCGCTTGCAAAAAAAGCAATGGCATGGTTGTTTTTAACAGTACGTGGTGCTACTTGTTGCCTCGTTTAAGTGTCTGTTTTCTCTTGTTTCGGCCCCGGTTTCTGCTAACTGTCCAACGCGCATGCTGTAGAAGCTAAGGAACAGCGAAATTTGTGAGTGAGGTGAATAACTAACAAACCTTAAAACTCGAAGGTTGGGTTCACTACCACTCTTACCTGTATAGAGGATAGGTCCATACGCCGCAAGGGATCGTTATGGAATTTCTCTCCTGCTGATACCATGCATTCACCGAAGCTGGTGAGTAGAGGAAATAGTGTCTGAATTTTGTAACTCTTGCAGTAATTTCAAGATTGAGGTGTCGAATTTGAACCTGTCGCTAGGTTGTGTTATCAGGCGCGCTATCTGCCGGTTGAAGTAGCCCTTCCTCAATGCGGCCGCAATCACGTAAAAGTTGTCCATATTTAGGATGGAGGCGTAGTCGTCCTAGAATCAATCAGACCCGTGTGACAAATTGTCAATTTGTTTACCTCACTCACTTCATGGTAGGCGTCTATCTCGGTGAAGTCCTCGAAGTCACCGAACAGTTCCTTTGGCCAGCCGATGTTCCTCTTCATACTACGGACTGCAGTTAGGTTATATCACTTCATAAAACTCGAGGCAGATATTGCGTTTCTTGATGGCGAACACAGGTACAGATCTAATGAGCAGCCAAAGGATAGCGTCGCAATCTTCATATGAGGCGGATTCATCTCTGGAATATTAGCTGCGACAAATTTCCTACTCATACCCAAGAGGCGAATGGAGGCCTTGACTGCGCCTGGTCGAGCAATCGACGATCAAACGAACGACAGATGTTTGCATGGTTCTTGGATGGAATGATTATTGGCGGTAAATGCTCAACTTCCACGAAGGTAAATTGAGATGCGTAAGCTATGCGCATTCATGTTGCAGAAGACCCGCAAAATCCAGAATGATTGCTTATGTAAAAGGATAAAAAAGGATAAAGGACGGCGTTAGTAAATCCCTTTTGGGATGCGCCGCGCATTCTACAATACCGCTCAAATTCTTTGCAAAAAAGACGCTTTGCGACGGATTAATCCGTCACAAAGCGTCGCCTTGCCATAACTTCCTTTAAATTTGCTCCTGTGGATTCCAGTTAGCACCATTCGAATCCCCTCTTCACTGCGCATTTGATGCTTCCAAGTTGTGTTTAGTTCGTCAACCTCTCACCTAGTTATAACGCATTTTCGTCTGGAGGGCTCTTAATTGATTTACAACCCCTCCAAAACTGCCATTGGCGTCCACTTCGGAGACTCCACCGGCCGATTTCAGCGAAATCCGGAATTCTCCATTTCTCTCAAAAGATCTGAATTCAGCTTGTTGTGACTATCATAGTGACACTAAACACTGCTTAGTTTGGTTGATTTTGATCTCAACGCATATTTAGTCCAATTGCTCGCAAGGTCCACTTTGAGGACGTCCTTTCTCACCAACCACCCCCTCCTTTGCAAGCATTTATCTACGTTAATTTAGCTGAGAAAAGCTCCTTTCACGTCTAGTAAAACAGCTCCAAGAGCTAAGAAACGGCCGCTTTGATATGTCTTCAAAAACGCTGTTTTTCATTCATTGTACAAGATTCTCTTATTTTGAATTCGTTGTAGTGCGCATAAAAAACAGTGAAGGTGATCCAACTTCTTTCAGTGGGCGGTATTATAGTCGGTATTCCAAAACTAGCAGCAAAAAATACTGGCTCTTTTCGGGGTGGTAATTTTGTGGCCTTTACTGCAATCTAAATTTCGTATTTTATCTCGTTTTCTTCAGATTAACCTTCGGGTTGTTCTTGAATGAGAAAATGGTTTGGTTAACCGTTTTGGCCGCGTCATCAGCTCTCCGGCAATACAATATGGCTCAAATAGGACATGGTTGAAATTTTACCCTTTCTGCACGCAGTCGGTTCTGGGAGTGGGACTTGGAGCACTGTGCTCGGCGCCCGAGTCGCGGGTGACCTCTGCTCGGTTCGCACCTCGGTGCGAAACCCACTGGCAGTGCACTACCCCATTAGAGCAATAAAACCGACACCAATCGCTCTTCTGAGATCTCTTTCATGTTAGCCGTAGTGTCCTCGGTTTTTAATGATTTAATTGTCCTCACTCATTCTAAAGTTTCTGAAATACTCGCATGTCTTTGTTGCTGGTTGAAATTCAAACATCTCCCAATAAATACCAGTTTTTCAGCCTAAGTAAAAAAAACCTTGCATGCCTTTCCATCCCTGATGTCGACTTCGTGGTCGATCCAGTATTCAACTTATTAGAGTAAGGAATTAGAAAAACATGAGATTGAGTAGTAATCACTTTATGCGAAGTCTAAGGAGTGTGCTATGTGCGAAAGTTCTCTCATGCCCTATTCAGGTAGTTTTTGGGTTAAGGAGAATCGATTTCCAAACAAACTCGAACATCACTGCAATACTGACCCTTTTCATACCACCATAACAAACTTTTCACTGATTTTGCAGCAGCCTGCAGGTATTCTACGGCTCGTGGGTTTCCCAAGCTGTCGCAATGCTTCATGCGACAAATAGACAAATAGGAAATTTTCAAAATTGATCTGTCTTGTTCATCTTAGTCTTTCTATTTCACAGGATTTTGTTCAAAAATTTCCCTTCATATATTACAATTTATATTTAGAACCGACGCTGCAGCGCAGTCGGAGGGGGTGCCGGCTGTCGGGTACACCCGATACCAGGTTCGGATTTCCCGCAAAATCCAACCAAGCCCTCCATCCCTCCGGGGCGGTGACTTGGTACCAGACTTGCCTGGGAAGGATAGGCACTGACTTGTTCATCGGCTCGCCACCGCTCATTGCAAATGCCAAATGCGCATTTAAACCACCTTCACAATATCCCGTAGAAGTAGGAGACGTGGCGTATCCCAAAAGAGAAAGGGTAGCGTCTTCCTTTCATCTTTACCCTTTATATACCATTTTCACGTCAAAGTGGACACTTTCCAAATCAAATTGGACAATCTTCTAAGCTGGCCTATAAACTTTGAAATCAAATTGAACGTCTCCCAGATCAAGATGAGGTTCTTACAAGTTAAGCTAAAGACTCTGCAAAATGGTTAGAATACTTTTTTGCTCAAGGAAAACTTAGAATAAAGTTTTGTGAATTTTTTTACTTCAGCTACCGATTGAGTGAAATAATTTTATAAAATTTTTACATTTTGAGAAAAAATAATGAATTAAATTTTATGTTAAGATGCAGCAATGTAGCAATCATGTCGTGCATTAAAAGACTGGATCGCGTAATGCACTTAAAAAGTTCAACGCATCGTTTGTTTGATGGAATGTGTAAATAGCGCTTACATGCAGTAAGAAAGTTAGGGTGCGTGGGTTTTTTACAATTGTTTGTGCTGCATCGCTTGCAGGTGTGAAACTGCATGCAAACAAAAGTTTTGCTATCAATCGAATAAAAATCACGAAGTTTAGGACGGAGGCATGGCGCGATCTCTTTTTGGCAGTATAGAATGGATGCCTTCATGCTCTTCTAAACAAGCTTTGAATCATTGTTTTTCCTCAAAAAATAAATTTTTGATAAAATTTCAAACTATGTGTTCTCTTATTGGGGAGAAAATTAAAACTTCAAAGTAAGATATATATAAATTCACCTTGAACAAAAATGTTCCAACATTTTTGAAGAGTCCCTAGTTTAATATTGAAGAAGCCTATTTTGATTCGGAGAGTTCGCTCTGATTTGAAAAGTCTTAGTTAGCTTGGAAGAGTGTCCAATTCGACGTGAAAATAGTATATCGAGAACAACAAATTTGTCGATGGACACTCAATCCAATGCAAATTTTCAAAAACACGCTAAAAATTTTGCTAAATTTCTGAAAATTTCCGTTAATTCGTTAAACCAGGTTTTAGCGGAAGATGTCGTTAGTTTGTTAAAAATGTCAAATCATTAACCTTTCACTGTACACTCCTGGGACAGATGTCAGAAGAGCGATCGGTGTCGGTTTTATTGCTCTAATGGGGTAGTGCACTGCCAGTGGGTATCGCACTGAGGTGCGAACTGAGCAGAGGTCACCCGCGACTCGGACGCCGAGCACAGTGCTCGGGCCGAGTCCAAGTCCCACTCCCAGAACCGACTGCGTGCAGAAAGGATAAAATTTCAACCATGTCCTATTTGAGCCATATTGTATTGCCGGAGAGCTGATGACGCGGCCAAAACGGTTAACCAAACCATTTTCTCATTCAAGAACAACCCGAAGGTTAATCTGAAGAAAACGAGATAAAATACGAAATTTGGATTGCAGTAAAGGCCACAAAATTACCACCCCGAAAAGAGCCAGTATTTTTTGCTGCTAGTTTTGGAATACCGACTATACTACCGCCCACTGAAAGAAGTTGGATCACCTTCACTGTTTTTTTATGCGCACTACAACGAATTCAAAATAAGAGAATCTTGTACAATGAATGAAAAACAGCGTTTTTGAAGACATATCAAAGCGGCCGTTTCTTAGCTCTTGGAGCTGTTTTACTAGACGTGAAAGGAGCTTTTCTCAGCTAAATTAACGTAGATAAATGCTTGCAAAGGAGGGGGTGGTTGGTGAGAAAGGACGTCCTGAAAGTGGACCTTGCGAGCAATTGGACTAAATATGCGTTGAGATCAAAATCAACCAAACTAAGCAGTGTTTAGTGTCACTATGATAGTCACAACAAGCTGAATTCAGATCTTTTGAGAGAAATGGAGAATTCCGGATTTCGCTGAAATCGGCTGGAGGAGTCTCCGAAGTGGACGCCAATGGCAGTTTTGGAGAGGTCGTAAATCAATTAAGAGCCCTCCAGACGAAAATGCGCCATAACTAGGTCAGAGGTTGACGAACTAAACACAACTTGGAAGCATCAAATGCGCAGTGAAGAGGGGATTCGAATGGTGTTAACTGGAATCCACAGGAGCAAATTTAAAGGAAGTTATGGCAAGACGACGCTTTGTGACGGATCAATCCGTCGCAAAGCGTCTTTTTTGCAAAGAATTTGAGCGGTATTGCTACTTCTACGGGATGTCGTGGAGGCGGTATGAATAAGCATTTTACGTTGTTTATGTACTAGCAAAAATTTGCAAAGCCGCAAAGTTCTGATATGTTTCCAAGTCAAGAAAATGAGCAACTGTGAAATTAATGCCCTTGCATATATGCAATGATTATCTATCAAGTCTTTAGCCCCGTGACAGCTTCACTAATTTACAGCATGAAACTGTGTTCCAAAAAGCTTTTGCTTTCGACTGAATGGGATTCTTCAGTTACTTCTCGACTTGAGTGGTATTATCTCTCCCTGCAGAAGTCTGGTGTCTAAAAATTCTCATTGGATTACTACGTGATTGAGTGGTTGTTTGACAGGGCGTCAAAGGGTGCCAGCGCTTTTCAGAGAGGACGGGGTGTACTAGAACCACCCGGGGGACGAGCGTTCTATCCCCTCGTCCCCCTACCCCGCCCACCCCCCAACCCCTGGGCTTGCTCGAGAGTCCAGTAGCTGCCTTAAGAGATAGTGGAGACGCAGACATTTGCCACGCCTCTGTTTAAAGGGCGGGAGGTAGAACGCCACTCCGCCGAACCACCCTTGTCCGTCGGAGGTCTATTCGGAAAGGAAGTGTTCTTAGGCAAGACCATGGCTCTAAAAATATAATATATGTGGTGTCCATAAGGTAGAAGTTTAGACGTGTGTGTGTTTTTCAGTGGTCTTTCATCAAATTTTCTTCCTTGATGGTACAGGAACTTTCTCCGTGGGGAGCACGGAGAGTCGTCGAGAGCAATTCAGTGTTGCCTGCAATGGTTTGCACTGGGCAACAGGAGGAACTCCAGGATGTGTTTCCAATTTAAACGCAGATGAGGTAGGTGGACCAAATTCAGTAGTTCTTTGCATGCGCACCAGTCCGCTTCTTTACTTTTTATGTGGTACGATTCTGCTCTCTCCGCTGACACAGAGGAGAGAGCAGAATCGTACCGAAATCTTTAATTTTTCGTGCACGGGGGAGTTTAACTAAAAGCACCGGTAAGTCTTCTGGAATCACCTGTATCACAAGTCGTCCCGTTGATCATCGAGTTGCTTGAGCGCACGCCAACAGCGTCTCTATCCGACTCTGTCACGTGCCAGTGTGTTCCAGTGGGTCTTCCTCCCTCAAGGGACACGAACACCGTCATATCGTTCGTTCAAGGCTTTCGCGAAGAAGTTCTACCAACGCATTGGTGAGCGTCCTGGTGTTCTCTTGACATCCCGCGGAATAGAGTCAGTGGCGGCTCTCGTCCAGGGGGTGTCTACGAGGAGCATTATGTGGCAGGCCTACCTGACTTTTGACGACTTGCCCCATGCGACAGCGTCTCTGACCTCCGAACGTTGATGATGCTAGGAACTTCGGAGGCCTTCTAACACTTGCGTGAGTCATGTCACTCCAAGCATCGTCCTCTCGATTCCACGCTGCGTGACGCTGATCGCATGTTCATTCTGCTTTCACATGCGATCAGCTTCGCGCAGGACTCTGAGGTGTTAGGGCAGGAAGAAAAGTGGAGTCGAGTAGGTGAGAGTCGGACGTTCTTCGTCTTCTTCATGACTTCTTCGACGCTCTAAAAAGCTTCCCAAGCCACTCGTTTTCTGTTGCCCAGCTGCGGCTAGGTCGTTGGCCATATTGACTTCGAGACCGAGATACACATAGCTGGAGCATTCGGAGATGTTCGTTCCGTTGAGCGAGAATGGGGCATCAGAAACCCATCCGTTCCTCATGAACATCGTCTTCGTAAGATTAAGCTGCAGTCCAACGTTCCCACATACACGATCGAAGTCGGCCAGCATTCGTTCCGCCTGACTGATGCTCGGTGTTTTGAGAACGATGTCGTCAGCGAGCGAAGATGGTGCAGTTGTCGGCCGTCGACCTTCACTCCCATGTCTTGCCACACCAGCTCGCGCATGTCGTTTTCGAGGATAGCGCTAAAGAGCTTCGGCGATATGGTATCCCCTACTGAACCCCTCTCTTCACATCGTTGAAGACGTCGTTGTAGAAAGGAGAGATCTTGGTCGTGAATCCACTGTGCAGCTCTCGAAGGACTCTGATTTACTGAGTAGGAACGCCCTGAGTGAGCAGGGCTTCGAGGACCGCTTCAGTCTCGACGGAGTCGAATGCCTTCTTCAGGTCGATGAACGTAAGGCACAGCGCCAGGTTGTACTCTCGCGACACTTCGGTGAGCTTCGTAATGGTGTGTGGTCGATGGTGCAGAATTCTCTCCGAAATCCTGCTTGTTCGCATGGCTGACCTTCGTCGAGCCTTCTGCTAATCCTATTCAGGATCATACGTGAATAGCTTGCAGATTACGGGCAGCAGGCAGATCGGGCCACAGTTGCCAATGTCGTGCACGTATCCCTTCTTGTACAGCAGGGCAGGACGGTCTTGCCGGTCTTCCACTGACTAGGGATGGGTTTCGAACTCTCATGAAACTTCAAGATGGGACGAGAATCATTAGAAAGATCTCGGAATGCTGATTACGAATATGGGTGTCAAAATTGCAAAATGTAAATCCTGAGCGAGTTATGGCCTGCCGAAAACGCGGGGCCTCACCACAAGCTGGCTGTGCGACACACCTGGCACGAGAATGGTGAGTCATCAGGGCTCCGCAAGCAGGGCCCGCCAGCTGCGGCGGTGGCGCAGGGGCAGTGTTCTCGCTGGGCAGGTGCGTTGTCGTTAGATCGGTTCCCGTTGCAGTGGATTTCTTTGCAATTTACAATTTATCTTCGAAAGGACCTTGCGAGCATACATGATCGACAGTTACGGCTGTGGTGTCAAAGCGAATAACATTCTCGTGGGTTGTGCTCAAGTTTTCTTCGCCCTCGTCATCGCAATCACCCCAATCGGACAATCAAATCGGATCACGGATCAGTACATGTGATCCCAAATCTGCATGCATGCATCCTGCGGAAGATGGCATGGGGGCAGGTCGACGTGGTTATCGAAGAGATCGGAGTAGAAGTCGTGGATGACCTTCTCCGTGGTCCTTCTAGAAGAGGTGACGGCTGCGTCAGGACGTTGGGGAGCGATCATATTGGTCTTGAAGTTGGCGAAGTTCCTGCCGGCATTGCGAATGCTCAACCCTGAAGATGCGATGAACGCCTGAACAGAAGACAGCCCTGATTAATGATAAAAGTTCCCATAGAACAGAAAACGTTTTCGTTTGTGTTTCCACAGGACGAATGCGCGATTGAACGCGTTTCCGACCTGCATGAGAGGCTCTCATACAATCTCCAACTTTGGAAAGAGCAGCAGGACTACCTTGCCTATCCAATGCCTCAATATGGCATGACTCATTGGACTGGTATACCAAACGGCAAATAAAAATCTAGCACAAGTAAGGCAGCACCTCTAGTAGTTTTGTTTCAACATTCTGTACAATTTTTGACAGCAAAATTATGCACGGCTTTTGGGGAGCGACAACCGTCTAGAAGACGTGAGGAACGAGAGTAACGGAGTGGTGCTTTGAAGCGATAAAATACAACCTTTTGCAAGTGCACGTGGCATTGTCGTGTTTGTCAACCACTCCACCGAACGCATCATTTTCTGAAAAAAGACCAAACATGTAGCTTGAGCATATGACTTTAGAATCTGACTTCCATACCACAAAATTTTCACTGATAAGATCGACGTTCTCTTCAATCTCCGTTAACGTTTCGTTCCTGTTTGGCAGCGATTTGGCGTAGACGTATCCTATAGTAATATGGCTTTCGAAACCACCAAGAATGTTTAGGATGTCTATTTGAGCGATTATAACACTGGCGCCTACACAGGCACGTCAAAATTATTTACATCAAGCTTAAATTTTAATCAATTTTCATTCAATCAATTTGTAATTAATTCATTTCACATCAAAGCAGTTCAATAAATTTTTAAGTAATCAATTTTTAGTTAATTCAGTCCACATCGACGCACTCGAAATTATAAATCTCAAGGATGAGAGCATAGAGCCAACAACACGAACCGCATGCTACCCAATTTAATTCTACTGCGACTCGGTTCAGGCGCTAGAACCCTTCAACTAGCGAGAGGATGCATTTGCCTTTGGGCAGCGCCGCTAGAAAAGCGAGTCGAGCACACATTCCAAAACGACATTCCCGGTTGAAAAATTACAAACTAAGAGAACACCAAACTGCAACTTCAGTATTGTTAGGTTAAGCTGGACTATCGACGTGATGTGAAGTTTGCAAGCAGAGGCAGTAGATTGCGAGCCCCAACTCGGATCATCTTCTGCTGCTTCTTTTCTCCTGTTTCAAAATGTCTTAGAATTTTTCATTTTTGTCAAACTTTTCTCTTTGCACTTCGCCGATTATTTTCGCTTCAGCTAATGCTAACCAAATTAAACGGAGCCAGTTATAGTGGTTTCCTTATCACCTGGTCCATATGGCATGAGTACTCGCAGCGTGTGCAAGCAGTACGCTTCGTCGGAGGCTACTCCATTATCTATCGTGCTGTAGTACTGTTGGTCGAAACTAAAACAAGTCCTTGACAAAGCTCTTGGTGCCTATAGCGCCGCACTCGCCTTGGAAAATATTCTGCACTCCTCATGGCGTATGGTACATACTTGCCAGTTCCTTGAATGGTTGGTAGATCTAATCGGAAAAATGAAGCTTCGTCCTAAAATGAGTGTTTAGGTCTGAGCAGTTACTGGCAGGTGTAGCCCGGTAGTCGTAAACTCACAAACAATATATGGAGGATCATGTAGTTTACGAAGGCGTTCGTGTAATCTTTGGCCGCCACCGTGTTTAGCCAAGCAAAATAGGATGGTGTAGTTAGAATAATCTGAAAGCAACGTTGAAGCACATTGAGAGCAATCTTCAAGTTTAGGGCAAGGAAGAGCAACAGCGTTTGAAAAGCTGCCTCGATGTTTGAGGCAGACACTCTTTCGGAGGTGTTCAACATATTCGGGAGCGGACGCAATCTATGTCTTCGATTAGATTGGGCATATGCTGCGGTACACCGAATGTCGTGTTTCTTAGAGCTCTTACGCTCAGGCCGAGCAGCTCACGAATGGAGCGCGTTTGTGCGAAAATCTCGATGAGGCAGTTGGTGCAAAGGCTACCGCACTCTGCTATGCAAGTCTTGAAGCCGAATGAGAGTTGCCAAGAACTCTGCTGACTGAAACAGGCTGAATGTACAACGCCCATGCAAAGCGTTGAGGGAAAGAGTAGACAGAGAAAGTGCAAAATGTGACTACCTGACGGAAGGCAACATCTGTACCGTTCTCAACGGACGACAGGAGGTTAGCGATGTATGATTCCCATCCAATAAACGGGTAGGTCTTCTTGAGCTCTTCGAGTGTGTAAGGGTTATACAGCTCTTCGTAGTTCCTGATCAATCAGAAGTAAGTTAAATATAGGACACACACTAAAGGCGTTAAACAAGCTCACCTCATTTCGCTTTCAGGCAAGGAAGCGGTTGCTATCTCCGTTTCCAGTTTGACAACATCCAAAGCAGCCTTTAAAGTGCATCGAAATATTTATTTCTTGCTTTCTTGGAGCGCTAGGATTAATACACATTTTCAATTGCTTTTAGCAATCATTTCATCACGTATACAAACATTTTGGTTACTGCGGTAGATTTCATGGAAAGCCGCTCGAATCCCTCAGAACGGAGGAGCATGCAGACTTCTTCTATTCTCCGCACATCCCGTTTTCTAATCAGCGTAACGTGACTAACAAGCGCCAATGGGATGTTTTCGCTGTCACCGTTCACACAAACTCTAGGCGCAGGATAAGTGCTTGCATATTTCAGAAAAAAGTGTACATGCCGTCGCGTCTTCATGTTTGTGCGGACTGGGGCTTTGCTATACTTCAGGGGGAAATAAACTGCATTGGGAAGAACTTCAATATGCTGTGATAAGGTCGCTCTTATACAATAGAACTCGTACAGAATTCCTCTTGGAGTAAACTATACCAAAGATCCACAGTCAGCGTTCTGTGGTTCTTGGGCGGATGTTAATGGATCAGGTCTGACTGTTAACGACCAGCGAGCTCGTTCAGTAAGTAGCAATGCTTTAACGGGTGTGTTTTTCAACTATCCATGGAAAAAAGTCCGGCGTTCCTTTACTACATCGCCTTACTACAAGTCTCGCAAGCAATGCTAAACTTGGCCAACAAATCGCTTATTAACACCCAACACTTTTCAAATCTAAGATCCTGTTTTAAGGATATACTTTGGTAGACAAGCTCATCCGGAAACCGCATCCAGCAATGCTCGTTTTCACTATTTCTGTTTCTGAAGCAAAAGGAAGTGCGTTGTCTGTTTGGCAAGCATTTGTTTATGTCAAGTACTGTCCAAAACTTTACGCTTCTCTACATACTTTATACTTCATGCGAAATGTTTCACTTTGAAAGTTGAGGCTGATAACCAGCACTAAATTCAGAAAAATCTGGTTCATCATTTTTTACACTTTATCAGGTATTGAAATTTGTTCGATCACATTTGTTCGTGACGATACACACTTCTGCTCCTCCGGTTACTTCTGCATCAAATTTATGCATGAACAAGTAAAAAGTGCGACAATGCTCAGCCCTCTGAAAGATCTGAGAACAAACCTCACCCTTTGAACATCCTCCAGATGATCCTGAGGATTTTGTAGTATAACAATGGTGAACTCAGCCAGCAATCCTCTAATCATATCGGCTCGATCTTCGAGCTGAGCATAGAACTGCGGCTCAACGTAGTATTCGCGAGACATAGGAAGTTCGGGCTGCAAACAGTTTTGAAGCACTTTTCATTTCCTTAGTTATTGTTTGCTCATCAAGAGATTGCTACGCGGCTTTGTTGGTTAGCGTTTCAGATGGATCATCCTCAGAGTCTAAAATAGTAATATCAAGGGGAAGTCGCTTTAGCCTCATCAACTATCGCCCTAAACCGTACCATATTCTAGAAGGCGCGATCGATGAAGAGCGTTCGAGGCAGAATATGCGAAAGATAGAGATCGAGCACAAAGAGCGAAGTTGCTGATTTGGACACGCGTCATGCGCATGGACCGCATCCGAAATGGAGCCACTCGGAGTCGCGCCGATAGTGGACCCGATGCGCGAAGCTCGCTTGCGATGGTACCGGAAAGAAGACAGCGTACGCAAGATAGGCCATAACTTCGAGGGAATAGGAAAGCGGCCTAGAGGGCGCCCGAAGCAGCGCTGGGCTGATACGTTACATATCGACTTGAAGGTTGCTGGTTTCCATCCTGATCTAGCGGGTGAAAGGTGGCGTCATGGCACCAGAACAGTGGACCCCGCTACGAAGCTGGACAGACGACGAAGAAGGAAATCAACGGAGAGTATCCAAATGCTAATGTTGACAGATCAGACTAACAGAAGCCGCTCATGGTTGATCAGAGGTACGGGACGGTGCTTACCATAGGTTAGAATGTGACATTGAGGTAAGCTTAAGCACCTATAGTCCGTAAAGCATCGCGCTTCTGGTTTTAGTTAACCCAGTACAATACCCACCATAAGGATTGGAAAAAGGGCGCGGTAGGCGCGTTTTCCGCGTTCTTTCTGTTCCTTTTCTTTAGCTGCTTTATTCTTCATCCTTTTCAAAAAACTCACACACCATTGTGATCTCCTCGACGAGATCTACCCACTGCCACAAAAACATTTTTTGTTACTCCATTTTTGACCGCTATTTTTTCGAAAGCGCCAGGGGATACTTATTAGCGAGGGACGTCTCCACTAATTGCGCCCAAAGGACATTTAAGCGCTCGGATCCAAAGCCGGCGCAATTGATAGTAGCTCCTCCTTAGGAAAATTCTGTAGACCGAGAAGCTTATAACACCATAGATATATTATTCTCTCTATACTATTTATTAATTATTTTTTATTTTTCGATTATCTAATAAGGGCTAACAAATTTTTTCTTTATCTACCGAGTACTGCCGATAACTGACTTTATCTGGCCACATCAAGGAAACGGATGCACGATAGATGAAAATTCCTAACTGGGACGCGCCATGCATATTACCTCTGCGAGATATCGTTGAAAAGATTTAAATTTATTCTTGGTCCACACTATGAATAGCGGCTATGGATAAGTCAGTGTTTTGTCCTTGATAGGTAAGGCTAGGATGCTAGTTAGCCGACTCCTAAAGATTGAAGGTTTGGATGGTCTGGACGGCGCCCAGTCCGTGAACCTCGACTCTCCAACATGCGACAGCCGGCGTATCCTCCAATTGCGCCACCAGTCGCACAGGGAATAGCTATTTTTGTATTACTGAAAGTTTCTTTGCAGCTCTGTCGACTTGGAAAAGGTATCGTGTCTAGATAAATGTCCAGATTTCGCTTCCCCAACCAGTTCTCCATTCTTGACCAACAATGAGCTTTTCCTGTGTAACAGGTGCTGTAACTTTTTTTAAAAGAAGTTACAAAGTTAAAATTTGCTCTGAACACTAAAGCACTAGGTGAATTGCAAATGGCACACTTTTTATTTGAAAAAAGAAATTTTTTGCTAGTCACAAATAGACTGCGCACCAACTTCAGCAACGTTTTGCGTACTGCAATTTTCTAAGGACAGAAGCGAGGGTGCTGAAATCTTTTCTGTGCAAAACAGGTTTGCGTGGCTCTGGCACAGGCAAGGTAGGAGTAGCTGAGTTCACTCTAATATAGTTTTTCAGGTGTCTAAACTCGAGAAAAATATACAATTTCCTGATCCCATTTTGTTTTCATAATTTAGAATTCCACGTCAGTCAGTTCCTCAAATGCTTAAGACAGCACACCTCACCATTGGAAGCGCTTCCCAACAACATAGTTTTATAAAATTCGAAGAGATTCGACATTTTGCGACTTTTCTGCCGAGGTCGAGTTCTAGGCAGCGTTCGGCTCGACCTGGGCCCTGCGTGCATCGCCCGCGTCCGATCAAGGCCTTCTCGCACCTCGGTGAGAGACCCAGCGGTACTGTGCCAATTATAGGGGACTACACAGTGCCGTTCGGCGAACGGTACTATTGATTCGACTCGGTCTTCAATTTCGTATATTATGCTGATAACTTTATAATAATTTAAGTATTGTTTTGATCTGAATTAGTTTTCACGCTCTACGTACTGAGACAAGAATGTTGCGTATTCGATTGTACTAACTGGGCTCTAGGTTCGGATTTCCTGCTCAAGCCAACCAAACTTTCCATCCCTCCGGGGTCGGTGAATTGGTACCAGACTTGTCTGGAAAGGATAAAGCGCTGCTTTGTTCATCGGCTGCCCACCGTAAGCTTTTCTTTTTTCGTCGACTAGTCACCGCTTGTTCATCGACTGGCCGCCGCATTGTATGGCCAAATACGCATTCAAATCGCCTCCATGACGTCCTATAGGAGTAGAATGCACGGCGCATCCCAGAAGGAATTGAGTAAAGCCGCTCTTTTCTTTTATATGTGTCCCCCATGACAACTCGGTCGATACTGCCGATTTCTTCTGATTTTCAGAGATGACTATTGAAGCAGGGAATCCTGCGAATATGTTGGCCGGTAGATAGACTTTATAACAAGTAGGTAACATCAATCTACCTGCTAATAAAAATAAAAGGTAAAGGAGAATCCCTTTTTTACTCAATCCTTTGGGATGCGCCGCGCATTCTATTCTACAGAATGCTGTGGAGGCGATTTGAACACACACTTAGCCTTTACAGTGACTTTCTTAGCCGAGCGATGGACAAGTCAGTGTCTTTCCTTTACAGAAAAAATTTACGCCGACCCACTGAGTTCGAAGGGATGGAAGACTTACTTGGCTTGGCGTGAAATCCCAACCTGGAATTGGGCGCACGCCACAGCCAACACCTCCTCCGACTGCGCTACCACGCGCCAGCACAGGAGTACTCACCGCTAGTTCATTAAAGGCCCCCTCAGAGTTCTGCGACAACGCCGCTCGCCGCAATGGTTAAGGATAGGGCAGGGACGCCGCCGGCGGCGAGCTCTGCGTCTCTGCCCTATGGTTAAACATAGGGCCGCGGCGCTGCCGCAGAACTCTATGGGGGCCTTAAGGCATTGGGATTTACTGCCTACAAAATCCACAAGCTCCAGTCGGAAAGGTTCACATGTGAGAGAGTAATCGCGCTCAGAACACGCCCGCGCGTGAAATTTGGCACAACAACGGTCGATGTTCTCCTCGCTCTTACTCGCCCATTACAGTTTCCACTACTATCAATAACACCACTCAGTTTAGCATAAAAGGATCTATCGAATGGTATGAAGCATGGCCCACTCCAAGACATCGATTTTCGATGACGTCATCGCCCGTCTGCCGCGGCCTCGAGCGGCCTCATCCTCGATGCGAAACTGTCAAAAAATTGATTTTTCAAAAAATCGGTCGAAATTGGCACCATTCGATAGCGCGTTTCATGCTGCACAGAACGGTACCATTGCGAGTCTTGAACACTCAAATCTGGGCGAGTAAGAGCACAGGAAACTCTAACCGCTATCTTCCGCCGCTTTAAACTGGCAGCCGAGGCTAAGGCAGTTTAGGAAGCTGAAGAGTTCTGAGCAAGTCATCGTAAAGTAGCTTAAGCGCTAAGCTTACGCATTTTAAGACCGTTAGCTCGCCGCGTCTTCCCGTAGTGGTCCACCGAAATCGGAAAAAAATGCGTCACACAAGCCCCAACTGCATTTTCGCACACCTGTAACATTATGCAATCATAAGCTACGCCACTCTACTTTAGTGTCCTGCTAGACCGTCTTAGTGCCTACAAAATCCACGAGCCGCAGCCGGAACGATTCAATCTCAACAGAGCTATTGCGATCCGAACACGCACGCACGTGCAATTTGCGAGCTGTCGCGCCCACTCGATTGATAGGTCCGATTCTGTATGCATTGTTCACAGCGCACTCCAGATGAGCTGGACATTCTTAGAGCAATTTCTGATTAGGACGGCTGGGAATTTCCGATAAAGCTCCCCAAACGCTCGCTCTGCAGGTTGCCGCGCCCACTCGATTGATTCTGTCGGGCCTGTATGCACTGTTCAACTCTACAGAGATTTATATGCCAAAAGATAGAGCTTGAGGTGCTGAGTTTAAGTATATGTTTATTTTCACAAGTACTTAATTTCTAAAGAAGTTATTCGAAAGGTTGACCTGCGCGGCTTTTTCGGCCAATGATCAAAAGGCATGTCCGGTACTGTATCACGCAATCTTATGGACAATGGATAGAAGGATTAAAGAATAACGAGATTAGTCGTAATTATCGAAAGGTGTTTCGAAAATCTATAACTAGTGTCCTACCCCAGGTTTCCTGACATCTTTAAAAATAGAGGAGAATATCATCCCAAAAGGTTATAAGTGTGGTGCAAAAATGTTAGGAAAAAAGAAATACAGTGAGAAGTTAGTTGATTTTGAAAAGGCGGTACAACATTATTGAACAAAGCAAAAGAGATTAGAATCGTACAAATAGAGCAAAAAATCTAGATAGAATAGGTATATTGAACAGTCAGGAAGGTGGCACTTCATGGAAGTAACACGTTCTTCAGCATTGAACGTGTATCGCTTCCACACGTATGATTAAAAATAAAAATATTTCTATTAAATGATGCGTACGAAAATTTTTCAAAACAAGCTCGTGCGACAAATAGGGAATCAATGGTCCTGTTGATGTAACGGTGCTGCGCGGCTAACTAGAAATGGCGTAGTACCGCTGGGTTTCGCACCCAGGTGCGAGGAAGGCGTACTGTGGACGCGGGCGATGAATGCAGCGCCGAGGTCGAACCGAACGTTGCCTAGAAGTCGACCTCGGCGGAAAAGGCACAAAAGGTCGATTCTCTAAAATTTTTATAAAACTACATTGTTAGAAAGCGCTTGCAATGATCAGCTGTGCTACCCTAAGCATTTTATAGACTGAGTGCCCAGAGAATTGGGTGGTGAAAACAAAGTGGGATTAAGATGTCGTGAATTTTCTCCGAGTTTCGGCGTCTACAAAGGACGATTCGATTGAACTTGGTTCCTTTCATTTTTTCTATTTCAAAGACACTTAACCGATTTTTGTCCATAAAAAATCTTAGTACCCTAGTATCCTTCTTCGAAAAGTTACACTGCGTGCAATGTCGGGAAAATCCATTGCTGAGGGTGGTACACCACCCATTTTTGGCCGCTAGATGGCGCCTTTGTTCTTCTCCAAGTCGTTCCATCTCTTCCTCCATCTATTTCGCTGACGTAACAACCTACCGCACATAGGAAATTTGTCTTGTGGTGGTATCCTTTTTCACAAAGGATATACCGCGTGTGAAACAGGAAGAATTCATTATTGAGAGTCGAGCGCAGTGGATTTATGATTAGCAAAAATTTTTCTGTTGCGATTGCATGGCGCGTCTCAATTTGAAGCTGACTACACCGTCTCTCCTATTTTTAATCCCCTCTCTTAATTTGACCAGATAGAGACAATTTTTTGCTAGTGAAGGGAAAATAAAGCAAAAATGTGCTGTGCATATTGCAATAACCAAAATAAATAAATAAATAGAGTAGAATATTTTCTCTATGGCCTTATGATCTTTTAAGTCCATAGAATGTTATCTGAAGATGCGCTACTGTCAATTGCGCCGGCTTTGGATCCGAGCGCTTAAATGTCCTTTGGGCGCAATTAGTGGACACGTCCCTCGCTAATGAGTTCCCCCTGGCGCTTTCAAAAAAAAAAACGGTCAAAAATGGAGTAACGAAAAATGTTTTTGTGGCAGTGGGTAGATCTCGTCGAGGAGATCACAATGGTGTGTGAGTTTTTCGAAAAAGATGAAGAATAAAGCAGCTACAGAAAAAGAACAGAAAGAACGCGGAAAACGCGCCTACCGCGCCCTTTTTCCAATCCTTATGGTGGGTATTGTAGTTAATGGTATAATGCAGAACGCCTCAAGAGCTCTGTATATCAACATCTGAACTTCGATCTTTACCTCAACACCAAAATCCTCCCCTTCATTTTTTTTAAAACTTAAAGTAGCCCAAGCGATGGATGCTCTAAACTTCTCCATTCCGTCATGATACTCCGTTATCATCACAAGCAGAGGCTTTCTCGGTGCACTCCTGGCTTCAAGTACAGCAGAACGTATAGAAGAATCACGGCCAAACCACACCTATACGGTGCTGAACCTTCTTTGATAGTTGTCAGGTGGAGAGTCACCCCTCGTAAATGGATCCCCAAGCCCAGAGCTCTTCATACACTTCCGTTGCAAATGCTTACGTGATCGGGACAAGCGGCACTGTACGTGCCAGTAGCCGTGGTGCTGCGCTCTTGTCGAACGCTCCTGTCACAATATCTAGGTGTGGAGAGCAAATCTAGGGTAGCGCAGGACAGGGCAGCTATTTCTTGAGCCAACTTTGAGGATTCATCGGCTCACCTTCCTCTGCTTCCTTGCAAATGACCTGTGTGCCCGATAGGGGAGAACGGACCTACATTAGACCATTACGCTTTTGCTACTTTGTTTCCGATCGTGCATGGTCATGTAGCCTATTTCTAGATTGTACCTTTGTTAAGAGCTACACAGCCTTCTTCAGTTTCCAGTACGACATAGGTTTGCAAGGCCTCTGATAATGATGTCAGCAAGGATCAGAAAGCACCTGTGAGAGGTAGAGCGCATTCCTGACGACGTGCTTGTTGTCAGGTGCAACCCATGCTCGCATGAATGTTCCCAAAGCGCGCTCTTGCTCCAGGGCTCCAATAACGCCGAAGACATCCAGGTCGTCCTTGAGCGTGTGATTCAGATACGGCAATCCACCAAACCTGAACAATACTCTGTTTGAGAAAATAAGCCGACCTTCGTTGCTTAATGTGTTGGGTTGCTCACCAGTTCTTCATGTCTGTCAGTATTTGCAGCTCATAACCGTGAGCTGGACTACGTTGGTGCTCCACACACGACTGAAAAACCTGGAAAGGGAAGGTGGTGACTAGACCGAAAAAATCACGATTTAAAAGGTGCTAGTTATGAGGAGGTTTATTTTGCGAAGCTCTAGCTTCAGCGCGCCAAGGAGGACTCGAGTCCGCACCCTCTGCTACCGGACAGGATGCTTTACGTCGTTACACCACCTGCACTGTTTGATCGACCGCAACAGCAACGCATCGTGAATCCAATCTTACGCCAGCTGACAGTCACTCGAGGGTTAAAGAAAATGACTTGATCTAGAAAGGTGGTTAGAGAGTGGTTGTTGCAATGCAACAACCATGATTTACTTTTTACGTCGCTCCTTCAGGAAGTAGCGAATTTATTATAAACACCTCATGACCAGTTAGTTGTGCGAAGGTTTGTCTCTGAAAATCACCACCCTAGACTGCTTTCTGCTCGAATTACGAAACACCTCCATTTCAACCACGACGGCTCCGGTAAAAAAAGGTAGCCTGATCTTGCATAAATGAAGCTCCAGGCCAAAGGTCTTTACCTTCTTCAGGTTCTGTTAAAAATGATGAAGAGCAACGGTTGTTTCCAAAAAAATGGAGATACGCGGAGATACGGCGGACCGATTATAACACAGACACCAGTAAGTAAGACGTCCGTGTCGGATGTCGTTTCCGATCGCGATGGATTTTGGGTTCGGGAAACGGAGACAGTACCGATTTTATTTATAGCTGCAGTAGTTTTTGCAACAAAGCAGTAAAAATACGCGGGAAGTTACTTTCCTGCGTTAAATCCACTGCAAAGGTGGCAGACCTTCTTCGTGATCCTCTCCGTTTTCGAAGCACTCTCGTCGTCAATTTTTACGGAGTCTAGGGCTCTCTTTATCGCTGAATACACCTCCAGTTGAGCTTGTTCGCGTATCGATGGAACAGCCTGTGGACCAGTTGCGCGTACGAACTGAAACTGCCATTTGTTGAATGTCAGCTTTTATGCTGCTACAAGGCAGTAGGCAGCTTAAATTAAATTTGCCATGAACTTCTTATTCTGCCAAATGTTAAGCAGGGAACGTTTGGGAACTAGGAGGAAATGCAGTGCAGCAGTTGTTTGGGAAGCGATGATATGTGGCTCTCATTTTCTTGGAACCGTTTCCTTCACACACTGTCAATAACTGATTTGGAATAATGCTGGTGCAAAGACAATTATGAGGTTTAGCTGGAACAATAGAAGAAGTACCGGCCTTCAATCAGCTTGTCAGTGGATCAAGCAGAATGTGCGAGCGTCTATGAATTCGCGAAAAGAGGTGTGGAGAGTTGAAAAGGCTTCTTAACAGTATGGCAAACCATACCACCTCTTCAACCAACTGGCCACCTGCACGTGTGGATAGGCATGGTTAGTTTACAGCCTCTAGCTCATGTAAACAAAATTAAACATTTAAGGTATTTGCAACAAAACATCGACGGTACAACGTGTGCATCATTGTCTTGTAAAAGATTGAAGTAGCTTTTGTTTCCTTCTGAATTTGTATTCTCGAAAATGGCCTTTATAAGCAGCGGTAGATGCCGCTAGTCATAACTTCTATGCATGAAACTACACTTCTACGAACACAGTTTTCAATTTCAGCACTGGTTTGTTGAACAATGACCTGAAATTCACTTTCAAAGAGTCCGTCTAGAACCAAAAGGTACAACAACTGGTCAAAATCACGTATACTCTATAGAATATGAGAGATATATAAGCTTCGCTGCTGTGATCACTACTCTTCAAAGCAAAATGGTAAACTTTTTCTGTAGAGGCCCGACACAATTCGAATGGTTCAGCTGTGGAACAAGAAACGTCGTCGAGAATAGAAATTTTTGTGAGTTCATTGTTGGTATGAATAACTAACATATAATCATGAGCGCTGCCGATCTTAAAGCGACCGGAAGTTAGCAAAAACGCGGAAATATCAGTTACCGATTTGCAGGGATATGCCATGAATCAGAGAATAGTAGCAAAAAATAAAGGAAGCTATCCTGCTTCGACCGTTCTGAATGCGAGCGCGAGAATGGTGAACTAGGAGTGGGCATAATCGCGCGAATATGGTTGCCGACGGATGAGATTCAGAAGACGAATCGCCAGCGTCCTTCGTTCAATCTCTGAATTCAGAAGATGTCTCGCAGAGGTCAGCTGGGTTTCAAAAGAGGTGGAAAGGTTAAGTCCGTTGACCAATATTGACCGATTTTAGATCTTTGTCCGGCGATATCCGTCTTCTCATAGAGTTGAACAATCGGGACGCAGTCACTCGAATATGATGGTCGATGGATGGTTTTCCCTACAATTGGAAAACTTCGATCCGGAGACCAATATCGACCGATAGTTTTGGCATTTTGATGGCCGAGATCTGTGTTCGCACAAAGGTTCAATTCCAAGGTGGGGGGGGGGGGGGGCACTCCATAGTCACTTGTAAATATGTAGTATTTGAAGATAACCTTACACAACATAACATATAGTGTTTATCTGATGTCCTCTCGTGAAAACAACGGGTCCCGTGCAGAGAAAAACTTGCTAGGTAGAAGTGCCTATTTTTTGACAGAAACGCTCGTCAGTAAATGAACAAGGTCGATTGGGCGCTCAACAGTGCCTATAGAAAATATCGATTTTTGCTCGACATTTCTTCGTCTGAAGTTAGGGGTGAAAGGAACATATTTTTTTGTGTGATTTTTAGTTTAGTTGACCATTTGAGAAGGGAGAGTGAAGGTGGCCCACAGTCAACCTGGCCGCAAGGGCATGGCGAGAATTGTTGAACAACCCTAGAGACAGAGGTGCTCAGTAGCGCCGATCAATGATGTCGCTGAACGGTCTAGAGAGCAGGTCGATGTTGAACACAGAGGACTAGGGAAGGGGTGGATGGCTTCACGTCCCGAAACTAGGGAGATGATCTCAGAGTAGGTAGTGCCAAGCAGGCCCTATGTATGTATATCATAGATACATCTAAATCTGTTACTGCGATTAAGGCAGAACCAATTCTAGATCCGAAAACTGCCATCACCCTCACCAGGGATGAGCGAATTAACCGTTCTCCGTTATCCTTTATCCGGTTTCCGGTGGGTTTTGGTCTGTCCGTTTTGTTGTTCGTTATCCGGAGTTCGGATAACGAACAACAAAATGTGGTAAGCTTGTGATTACTTAGTTGAATATAAGGGCAATTTTAAAAAATCGTTCTGTGTTTTTTCCACTGGCAGTCGGGATACGCTTGCAATGCCAATTCGGTGCTTTCTCAGAGTTCTCAGTGCTGTAATTAGACTAAACTATCTAATTGCTCATAGCGCGTTTTGAAATGCTGAACACTGCCTTGCTCATTTTTATTTGGGGGTTTCAACAAAACTCTGTCTAGCATAATATACGATCTGGAAAAAAAGCCAGTCTATCAGTGGAGAAAAGGACAAACGTCCATACGAATAACATCGTTTGAAGGATGTGCCAAATACTCCGCATCTGCATGACCTTTTAGCACTCTTTGAAGCTATCTTCGGCACAAGCAGCAATTTACAGTTTTACCCTTCTAAAGCCTTAGAAAGTTGTATTCGATCTGGGCAAGAATTAGTGTTAAATTTAATTGGAGAGTAGACAAAAAGTGACTCTGTTTAACGAAGTGATTCGTATGGACGTTTGTGCGCCCTCTGCCCCAGCGAAGCCCAGAAATTCCCATAGTGAATTCACTTCAGCTGACAAACAGGATTAAGTATCCATCCATAGTCCATTTTGGGCAAAATTATCCTTTATCCGTTATCCGGGTTTCAGAATTTTATTATCCGCTCATCCCTGACCCACACAACCTTTTAAAACGGGAAATGCTTCATGATTGTTCATTGTCTTATTCAAAGTCTGTAAGCTGGAGCGCAAATTCTGCTGTGTCGCGCAAGAAGCACTAAAAATTTTTGACTGAATTCGAGCTACCGAGTTTAGGCTCGACTAACCTCTCCACAGCTGAATTTGAAGAAGTCTTCACATGGATCGGCATTTTGGTCAATGGAGTCGATGAGGGATTGAGCTGGTTCCTAAAATACTAACCAGACTTTCTTTGAGATATTTTTACCGGATATGTTTATTTATTTATTCAATTATTGAGTGCATGGAAAACCATGCAAACAAAATACCGGAAAGAAACAAAAAGTCAGTCATTGTAAGCACATAGAAGGCGAAACAAGCAACAGGATCCAATCTAGTATAAAAGAAACTACAATGCTCCGTCCTAGAAAAATCGGTCAAGAAGTTCTTATATTGCCCTAATGAGTTCAGTAGGATGCGTTTCTTGGTCATTTCAAATATTTTGAGCCAGCTTGATAGTCTGAAAATGCGATCGTATACTGCCTTTTGCTCTGAGAAATTGGGCCCTCCTCTGACCATCTCATGTGTTTAACGAGGAAATGATGTAGAATCGATGCAGGTGAATACGAGTCAGACCATTTATCATTTCATATAAATGCATATTTCAATTAAATCCCATCTTCCTCTGCAACAGTCAAGAGTATAGCTTCAAGAATCTGTTTTGTAAAGATGGGAAGCGATGGTGTTGTAATTACATCCCTGCCACCTTGCCCAAAGCTTTCCTGTGAAGCTGGTTTGCACAGATATAAGCCTGGCGATTTCTATATTATATTACATTTCGACTGAAAATTATGGTGGCATATTCCTGAATTAGTTTAGCATACGACTACAGGCAGTTTGTAGGTGCTGGATTTGTTTGCAAATGGTTCCAAATTCGTTTAATCACGGTTGAGTGCGCACCATCCCTCAGGAAAAATTCGTGGATGATGTAAAACAGAGTCGATTCTGCAGTGACAAACACCACCACCCGATTAGTCATAGCCATTTCTGCGTCGACTACCGCACACAACTGCAGCTTCACTTCTTACTTTATATAGCGAGACGTGGAGCACACAGGTATCGGAATAGAATAAAATATAGGAGGGCAGTTCCCAAGGGGTACTGACACGATGGCTGGATGACAGGCTCCCAGGTTTGGGCCGTAATCGGCACTCCGGGAAGGCAGTTGCAGCCGTGTTCTCGGCCATTGTGGACGCAGGGCCGCCGGGACGTCCACGCCTTGCGTGAAGGAAGGGCGAGGAGAGAGAACCCGAGTTTCCGCGCTCACTTGTCATCGAAGATGAAGCAGACTGAGTGAGTAGGGCCGGCGAAGGGTGTGAGAGGAATTCTGCACCTACGCCACCGTCTTCTGCTTTGATCGGTACACAATTCCTCGGGCGTTATAAGGTTCTTCATTCAAGAAGAATTACGGTCCGGACCTAAACAGAATATTTCGATAAGGGAAAGAAGGCACTGCAAGACCGTGCCAGCGAATTCACTCTATCTTATTTAGTTCTTTGCTGGTATTATAGCTATTCTGAACATCAAATCCTTAACGTCACGCTATAGCTATTTGTCACCTCCCTCAAACATGAGCAAATATAGCTGCTCATGCTAGTAACTGTTCAAAGAGACACTAGGCACCGATGGAGCTGGATATGGATCCACTCGGGGTGGAGGCAAGGTGGAAGAGGACCTACACCAAGCTGGTTTCGTACTTCAGCCACTGTTAGCGCTACTCGGGCAAGTGCGGCTAGTCGATATAGGTCGATCAGAAGGATTAAAAATTTGGCCGTTTGCTACCTCACGCAATGGCCCAGTGAGACGCGGATCGCTATACTGACTTGGTTTTTCCTCCTTATACTCGAACACACCCAGGGCTGCCAAAGGATCTAATCAACATTGTTGAAAGGTGCTCCTTGCACCGTCACGGCCAGTGGGCATTCTATTCTACGGCGCACAGAAAGGCTACTGTGAGCCGAACAAAAATGGCTTGACATCAGTGACTATGCACCACATTCCTCATGGCTAGGTCTTCCTCTCTCTATTCACCACCCTTTCTCCATCAATTGATCCCATTGGAATGATTTACATTTCGACATCCGCGAGGATGGCGAAGGGGCACATAGTAGATTCTTCAGGGCCCAATCTTCAGCGTTCTGGTGCTAACGCATTCAGACTTGGCAATAAGTTTGTCCGCCTCTACTATGTAATTACACCTAACTCAACTACACCTAACTCGACTGTTGTTGTTTGAATTTGGTGAAATCAAACATTTTGCGCTCCAAATGCACGAGGCAGAGTGTATCAGTACAACATGTGTGTCAATCATGGCTCGAATTTTCTTGTTCTTCACCCGACCGTTGCCTTCAAATTGACTTCTGCATCGCTCTCCTTCTGTGGAACCGGTACAACGTTGGGATTAGCTCTCCAGCTCCCTTCGTAGGGCTTGAGATGGGTGTCATTCTGGTCAGTACCAGCGATGGATGTGCTGAATCCTCATGAGGACCGATGTTATTATAGATGGATGCAACTTTATTCCAGCAGTGGCGCGTTGTTGGAGGTTTTCAGCCAGAACCGATCCTGAGGCGCAAATGTTTCCAGCTGCATATCTAATACAACGAATGGAAAATGCTACGCCAGCAGATAAGGCTCTAAATTTTCATTCGCCATTGGAGGGCAAACTTCCTCATGCTCCTACCCCTATGCTTGTCAGAATTTTTAGGTACTCCAGTGGGTTGGCGATGTATTCAGCTGGATCGGCAGTGTCAATGAATTCCAGGTTAGGCCCAGCCATTTCATCCCCGTCGATTTCGGAGTGCTATGCGACATTTTCTTCACATTTTCATTCGTCACTGCGATCGACATGTCTTGAACTGAGTCCTACCATTGCGCGGCCACACCTCTCAGGCAGGCTATGCAGCGGGTTGCGCATTATTTTCGCCTCCTGTCGCCCGGAATGGAAGGAATCTTATATTAGTTCAGACACGTACCGACTTCTTAGCATTTTTGGCAGAAGACTTCGCGCACCCTCTTAACGCGTTGGCAGGTTGCGTCCGCTGTAGTCAAGCCGCCAAGCTGTCTTCTTATGAAGGATTATTGTTCCAATAGGTCACCAAAAAAGCACGTTATCTTCAGGTATTCTGCAGCACATCTTTACATGCAGGTCCGAGTCCGAATATTTGTCGCCCAAACGCGAAGCTGCACCATCTCCTCTTTGCCTCCCGGTCTGTAATCAGATAGCGGGAATCGGATGTTACGATTTGATTAACCCGCAAGTGAACTGGTTGATCTTACTTGTTTTGGTTCTGCTGTGTTTGCGTAATGTCGGATTTAGATGTTTTTCTCTGAGGTGTGCCTTTTGCGACGTAATAAATAATATAGTATAAGTGTGGGGTTTAAGTTCAAGGAGCGCTTGAGGATAGTATTATTTGTCAGAATGTGTACGCACTCTATCTATCTATCTATCTATCTATCTATCTATCTATCTATCTATCTATCTATCTATCTATCTATCTATCTATCTATCTATCTATCTATCTATCTATCTAACTAACTAACTCTAATCTTCTATCAAAGCCCAATCCCTGCCATCTCGCGAACTAATTTTGATGTGAATAATCCTGTAATGTTTCACGACCTATAGTTTTGTACAGTACATTCTCGTAGACTCTAAGAAATTATGCATCAACAGCGACTAGTCCCATAGTTTGCTAAACCTACCTGCCACATCGGATCTGGGTCGCCGTAACTACTGCAGAAAATAGTGCTGTTTTGGCGAACCGCAGCTAGCTCCATTACGGAGACCGCACGTGGTTCAATCTCCACGGAGAGCGCACGCGGCCGAGGTTTGCTGTGGATGAGCTGCTCAGGGAGGGATGCCTTCGGCGGATCTGGCAGTGGCGCTACATAGTGCTCCTTGTTGTGGTGCGTCTCATCGTCATTGACTCGAATATAAATGAGCACATTGAAAACCAAAAGTGCAATCGCTACAGCGACTGACAGGCAGGACGCTCCTGAACAGAAGATAGTAGCACGACAACTTTGCACATTCTGCTTCAAAGGAGCTACAAATTACAGCTACGCTATAGAAACTGTTCATAAACCATAGAGTTCTCACCGCAACATTGCAGTCGATATTTCAATAGTAATCATGTACATATTTGTGAGCAGCAAATACAACAGCGAGACTTACCAACAGTAAAGGACAGGAGCTTCGACATCGAGCAGAGTACCACAGATGCACTCTTATCGCTGGAAGTGTTTATTTCAGAGATAGAGACAAAGTGCCACACGGAAAGCGCCGTCACATTCCAGGGGAATGACGCAACGTTCCAATTGCTCTGCTATAAGGCTCTAGATGATCCAGGAACTGTGCGCATGGTCGCTGCGCTTCCGCCTTTTCCTGCATCGATACAGCATCGAACTCGAAAACGTCTTTTGATTCTTTCGTCACAATCCTTCTCAGTCATTAATGATGATAAAACTGCAATGCGTTTGAGAATGCAACCGAATAAGAAGGAACGTTCAGGTCAAAGATAGTAGAGTTTCTGAACTTAATCGAAACCTAATTTATTGTTAATATCCTTGGGATTCATCAGACAAAGTATGATGAGGGCACTTTGTCGGGTTCGTATTCTTTCGGCAATCAACAGGGAGCTGAGGATGAAGGCCAACAGTGGCTACGGTCAGATGCGTGGTCCCTTCCCATTGTGTCTGATAGGCGCTGTATCCCTCGCCTTCAACTCTTTTGCCTTATAAACGTTTTTTCAGCACGCTCCAACTGCTTTAACGGCGTGCCCTACCGACCGGTTTTTAGGCGCACTGTTCAGACCATATAAATGCGCGAAATCTGTCTTGTACCATGGAAGCAGGAATGTTTGCAAAGCTGTTTTGTCACAAAGCGCACACGCTGGTGGCAGTCCGGCAGTTAACGTTGCGTTCGTCACATTCCTAGCGTTGGGAAGCTTTAGAAATTTCGTTTGGGATGACGTGTAGGGGTACTGGATGAAGCAGGTCAGCTCCATCTGGAACGAGCAGAGAAAGTGTATGAAGGTTGACAAAATTGAGCTCTATTATGTAGGACTCCAGGGCCGCAACAGTTCTAATCAATTCTATCAGTTTTCATCCTTGAAGATGTGTCGAATACTCGGCAAGCACTTGTGGTAATAAATCGATTTACTTCAGGTGGAAATAATATCTGATGAGCGTTCACGTGCTCAGGAAGGTTTTCCAGACCGATGCGTACTTGTGTCCACGAGAAGTTGGTGATTATGACTTTGGATGCCAGCAGGATTTCGCCGAGCGGTCGTTCTTCACAGCACAAGAGAAGCCCTAATTCGGTCATTGGATAGTGTGTCAAGCCATCATCCTATATAACAAGAACATCAATAAACAAATCGGAACAGGCTCGAAAAGGTCCAGAGAATAACAGGGTTCGGATTGTAGAAAATAAGGTCACACGAATCGAGTGTTAGTGGAAGTAGACCACTCCCAATTGAGGTCAATGAACTTCTCGTGGAGATTTCCAAAATGACCTAATGAGTGTTATAGGAGACGGTCTAAGAAGCACCGCAGTTTTCTTTAAATTTCCTGCAGGCATTTAGGTAGGTCGAAAATTACACAAAACTGTTGCACTTCAGTGCGGGCTAACAAGGCGAAAGTGACGTCTTAAATGGCCTTGTAATGTTCAGAAATTAACCTCCAAAAGCTATGTAGCTTTAATTATAGTGAGATGTTATAAATCTACAATTTGTAAGGTTTCTCGAAGGAAGTTGCAGGGCACATTGAATTGAATCATTCACTGCAGATATAGCAGAGACGGGTACCGAGTGGATAGCAATGCAGACTTACAGGAGGGGGTGTAGGGTTTGAATCCGGAACGGGGGTTTACGGTTTGTTTTCCGTCATTGTAAATGGAGAATACGTTTTGGCCTCGGTAGAATACCGTGTTCACTTTCTAACTCTGTTTTTAACCTCTTCTTGGACATGGAAAAGACAGGCTGCCATTGCATAGAATTCGTCGTTTTCCCAAAAACCATGCTTGTCTCGCCGGGGATGCTCTTCTTATTTGCACACCTACATGATTCTTTTGTCTTGTTGTGGTTGGATATCCTTTTGAAAACTCATTGAGACGGGATACTCTGCTTCTCATCGTTGTCAAGATCCATCGGTGGACGTTCTTACCTCCTTAAATCAGTGGAGGAGATGTTGCTCCTTTTATCTCACAGCCACAAGTGTATTACAACTTGAAAGCACTTCCACTATTTCGTGGATTTGAGTATAATAATTAAATGCACGTTTGATTCCCTATGAGTGTCGCAGTTCTTATAGTCAGTGATCCTAGCTTCATCATCCCCAGTAATGATAAGCATTTTTTACATGCAATCCTAATTTCAGTATTAGTTATTATTTCCACCACTTTCTTGACTTGTTCTGGTAAAGCAGCTCACCGAATGGAGTTATTATTTTCAATTTTCTGACCATCTTCTTGTCATCTGATTGTGTCCGAGTTTTGCTGTTTTAAAGAGTTGCCTTCAGCGCATTAAAAAATTCTCCAATACCTGAACAATACGAGTAATCGATTTGCTATTCTGTTAGGCAGCACACAAAATGCAAGACGTTGAACGTTGAAAGTTGAAATCAGGCGTCTCTTATCCAACAAGTTCAGTATTGTTACCTCCTCATTCAGAAATAATCGACCTTAAAGGTAAACGATGTTACGCAAGATAGAAGAAACTAGGTGCTAAGCCTGCTGCGATTCTTACAAATGTACATCATTGATGCCAGATATAAAAAGTGGACTTCATACCGAAGTAACCAGCAGTTCAGCAGTCTCAAGAACTGTAAGTGCAAGAATAACCTGCCTGAAAATCTCTTCGGCTCACACAATAAATAACCGACAGCTGGACATAGCCGACGTTTCGTAAAAATAGAGAGATCAGTAATAAGTGACGTTTGATGCGGAGAACCTATGGAAGCGAGCTCCATGCGCCACAGTGCGCATTGTAAGTGCAGGTCCAGCCAAAAATCAGTCAACGTCAAAACATCAAAAAAGCATCATCAACTTTTCTGAAACTTTATGAACCCTTCATTGCAGCTAACGTGCTTGCCTGTTAACAGATGTGTTTCTACTTCTTGAGGTCACAATTTCTTTTTGATAAGTTTACATAGCACGTAAATCGGAGATTTATCAGTTGCTCACGACATTTAGATAAAATGTTTAAGCAAACAAAATCACTGATAATAGAAATGCTTAGAAGGACTGTCTTCTGATTAGGTGTGTAATGCATTTGGCGCCAGGCGCTGCTTCGCTCGTGCTTTTCGAACCGATATGAGGATCGGCTTCAACCACATTCGCTAACAGAAGAAAGGAAGAGTTTTCTAGAGAAGCAGTAGAGATTGTCCAGCGTATTGGCTTTGAGGGTGGGACCAGAAAAAGTCATTTGGAGTTTCCCCACTAGCACACTGAACTACAGCTTAACAGAGTTTCCAGGCAAAGTTTCCAAGAACGAGATTCTTCAGTCAGTGACCAGCATTCCAGTAACATTTCGAATGGTGGTGAGAGTTGATCGAGATCAGAAATGTCGCCTATACTGTATGTATTGTCAGAGCTAAGAGCACCACACGTGTTCACCATCCTGATATCATTGAATACCACTGATCTTTATCGTTGTCTCTATCTTCACAATTAGGCTGCTAGATTTTTTGATCCTTTAAAGGAATCTTCTAGAGCACTCCTTACAGCCGGTTGGGTAGGCAGACTACCGATGTTCTATGAAACTTTTTTCAGCCGATCAATATCGTTCTCCTGCAGAATGTTCACTGTTCCCCTTATCAGTTCGCACTGATGAAGAGCGGACGAGGCTGCATGACATTACTATGAAGGCTATATTACTCACTCTGACAGAACGGGAGTTGTTGTCCTGTAGAACGGCAGACCGCAGCTCCCGGACACGGGTCAAGAATTGTGAAAGTGGGCGGAGCCGCCTGCCCAGCTCGTAGCACTTGGTCATCTCGGTCATCCGGTCATCCGGTCATCCTTTTTGTGGGCACGTGCTGCCCGAGCTCGGCAGCACATCCTGCTCACTTGGAAGGGGCACCTTCCCATGCTTACCGCACCACATTCTGCCCAAGCTCGGCAGCACATCCTGCGCATTTTGAAGGGACACCTTCCCATGCTTCCCGCAACACATGCTCCTCAAATACGCCAACCAAACTTGTACGCACCCTTCAGTCCTTGTGCAGTACGTTCAGTCGAAATTATTACCTCTACCACTGGTAGTACTCACATTGTTACTCGTGCTCCTAACACTACTCTCCACACCAAGTACCACTACTTGTAATTTTCCTCTTTTTACCGCTAGTTCTACTTCTGCTCTACCGACCACTACAACTGTAGCGCAGTAGCAGAAGTGGTCGGTAGAGCAGAAGTAGAAGTAGCGGTAAGTAGTGGAAAAATTACAAGTAGTGGTGCTTGATGTTGAAAGCACTGTTAGGAGCACGAGTAGCAGTAGGAGTACTACCAGTGGTATTAAGGGGGGGGGGGGCAAAAGTAATGAGACAAAATGAAAAAAAAAACCTTTATCTCTCTATAGCTCAATTACAACTCAACGATGCTGAGGAATGTATTTGCCATTAAGGGCAAGGACCTTGCTGCCATCGCTCAGCCAACTTCCTGATCCCATCCTTCCAGAACTGCTTGAGCCTGGTGTTGGTCAACTGCTCGACATGGTTGTCAAGGACTGCTTGGGTTCCTGTGTCCCTTCCGACTAGGAAGTCCTGTAGGCTGAAGTAGTAGCGGTAGTCGCATGGAGAGATGTCCGGCGAATACGGTGGGTGAGGTATGTGAACGTAGCTCAGCTGGCCAAGTCTTGAAGCGCTGCGAATGAATAAGAGCGAGTCGCTGGCCCATCTCTTCTATTTCGTTCACCATGGCCTTGTAGTTCATCGCAGTGCTCTTGGGAAACAGCTTCCGGTAAACCGGTCCATGGGCGCAGACCCAAAAGCTCCAAAGATGCTTCTCGCCGTGAACATCTTGCCGAACGAAGGTCGGTAACAGGTCACCAGGCCTCACCCAGACTCGCTGCTTGGCAGGGTTAAGGTAGAAGACGTACTTCTCATCTTGCGTGAATATTTAGCCCAGGCTGCTCGGGGTTGGGAGTTGGGCGAGATTTGCGCGACACAGGTCGACTCGTCAGACTGGGGTTTCGGCATGAGACAAACTGGGGTTTTGGCATGCTTCTGGAAAAAACGGAAGCGGTAGCTTTTCAGATGGGCTTCAGTAAGTAGCATGCAATCATACAAATACGATAAGCACGAAACCAGACTCCAGCCACGAGATATATGGACACGGCATGGGGTGTCTCATTACTTTTGGCCCCCTAATAGAGGTAATAATTTCGACAGAACGTACTGCACAAGTACTGAAGGGTGCGTGCAAGTTCGGTTCAGTGTTGGCATTGCTGAAAATGCTTCTGTGGTAAGAACATGATGGAGTTATACAAATTTATTTACTACCAACTTTAAGATATTCGTCCAGAAAAAGGAATACTATAACAGTTTCAACAAAACTTCATATCTTCAGAAGTACAAGTCATGCAATAAGTAAGTATGGCGGAGCTTCTGTTGGTGTTGCTGTGTTCGCTACAGCGGCATGGATTCGTCTTCGGCATCCATCCTGCTCGCTCTCGTGGTAGGGACTTCTATGGCGAACTTAAAGTGTTTCTGTAAGTTACTCAGGAACACCAGACCAGTTGCTTAGCAGACAGTACAAGCAGTAGTAATATTATACCTACAGGGCGTGGTGTTAGAACACCATCGCTGACGATGTATTGACGTATGTCGGCCCCTAAACATATACTTCTTAAGTTCATTCAACTGTTTGAGCAATCTGATTTGAACCGTCTCAACTTACATGGTGCGTGCTAGACATGGGATCCGAATCATGCATTTTCGGATATCCGGCCGGATTTATCCGGTTTCGGATTATCCGAAATCCGGCTCGACTGAAAATGGCGGTATCTGAATCATCCGAAGATCCGGGGTTTTGAAAAACGCAATGATCGGATAAAAGCCGGATAAAAGCCGGATAATAGGAGGTTAGCGAGCGTTGCTGCCAAACTCTGCGCCGCTGATAACCTGACGTTTTCGGGAAGATTTTGCAATCATTTGGCGGGAATTCTCTCACAAGGAAAGGATCTGTAGCGTATGTCTGAACGGGGAGAGCGAGTCATATAGGAATAATCCCCACCCCTCAATTACTATATTAGGTTGAGTAATAAATTTTGCAACAAAATTTGTCTTCCAGCAAAAGCAATACTATAACAAAAAAGAAGAACGATTGACTTAAACAAGGTGATTGCCGTTATTTCCAACAAGTTTTTTCCGCTTTTCATGAACTGAGTAGATTACATCTCTGTAGAATTCGGTCGGTCGGTCGGTCGGGGTTAGGACCTGAAGAAGTCACGTACCACTGCCATGAGCTCATCGACTTCGGCGAAGCGCCTAACACGCAGGAAGTGCTCCATCGATCGAAACAAATGGCAGTCAGACGACGCAATGTCTGGATTATATGGTGGTTGCTTGATTTTGGTTCAGCCCAATTACTTGGTTTTTCTCCCGCGTTTGAACTGCCAAAGCGGTCGGCTGTTGTTCTGGTGGATGAAACATTGCCTTGTATCGACTTTTTTCTCCACTAATATTTGCTGGAGTTAGACGAGAGTTGTTGGCGAAAGTGAGCGACGGGGATGGTTTGACTACGTGGTGCAGCTCCCGGTGCCCTGGACCACTACTCATCCACCAAACGTACAGCAGGACCTTCTTTCGGTGGAGCTCCGGTTCTGACGTCAGAACCCCAGCTCGTTGCGTTCCAGCCATTGCTTTTCGGCTTCACCCTTACCGCAAAGTATCGCCTTTTCATCGGTGGCAAAGATTCGATCCAGGCATCCTCTCTTGAACCGGTGCCGAAGCTCTCGGCAGTCGAAAGCACAGCGATTTACTTGGGTTTCCATCAAGGCATGAGGCACTGAGGAAGGCGATTTTGGCGACCTTCCAGTCTTCTTCAGCAGACGTGCGATGGTTCGCTGGGAGGTGTGGAGATCAGCGGTCAGTCCTAGTCTGGTTTGAGAAGAATTGGACGATGGGTTGGCGCAGGCGCCCTTTGTTTACAGCAGTTGGTATTCCCGGGAATAGTTCGTCTTTGTTGCCCTTCGGGGCGGAAAGGAACTTCTGATAGTCTCTACAATAATTTATTCGGTTAGGACTGAACTTGGAGGTGACTTCCTGAATGTAATTGACTCACGTCGCAGTGTTGCTGCTGAGCTTGAACTAATTGAAAATGAAATCACCCACTTTTTTCACTTTGAGTGGTCATCGTTCTAGAGAATTAAACTTTTCAACAACGAGAGGAAAATTAACGATTCATGCCTCAAAATGATCGCTAGGAAACAAGCTTTCAAACAAAATTTAACGTTTTAGTAGATCTACTTTAAATTCTTGGAAAAACGGAAATGTTGCAAAATTTATAACTCAATCTAATAAAAATGTGCCTTTTTGCCAACCGTTAAACACGAGAAGTAGAGGGTCTTTAAAGTTATAATGGAATCGACGCCTGACGAACTCGGGTGTCTTGTACGCCCGCGATGCCTCTGAGGGCAAGCAGCTTGGAGTGCAATGGGTAGTGACGTTGCTTCATGGGAGGGAGGTCGGGTGTTCGATTCTCATGCGCTGCTGTATTGTTGCATTTCAACTGATTGGTTGAGATTTGAGGGATTTATTTTTTATTCTGTCGTCTATATCATTTTCAGAAGTTTCCTGCGCACTTTCCAGCTGCATGGCTGTGGTATTCAACATGATGATGTACATATGTTCAGCACCAGTGATGCACAGGTAAAAAGTGCTTGAAGCAGCACTGGTCACCATACGGGCAGCATATAAAAGCTACAGGCTCCTCACAGTTTGTTGCCTTACATCGACCAATGACCTCGGGTAAAACCATCCTACTTCTCAAAAGAGACCAGGATGTGACGCCACAGATGTTTGAGATGTGAAGGGAAGTCTGTGGATTTCGCAAATTGATCTAAACGGCCATCAATTAAATCTTTCACTCATCTTTGCCTGTCACCTGGAAATCAGAGGTCCTCTGGTTTTCCAGAACCTAACCAACAACGCGGTCGCGTGCAGCGCAGTCGGAGGAGGCGCCGACGGTCGCGTGCATCCGATACCAGGCTCCTGGTTCGGATTTTCCGCCCAGGCCAACCAAGCCTTCCATCTGGTCGGTGAATTGGTACCAGACCTTTCTGGAAAGGTTAAAGCGCTGAATTGTTCATCGACTGGCCACCACAAGTCATTGTATGGCCAAATACGCATTCATGTCGCCTCCACGACATCCCGTAGAAGTAGAATGCGCTGGCGCATCCCAAAAGAGATTGAGTAACGCCGTCCTTTATCTTTATCCTTATCCTAACACCAACAATTCCCGCCAATGCTCGAGTGGTGATCCACCTGCTCACACTGAAGGGTGGCCCACCTTTAGACAAGAAACCTTCGAGGGAAGAAATAAGCTGGCCGAACGGATGGCCAGCATACTCAAGGACTTCGAAGCACGTCAACTTGAAATTGACGAAGACGAACAGCTGGAAGTGGTGGAAAACAAGAAAAGGGTTGGGATTCGCAAGATGAATTGATAGACGTGGAAAGGCAAGCAAGCAGTGGACATATGACATCGTCTTCGGGTGGAACTCTTTTTTTCGGAGGAAGGGTACGTCTTCAATTCGATTTCGTCTATGGAGCCGATGTCATTGGTCCATGCATGGAAGCAAACTGTGAGGAGCCTGTAGCCTTTATACGCTATCTATATTGTGACCAGTGCTTCTGTTTCATGCACTTTGTGCCTGTGTATCACTAATCTTAAACGTTTACACATATGTTGATCAGCTTTCTCGTTGCCTTTTGGTTAAAAAACCGGTCAGTGATAAACAAAGCTACTCTCCACGACATGCGTCTGGAAAAATTGCGCAGAAAACATCTAATATGGTAAAGACGTCAGAATTCCTTAAATCTCAACCAAACAGTTGAAATGCAAAAATGCAGCAGCGGAGAAAAGTCGAACTCCCGGCCTCCCCCTTGTGGAGCAATGTCGCTATCCACTGCGCTCCGGCATCGCGGGCGTACAAGATCTCTGAACTCGTGAGGGTACGATTTCATTGTAAATTCATTCCCCTCCTTAGGTTTGACGTCTTATCAAAAAAACACTTCATTATATTAATTGAGGGGTGATGATTCTTCCTACATGACTCGCTCTCCCCGTTCAGACATACGCTTCAGACCCTTCACTTTTCAGAGCTCAAGAAATTTCCTGCGAGACGTCTCGTAATCGTTTCTTTGTTCTTTTTTTTGCTTAGCTGTGCATTGCCAACTCACTATCAGTGAGCAGTGGCTCGTTGGTGTTTGAATGCTCTTTTTTTGTTTGTTCTGGAGGCGCAAAGTAGCTCTGGGGAGGGCTCCCCTTGTAAGGCAGCCAAACACGACATCTTTTACGTAGCAATGGTATGTTTTACTCTAGTGGTGAATTGAGCTAGGCCACTAATGATGTAATTGAGCATTCATGTGTCTTCCTACCAGGACATATAACCACTTAATTCAAGGTGACACACTACAAGCTGATTTGCGCGCTCGTGACTTCTACTGGTCATTGAAATAAACGCGGAGTTACTGAAGTGTTCCGTTTCTAAGAGGTTGCGTGCCCCTATTATATCACTTATCCGGTTGTATCTGAATCGGATATCCGAAATCCGGCTTGGCCGAAAATGGCGCTATCTGAATCATCCGAAGATCCGGGGTTTTCGAAATTGCCCTTATCTGAATCATCCGAGAATCCGGGGTTTTCGAAATTGCCCTCATCTGAATCACCCGATGATCCGGAAAATCGGCGTCGGATCCAATGTGTAGTGCGTGCTAGTGCGGTCCTACAGTGGACCCTCAGTCTGCACGTTGGTATTAGCTGGTCATGTATGCATTTATTTTTTATTTGGGTCATCTTCATCGTAGCCTATTTGGAGGAGATTCATCCTGAAGAAGTCGGTGCTCACCAAATTTGCTACACGAAAATAGAAACATATGAGCAAGATCAGATCGATCTTTTTACCTTTAAGGGCGTGCTACACTCGATTCTCCACGAATTAGTAAAGTTGGCGGCGTGAAGTTGGAGGCTCTCAGGAAGGGTTGGAAAAATTGTTTTCGTTACATGTACCTCGCTCCGTAACATTTTCCGATGGTCTCATGCGCATGCTCAAACACGGAATCCAACTGAAAATAGAATAGTGTAAGCCTATAGTTTGTCACAAATTGACGGGTTTTAGTTCAGAAGAAATGCTGACCGCTGCCAATATTCCGAGTATTGCATTTGCTTGTTGCACTGCTACCGCAGTAAGCGAGCGGACGACGGGATTCGATGACTCTTCCACAATCAACCACTGCGCTTGAAGCACTTTCGCCTGAGTCAAGTTAATCTTGCATTCACTCATACTGCCGGTTATGAAGTTCTGAATCGCCGAATCGGGGTACGATTCAACGTCATTTTCGAGCAGCGTCTCGCGCACCGCTATCTGGTCTAAAACTGTAGTTCGATGTACGAAATGGATTGCCATGGTTTCCATTCATACTTACGGGCCATATTCTGAAGTGAGCTTCTTCTCAGCATCTTCGCGGTGGCTCAACTGAGGAATCCTGTTGAGAGCTTCGACGACCGAGATCCATATTCCTACCTACCACTCTTCTGGCTCGTGTAACACTGTCAAAATCACTATGTCACTCACGAAGAAATGATGATACCCATCAAAATTCAGTCCATGATCCTAATTAGCATAATCCACAATTAGCATTAGCACACTTGAATCACTGCGGGATCTAGTAGTATCGAGATGCCTTTGAAGGCAGCTATGATGCGAACTGAACGGTAAGCAAGTCTTTTTTAGGTACAGACAGTGTTGCGCGATCTGAGTTCACATTTTTACCCCTCGGTTAGTGGTTCCAATGGTGAATGGTGTTAGCTGGGGTCTTTCACCCGGAGCGGGTGAAAGACCCCAGCTAACACCATTGAAAGATGTCTAGGGATGGTGAACGATGTCTAGGGATGTGCCTGAACCGGACAGGAGAATTGATTTTTTGGTTACTACGGCACCAGCAGGGGTCGTACCGTCCGTCTCTGCTGTCCCGCTCTTCTGGAACCAGCCGCTCACGACTCGCACCGAAACAAGCATGCGAGACCGGCCGCTTGCCACCTCGCACCAGGCGAAGACTCCAAGACCGGCCGCTCGCGACCTCGACACCAGTGAAGGCTGAGCCAGGCGCGCCCGGGCCCCCTTTATATGGGTTTGCGCGGGGGAGATGGCCAGCCACCGAAGTGAGCACGCGCTGCCCCGCTTCCTAATGGCCGACGCTGGGCACAGGCGAGGCGGACGTCCATTATTCGATCCCGCTGCTGGGATAACAACAGGTGCACTGGAATAATTAGCAGAATTACTAACAGAGCACTACACATGGCAACACTAATAACCTTCAAATACCCAAATACACCAGAAAAATCACTTCTGCGAGGCCTCGCGCCTCGATCATGCTCCACAATGGTTTCTTCGGTTTACTACGCTATGGTTTCTTCGGTTTACTACCCTTAGCTATGAGCTACTCACCCTTATTCCACACTCATCCGATGTAAATATTGCTGTACAAGACGCAGCAGATAGTGGAGAACCCACCCCTCAGATCAGTTGCGGTTGTTCAAATTTGCCGGATGTATTCCTATTTTCAAAACCTAACTGAACTTCAACAGCATTGTAAGTTTTACCACTTTGTTTCAATGCAGTATGCTTCTTGCTACACTGACAGAGTAGTCATGGTAATGCCACTGACCGCGCGTGTAGATATCGCATTCTGCTGCTAATTCAAAACGCAGCCGAAGGTCTACAAATAACTTCCTTCTAAGTGAGGTAGACCATTTGTGATGTTATTTGGAATCCACGTGCGTTCCTACTAAGGAGCATAACCACTCGCAGTGCTTTCAGCTAGCTGTACTTAGGGCTAGAGCAGGAAACCGATGCCCTTTTGAGTGCGACCAGATTCTTCGAGCCGTGCAGGTTTATGAAATTCCCCACAAAGCCTACTTTTCCAGAAGAGTCGCGGGCCTTAGCAACAGAAATATGCAGGAATTACAATGTGCAGCACTGTCAGCACCACGTCGAGGTCGACGAATAAATTCACATTTGGGGTAATACTGAACCTGCACAGGGTCGAAGAGGTCTACTGGCCAAGATCAACCAAAGCGTCTCCAGGGCTCGCTGCCCGTTGCGGAGACTTGCAATGGAAGGAGATTGATTTCGGAAAGAAGCAAAGCGTTCTATTAAATGACCTCTCAAGTGTTTTTAAGCTTCGTGTTGTGGAATAAGGGGCTTAGAGTTGCAATCATATACGAACAGCAAGCGACGTAACAAAGCTTCCAGCTGATCGGGACATTGTATATAACCTTCAACAATCAAGTCTGCTACTGTAATGTACAAGCTAGTACGTGGCGCCTCCCAAGCCTAACGCAACGCAGGAGCCATCCGTTTTACCTTTTAAAGACAATTTCTTTTGCTGGCTATCATGCGCATTGCCTCTAAGCGACATCCACACGATTCAGGAAAATGCGGAAATCACTTTGATGTTGCTGACAAGCCAGCTTCTCCAATATACATTCCTCGTTTTAAAATCGAAATACAAAATGGTTACAACTCATTCCTTATTTATTTGAAAAATATGTTAATGAAGTGCATTCGTCAACTGACGCAGCAACGGACGCACAGAAGTGCTGCAATGTCGAGTGCTCCGCTGTTTGGACTCTAAGACAGGTGAGAAAAGAAGTAGGGAGTCATGCGAGGGGAATCTCTAGTCAGAGGGGCACCAGCGGATGGACAAAAACACTAGTCATGGTTCTCCTTTGCCGTAGAACTGTCGAAGAATCAGGACTCATTCACAAGGGCATCGGTTTCTGTGCTCCAGCGCCACTTTCGCGCCAATTCCCCGTTTCAGCCACAGGTTAAAGTACAACGGCGTTCCACTTCATCACAGGTTGGCTGCTGCTTGCATAGCCCTTAGCCCTACATACGTCTTTGAAAGCATATTTCATATTAAAAAATATATTCTATTAATTCACTACAACTCTGCGGATGTCCTCCCGCTCCGACGACAAGCTGGCTCTGCGACGACTCCTTTACCTGAAAAGGACATGTTAAACAACATCAAATAACGAAACAAACGAAAAACGAAGTCCGCTCCTGCGGACAACTTTTAGCTCTGCGCAATACAGAATAGATAATAGGGCTAATTTTCAAACTAACCCACCCCAGCCCCTTAGCGCCCAAAAACCCATGTACTGCAAGCAAAAATGTATGTGCGACTATATAAGCAGCCCTCTGGCTGACGCTTACACAGCACCACATTAAACCACATTTCAAATCACTAAAACGGTCCACTAATATACAAAACTTAACGCAAAAAACGCATACAACGCGAAACATCGAGAAACACGTAGAAGCCCAAAGGGCATTGCGCAATCCCCCGCGTACCAGTCGCAATGATCGCTCACACCTCACGAGACACATTGCGGCACCTCGGGTGTTCTGTGCCTGCGCAGACGGAAATCGCGGTGGGAACCATGTGTGCCGAAGGCGCTCGGCAGCACCTGGGAAGCACTTTGGCAGTGGGTTGCTGCAACGCGCAATGTCTTGGCAGCATTCCACTGGCAATTGTTGGGCTGTTCGCTCCTGCAGCACCTCCGCAGCACCTCCCCTTGGAAATGACGTTTTACGACGGGGTATCACATGCGCAGTACTTGCTGCAATTCCTCCTACACCACGCCCCGCCCCGTTGACCAATCACAATCGAGAGGCGGTTCCGCAGCACATGCGGCCTTGACCAATCAAAAGGGCTGGGACCTACGGCCCAACAACTCTCGTTCTGTCAGAGCACGATGAAAATATCTGCTGGACTTCCGCCGATATTTTCAAACCACAACGCGCTAAGAACTACGCTAAGCTCCAAAGTCCTCAACTATCGCTAAGCTCCAAAGTCCTCAACTCCTCAACAAGCCACGACGTACAGGATTAACATAAGATGCGTTTTACTGTTTTTGTTATTGTTGATGGTTCTGGCGAACAGATATCCAAAACTATCTTTAGTGACCAAATAATATTCTTTGGTTGTACACGTAAGCTGCACTTTTATGCTCTTACGCATTTAAAGATTTCCTTAGATGGTAAGTCTCTCTCTGAGCTCTTAGGGATAGGGAACACCTAAAAGTGGAGAATTCAGAGTTAGACTCCTCACACATTTACGGTGCTAGAAAGTCTTCATGAACGTCGTATTGTCTTAGAGCGCGGCATCAAAGCTCCAGCAATCAAAAGCGCTCTCCAAGTCGAGAAAGGCAATGAGTTCTGTTTCTATTTTGATTTTGTTTATACACTACAAATAAGGAGCCTTGGCAAATGAAAATGAAAAAAATAAGACACCAGCAAACAGTCATATGACTAACAAGAAAAGAAAAACAAAATGAAATGTCACAATGAAAAAATTCAGCTGAATATCGCTCAGGCTCAGAAAATCGGAGCAAATCATTTGGAGATTATACCAGAAACGGTTGCAAACTGTGCAGCCTGCACTTAAAAACCTCTTATATGCGTACCAGCTTTTCAGGTCACTGCTGGAGCTTCGGGACACGGGTATACCAACCACCCTCGTGAAATCTACCAGTAGGCTACCAGCAAGTAGAATCCTTATGCTAATCATTGGGTTTGGATTAAGAAGGGGAAGGTCAGAAAGCTTGGTCCGGAGATACTGAGTCAGACTTATATGGGCTTATGGGGCATAGGGTGAACTGTGTTTCGTGTTTGCTAAATGCCTTTGGGTGGTCCAGAAATGGCAAAAACGGCATCACTTTATGGCCTTGTCATGCGAAGAAATTAACCAAAAGATCTGGAGCTTCATGTATAGTTAGCTTCGTTGTAATCTGATTGCCTGGGTTTCTGGAAGCTGCAGGATGCATTCAGGTGATTCATTCAACGTCTGCCAAAGCGACTGGACGGTAGAGTGGATAGCGGTGCGGGCTGCTCGATTAGAGATCGAGGGTTCGACTCCTATGGCGGGGCTGCGAATTGCTATGTGGTCTCTAAAGATTTTCCAAATGAAGAGCACATTTTGGCTTCGACAGGGTGCCGTATTATTGATATTGTGAACAAGGGTGACGAGATCATGATCACCGATCTCGCCCATACGTTTCCCACGGGAAATATTTGTGCTGCTGACCACGAATCTGTCACTCCTCCTTTAAATTAACAATTTTTCTTGCCCTACTTTCCATCTCATGTCTCAGGTTGAAAAACAAGTCTGACCACATGGATGAAGAAAGCGATTCTATTATACAATCGTTGACAGCTTTACTCACTTATGTCTACCGTAACCCGCAGTGAGAGATGAATTTTAAAAATTGATTTAACCTCTGTGATCACCGCCCGAAATATGGGCGATGGCGACGAAATGCTTTTCGTCCTCTTCTTGACATCTGAAGTCGTGAAAGTACAGTAGTGAAGGTTATTCACTCTATTACTTTAAAGTGCCTATTGTAGCTACTGTAATCTATAGTTTTCCTGAAAAAGGTTGCCAGATCGGTGAACAGCATCCCAAATAACACTTCGAACAATCTTTGGGCGAAAGTGTTATTCTGCCTTTAGGGTCAAGGGAGTACAAGCAATGCTACCTTCAAGGCCATCCTCCCATAAGTGTAGGGGGAATATCAGAAAAATACAAAGAAAGACGGCAATTAACGCGAGGTTGATAAAACATACCGTCTTTGGTAACAATTATAGAACTAGCAAAAGTTGCAAGAAGAAGAGAAGAAGAAGTGTGCATAGTAATCCGAAGAACGATGTGCGCACCTCGGCGACGGGTCAGCAACACTTGCCTCAAATGAGGTGACAGTGCAAAAAACTTCCCAAACTAATTGAAAACATTAAAAGACGTTGCTTAGGGGCAGCCTCTAACGAGAGCCTCCTCAGCGAGGCAAGCGTGGTTTAGTGAAGGGACGTGATTCCACGCATCATAACTGGCCCCTTCCACGTCTAACAACACATCTCACCAGACCATCAGCGTAATTCTTAGAGATCCAAATTTCATAAAACAATCAGGAAACTAACTGGGTCTTGCGGAATGTCCTATCAAAACTCCACGACCTCATTTCCACGGAAGAACAGATCCACAATTTTGTCGACGACAACACTCACAGTCAGCGCCAACTCAGCGAAGGATTTCAAAACAAAACGACAGCGTGTATGCCTTTCAAGAAGATTACGACAACGAATTTGAGATTTCTGATTGTATGTTTTGTAAATCTCCACAACACAAATCAGCAACCAAAAGTCACCAACACCTATGCACGACGCGACGTTATGTTGAAGCAAAATAGATGCCTAAATTGCGCACGCGAAGGACACTTCGTGAAATGTTATAGAAGTGAGGATTGCAAGACCTGTCGAGGTGCAAAGCACACTTTATGTCCACAGAGACAAACAAAGCTCAAGCATGGTGTACGTTGCCAATGCTCGGCTCCAGGACTTTACTTCAACGCGACGTCGCGCGCCAGCCGCATGCTGCAAAAAATTTAACTCTGAAAGGGCCTATCCATACTTTGCGACAGCAGCGACAAGAGCGACAAGAGCGACGAGAGCAACTGGGGCGACGGATGTAGTGTGGTGTACGTGACTATAGTGCATATTTCTCGTAAGACAGTCAATTATTCAACACAGACACCAGCAAACAGTCATATTACTAACATCATCAATCTGGCACTCAAAAGAAGTATAATAGCATGCCTCAGCCTGATCTGCAGAATGACAAAATAGGAATCATTTCCCTCGAAGGCCCCTGTTATACTCCCGCGGGAGCTTCCGCGGATGGGCGGAAATCGCGCCGGGGTCCCCGAGCCGGCCAATCGCCGGGCCCCGTCACGCCCGTCGTCCGAGGTGCACCATTCGTCCGCGGACGTTCCGCGGATGCTCCCGCGGGAGTATAACAGGGGCCTAAGGGTGCATCGCGGACCGCGGGCGTGGCGGGGCGCGGCGATTGGCCAGGTGAGGGATCTCGGCGCGATTCCCGCCCTTCCGCGGATGCTCCCGCGGGGGTATAACTAAGGCCGAACACTACTGCGCTATGGTGTAATTACGTACTGCACACACCGTCCGTCGCGCCAGTCGCTTCCGTCGCCGGCGCGAAGTATGAACATGCGACAAGAGCGACAAGAGTGACAGGAGCAACAGGAGCGACAGCGCTAACGCTCGTGTATGAACAGATTTCAGAGGCGATCGCTCGGTTTTAATCAATTTGCATGTTTTGCGTGGACGCTAGTAGCTGTTGTCGCGAAGTATGAACAGGTCCAGACGCGGACGTGCGCTCGATGACGCATGATTAGCCGCGGAGCACGAAATTTTGCCAGTGTTCAAGCTTCTCGACTAGTTTTTTTTTACGTGTTGTTGCTGTTTTCTTTGAACCAAGCTAGTTGCGGCTGTTGCGAATATGTGTGGACGACTTTTTGATGCTTTCCCTGCAATCTTTTTTGATCAACTGATTTGGCATCAGCTCTAACTCAATAAATGAGAATCCTATGCTTGGTATCTTTCTTTGCTCTAACGGAAGCATAAATATGGGGGCAATGTTCTACCGAACTCGGAAGTTCGAATGTATAAATGTATTGCATCATGCCTCCTCTCAGTTTCTTCAGCCTGCACGTTTGCCCAATGATTAGTAGCACCGCTCTATTGAGGCTGGACATGAAATAGATGGATAGAAAAGACGCCGTAAAAATAAGAGGCTCTCTTGGGTCCCTATTTCATCCTGATGTCTCCCATATATGAGGATACAGTAGGATTCACCTATTGAGTCAAAATCTTATCTCGGTTGCATTTACTTCCCGACTCCTTTCGTTTTTTTTCTCTGTTTATGATGTAGATCGAATTTTAGACGTTTTGAAATGCTGAACACTGCCTTGCTCATTTCTATTTGTGGGGCTTCAACAAAATTCCTTCTAGCATAATGTACGATCTGAGAAAAAACCAGTCGATCAGTGGGGAAAAGGACAAACTTCCATACGAATAACATCGTTTTAAGGATGTGCTAGATACTCCGCATCTGCATGACTTTTAGCACTCTTTGAAGCTATCTTCGGCACAAGCAGCAATTTACAGTTTTACCCTTCTAAAGCCTTAGAAAGTTGTATTCTATATGGGCAAGAATTAGTGTTGAATTTAATTGGAGAGTGGCGATGTCCGTTCCTCCACGTGGTGCCACTGGAAACTGCTCGCTCTGCGAGCTAAGCTAATCACGGAAATTCGAATGAAGGCGACAGGCCCTTGTGACAGGGCGGCCTACGAAGACCCATGTCACATCGCATGATGTATGACAGTTCATGTTTCTCGAGATAGTGCGACGGCGTCCGCGGGAGCTGACGCGCACTCGCAGAGTCCGGCGAGTGTGGAAAGTACGCGAGGGTCCATGATGCGAGGACGGCATCGGGGGGGGGGGGGAACTGAGCTAGTTCGAAAGTCCCGTAACGTAAGCAGTACCCGCGTGGCAACGCTGAATGTGGGTACGTTGACGGGCCGCTCGTGCGAGTTGGTTGAAGCACCGGAGCGTAGAAGAGTTGATCTCTGTGCGGTGCAGGAGACGAGGTGGTCTTGCAGCAAGTCAAGGGACCTAGGACGTGGCTTCATGGCCGTTCTAAGTGGAAGCCCTAGGACCACCAGTGGTGTCGGAATAATCGTCTCCGAACGATTTCGTGACTCGATTGTAAGCGTCGAGTGCTTTCGATCGATTGATGAAGATCGTTGTCGCCGCTAAGGAGCGACTCTATCACTTCTCCTCTGCGTATGCTCCACAGAGTGGCTGCTCCGATCAGGCCAAGGATGAGTTTTGGAACCTGCATAGATGAGAAGACAGCGGAGGTACCGTTGAAAGATATGATCATAATTGCTGGTGACCTTGATGGGCACGTAGGTGTTGCGAAGGACGGGTACAGCTGTCATGGTGGTTTCGGATACGGGGCTCGTAACCCCGATGGTGAGCGTATTCTTGAGTATGCAGAATCGCATAGGCCTCACCATTGTGAACACCGTCTTCCGAAAACGCGACTCCCACCTCGTCTCATACCATAGTGGGAACTCCAAGTCTCAGATAGATTTTGTGCTTGTGAAGGATCGTGACAGGAGCATTGTCACAGACGCGAAGATCGTGCCGTATGAGACGGTCGCCCCACAGCGTCGACCGCGATCTGAACCCTTAAGATCGCCACTCCGATGCTGAAGCAGATCGAGCGATGCGGTGCAGCTAGAATCAAGTGGCGGCGAATGAAAGAGAAGGAAGCAGCTGTGATTTCTTGCGTACGGTTGCTGACAGTCACGTCGTCGACGAAACTTGGAAGAGAGCAACCGACGCGATACGCCAAGCTGCAAGATCGGAACTCGGCACTACGAAGCCTGGACGACGCAAAGTCGACAAGCAGACATGGCTGAGGACAGATGACGTGAAAGCAAAAGTGCGAGAGAAGAAGGCGATTTATCACGTGTTTCTCGGCGAAAAACAGTCGACAACTGGCAGAAGTATCAGAAGGCGAAGAAAGCTGCAAAGAAAGCCGTGGCTGTTGCGAAAGCCACTCATTATAATGATGTCAGCGAAAAGCTCGCGTCGCGCGATGGTGAGCAGTATTTGTACCGACTTGCTAAGACCCGCCATCGCCATACCGAGGATATTGAAAAGTTCGTTGGCATCAATGATGAGAGAGGCCATCTCCTGACAGACCGCAAAAAAGCGCCAAGCGATGGCGTGACTACTTTGAGGAAATTTCCACTATGAAATTTCCTCATCCGGCCATCCCTTCTGTAGTTTCCGTTCACGGTCCCGTTCACAAGATCACCGTGGGGAAACAGAAGCGGCTCTGAAGAAGATGAAACCCGGTAAGGCGACAGGGCCGGATGATCTGGCAGTCGATCTTTGGAAGTCGAAGCTCTGGTATCCTGCTGAGTGGTTGGCTGAGTTCTTCAACCAGGTAGTAAAGGAGAAGAAAGTACCGGAGTGTTGGCACAACAGTACGACGATTTCGATTTGGAAGGAGAAGGACAGTCCTGCGGACTGCTTCAATTACCGTCCAATTCGCTTGCTTTCGCACAGCATGAAGATCTTCGGCGCGAATCCTCGATAGACGAATTCGTGAAATCGTCAAGCTCTCCGACAACCAGTGTGGCTTTGTGTCTGGTTGTGGGACCATTGATGCTATACACTCCGCCCGCCTCCTGGTGGAGAAGCATCGCGAGAGACAGAAGCCGGTATCGCCTTTGTCGACTTGGAGAAGGCCTTCGACCGCGTACCGCGTGAGCTTATATGGCGCGCCTTGAGACGACACAACGTACCTGAGGAACTAATAGAGTGGGTGCGGATGCTCTACTCTTGCCCAAAGAGTAGAGTGCAAGCTGCAACTTGAACCACAATGGAGTTTCGCATCTCTCTTGGGGTGCGTCAGGGTTCTGCGTTTTCTCCACTCCCCTTTGTTGTCGTCATGGATGCCATTATGCGAGATCTTCAGCAGCCTGTTCCATGGACACTGCTTTATGCTGCTGACGTGATGCTCGCCTAGGACGATAAAGGTGAACTCGAGCGGCAGGTGCAAGCTTGTTACGACCGCCTGGCGATGTTCGGATTCAAATTGAACGTCAAGAAGAGCGAGTACATATCGACTAACGTAAAAGGGTCCTTGGATTAACGGTACTGCGCTTGCACGCGTTTTGGTGTTTAAATACCTGGGATTAGCAATAGCGTCTGACGGCGGTCTGATGGTTGAAGTGAACTCACGCGTGAGCGCAGCCTGGTCGAAGCGGCGCTCGTTGACTGGCGTGCTCTGCGATAGGAAGATACCAGAACATCTGAAGTCGAAGATCTATAGAGCAGTCGTGCAGCCTGTTCCATGGACGCAGCTTTATGCTGATGACGTTATGCTTGCTTGCGAAGACAAAGACGATCTCGAGCGACAGGTGCAAGCTTGGTGCGGCCGTCTGGCGAGGTTCGGACTCAAATTGAACGTCATGAAGACCGAGTACCTAACGACTGACGTGAGCGAGTCCGGCTCCATTAAGCTTAACGGTATTGAACTTGCACGCACTTCGTTGTTTAAATACCTGGGATCAGCAATAGCGTCTGACGGCGGTCTGATGGTTGAAGTGAACTCACGCGTGAGTGCAGCTTGTTCCAAGTGGGGTTCGCTGACTGACGTACTCTTCGATAAGAAGATACCAGAGCACCTCAAGTCGAAGATCTGCAGAGCAGTCATCCGCCCAGTAGCGATGTACGGCGCTGAGTGTTGGCCTGCGACTAAGGAAGTTGAAGCGCGCATCAGCGTCATGGAGACGAAGATGCTGCGCTGGACGGCTGAAGTCACGCGCTTGGACTGCATTCGAAATGATGCTATTCGGCAGAACTTCGGTGTCGCGCCAATAGCGGACAAGATGCGCGAAGCTCGCTTTCGATGGTACGGCCACGTTCTGCGTGGGAAAGAAGACAGCGTCCGCAAGATAGGCCTTGAGTTGGAAGTATCTGGAAAGCGGCCTAGAGGACGCCCGAAGCAGCGTTGGTCCGATACGTTACACACGGACATGAAAACAGCTGGTGTCCACCCTGATCAAGCGCAGGATCGGGAATGGTGGCGTCGTAACAGCAGAAGAGCGGACCCCGCGACGATGCGGGACAAACGCTGAAGAATAAGGAGAAGAAAAAGAAGAAAAAGAAGAAGAATTGCGGGTTGGGGGGTGATGCTTTTTCCATGTTTTGATGGTTTTCGTCGAAGCAGTGCGGGTTGGGGGGGGGGTGCTTTTTCCATGTTTTGATGGGTTTCGTCGAAGCAGTACACGTTGGAGGGGGGGGTGCTTTTTCCATGTTCTGATGGTTTTTGTCGAAGCAGTACGCGTTGGGGGGGGTGCTTTTTCCATGTTCTGATGGTTTTCGTCGAAGCAGTGCGGGTTGGGGGGATGCTTTTGGGTGATGAGTTATACTTCCCTATTTGCCATTTTTCTTGCTATAGCTCTCCTTATTTATTTTTTTGCCTTATATGTAGTTCCTTTCCAGGTTCTGCACAATATTCTGGACCGTACGGTGACCACTGACGAGCTACTCACGTGATTTCCACCAGATCCCATACCCATAAATCAAGGAATGAATCAGTGCTCACGCGCAGAGTCAAGACCCGAGACCCAGTTGGAGCGCACTCGACTTATGGAGTATTTCGCATCTCGAGATGGAATTGCATGATCATTGGATATTATGTGCCTCTTCATTGCTGTAGATATGAGCTTGTTGTGCTTTGTTATGATGACTTCTCGAATAAAATGACCCTTCATTGCAATGAATCAACAATGAACCACTCAACAAATGCAATGAATCAACAATGAACCACTCAACAAATTCACTCAACAAATCACTCATGAATCACTCAACAAAGAAAAAGATCAGATTTCAGATCAGACCACCACAAATCCTACTATATATATATAAAAGAGTAAGCGGTTGTGACTGTCCTTCCGTCTGTCCGTCCGTCTGTGCTTCCGTCGTCCATCTGGCCTTTCATAAACGTCGAGTGGCAGGAGTCCAGATTGAGACGAGGTGTGACCAACATCGTGTCGCGTGCGTCAGAAGACGTGTCGCTCCGATGTCGCGCAAAGGACGATCGGTTTGAAAAGACGTGTTACCGACGTCGCTCGACACGCGTCCTGGTTCAGGAGTTTTGACACCCATGTCGCGCAGTGGGTGTCTAGGTTCAGAAGAGGTGTCACCGATTTCGCGGAATAGATGCTTGGGTTAAGAAGGGATCTCATCGATATCGTCCTTGAGAGCAATTAGCGCGTCCGTTATCTCGACTTGAATGAGATCGATTTTCCTTATGAAGACCTCTCCCTTCACAGGGTCCAGCTCACTGATCTCCCTCAGACGTGCGGCAAGATGGATTCCTAAAAATACAACACGCTTCGAACACAAGTTTTACTATTCTGCTTGGTAGTGAAGGCATCATCGTGGGTGCACGGACGCGACAGCAAGGAGGCGATTTCATCAATCCCTGAAGAACACATATGATGCGGGAAAACTCAGATAGCTAATCTACTTCCCACCTTTGGAATTACTAGCTTTCTTTTTTCCCTTTTCCTGGCTTCTCCCGGAAAGTGCAGAGCTTCTACCGGAAACCGGGCTGTTGACGGCGTCGAGGGTATTGATCCGATCAGCGCAGAGACTAGCTCGCTCCGGCGCTTCCGAGACTATGTCCGCGTTAGTTGTGTCCTCTAGAACGTTTGAGTATCGAACCTTGCAAATTATACGAAGTGGGTTGCAGCTTTGTATTGGAGAAGTAATCATTTTGGATACCTACCCTGGGTCCGTGGTTTTGGAGAGGAATTTAAGAGGTTGGTAGAAGGGCCACGAAGTAACCTTCTCGAGAGTCCCTGCAGCAGCTCCGGTTGTGCGCGAAAGTGCCATGCGGTAGTCCCTCTGTTTTCGCACGAAAGTATCGCGCAGAGTTTTGGAGGTACTTTGCAGAACGGCTCCTGCAAGAGGAGACACTGATCAGGCCCTTGTACGCCATACAGCTATATGCGGTGAGTAACCGAACTCACTGCTCTATGTTCGTCCCATTTCAAACTCCATGCTGTTGATAGCATTTCTCCACGAGTCGTTCCTGGCGAACGTTTGCTTGTCCTGTCTCCTCTTCGTCCCAGATAGCAGGGAATTGTTCGTCCGTTTCAATCAGCAACAATTTTTCGAATTCAGTTAAAGTAGTCACAACAGGCTCTTGTTTCACGTGGCGCTTCATCGCCTTCTACAAAAATTTTCACGTAATATGTGATTAAATTTATTAGCAAGGTGAGACTTGAGAAGCGAAGAGTCAACGTTGTGATCAAAAATGGGCACAAATAGGGTCGGTGGGGGGGGGGGGGAATCACCACGTAGAACAGCCCTACAAAACATTTTGTGCTTTTTGAAACCGGAATGTATGTTCTAACATGAAAATATGAGAAAGTGGAAGTAAAACAATCAAAAATCGGGCAGCACCCTCCCCTAGCACGAATCCATGGCAACTCAATTAAACAAAACACTCACCTCAAACTTTCCTCCTGTATTCGCACTAGGAGGAGGGTTCCAACCTAGAAACCAGCACAAAACTTCGAAAACTGCGACATAAAGTACAAAAAAACAAATAAAAGAGCAAGGTGACGTGCCCTTAGTGCTCGTCGCATCGCCCATCGCTCTGCAAGATAGCGCGACGGTGATCCACCCAGGACCAGCACTAAACACCGCGCGCGGCACAATGAAGTATGCCATGCCTGCGATGGACCCTGCAAGCCATCGCGCATACTGGCCGCCTTGCTGGCGCGAGTTCCCTGTGCACAGTCCGCCGCGAAATGACAGTAAACTGAGGGCCGCGATAGGATCGCGGCGATGGAAGTATGCCCCCGGCCTTAGAAGCAGTGTGACTGCAAGATATCGTCCAATTTCGTCGCGCATCATGCGCGACGCCACGGAGAGGGGCTCGCACGGCGATGGAGTTGTCTGCCCTGCCCAGGGCTCTGCCATGCCTGGAAAGCCCCGAAAGTGAGCCTTGCACAGTGCATTTAAGAACCATCCTATCAATCGAGTGGGCGAAGGTATGATCACTGCGCTTCTGCCTCCCCTTAATGGAAAATGTAAAGCCTTCTAGACTATCTCGAACTGCTTGAAGAATTTTGTAAGAAATTTCCGGCTGTCTCACTCAGGAATAGCTCTTATACTGTCCGGCTAGATTTGGAGTGCGCCGTGAACAGAAAACAAAAACAGAAACAAGAACAAATAGAGAACATAGAGGAACGGACCTATCAATCAAGTGTGGCGACAGCTTGTAGAAAGAACGTTTGGAAAGTTTTATCAAGAATTTTCAGTCGCCCTATTCAGGAACTGGAGTACCCAGCCTCGGTGAGACTTTGGTTGCATATTTACTTTTATAAAAACACATTTTATTAATTACGCAAATAATACAGCTAGTAATACAAGGTCGATTAAAACATATTAGAATATTAAAAATTCTAACATAACACAAAAGCTCACAAACATTGGCGCAGAGAATGTTAAATTGTGTTCGGCTGATTTTACAGACATGTTCACTAGCATGCCTTATCTTGTTGTATTAGAAAAAAATGAAAGACCTTATCATACTTTGCTTCAAAAATTCTGGAAAACATTTTATAGCATGTAATGGAGTTAATGCTTTCTATACTGATAGCTCAATTCAGAACAATAAATACAGATATTACAATGCATCGGATCTTCTATATTTTATAGACTACCTACTGAGAAACAGTTACTGCATATTCGCCAGCATAATTTTTAAACAAAATAAGGAGATCCTCAAGGCGGTAACTTTAGCCCGTTGCTAGCTGACTTGATAAAATGTCGATGTTTAAATTTGAGCACTCTAAGAACACAATTTTAAATAGGAACCAATTATCTAAACAATTTACATATATGGATGACATACTCATAATTACACCAAGCTACATTGATCACATACTTACTTTAGTTTACAAAAACACATTGGAATTAAAGAATACACACGACAATTAACACAAATGTGATTACCTAGACATAAGTATTAAAAATATAAATAATAAAATTGAAAGCAACTTATACAACAAAACAGATTCTCCAAATTTTAAAGTAAACAGGTTTGCACAAGTAGACTCACAAATTTCAATCAGGATTAAACATAATGTTATTTACACAGAGACGCTTAGAATAGCTACCATCTATTCAACATTTCAATATTTTTTGCAGTAAGATAAGAAAGCTTCACAAAATACTTACCCACAATGGATATAGTACAGAATTCATTGTTGATAATATAAAGAATGTCTTAACAAAAATAGACAAATACTATACAAGTATAACATGTTAGACAGCTATAATAAAACAATAAGCGTTGTGAAAGCACAAATAGTTTTAGGAAGTTTTCCATCCTTCCTTTTTTACATATATTCATGAGTATCTTTAAACATTGTTCTTATAAAATTTTGAATAAACAAATAGATAAAGTATTGTTGCGCCATAAAATGTAGTAATATGCTAATGGAATTTATTGGAAGTAGCATCTATATACCTAGTAATTGCAGAATAAAATGAATACCATAGTGATAACATGTATCATAATATCTGTCCTGATACCGGATAATAGAGCACGGTATGGATACTTTATAAAATAAGATGGAGACCGGCCGCAATAACTCTATCAAGTGTAAAACCTTTCCAGCTACATCTTGTGGAATTTGTAGGCAGCATAACCTTCTTGGAGTACTCTAAAGCACAGGTACAACTACTTTGTACGTTTTTACTTTTTATTATTTTTTAATAATACTTATTTTTTAATAATACTTGTTCGCAAAAACTCGATTCAAATTTAACAAATTTTATCAAATTCAAGTTTAAAATGACATAAATAAATATATAATTAAATACAGAATAATTAGATAAAATTTTTTTGTTAAAAATTTTTATAAATAATATTACAAATAAAAATATTGAACAAAAAACATAATTAAATAAAAATAAAAAGGAAAAACTTTTATTATGCAAACAATGAAAATAAATAGCATTAAAATTATAACACCTCCCTTCTTCACTGATGAGCCACGGGGAGGTGTTACAATTAAAAAAATCCGTCTGAAGAAAGGGGGGAAACGAACCACAAAGTTTAGTTTCCTGCTTCTTCATATTAATCTAATATATTTGGAGTGCGATGTGATCAATGTAGAATCGAACCCATCAGCCGAATGGAGCGACCGCTCGCAGGGATTGCTCGGAGCGCAATAACTCTGTCAAGTGTAAAACCTTTCCAACTACATCTTGTGGAATTTGTAGGCAGCATAAACTTCTTGGAGTACTCTAAAGCACAACGACGTAGCTCATAAATAGACTAAAAGGAAAGGTTCCCAGCTCAGGGTGAGCTTTTGCGAACCTATTTTGGCAGGATGTAGCGCCCTTTGAACCGAGTCCAGAACCACAGTCAGTTTCTGCTGAACGCTTTTTTAAAGACCTGAAAAGGAGGTCCGAAAGCGGGCGTGCAACTATCACCAACCTCTACGACACCTCATGAGATGAGCCTCGACGACGCGTGTAGGTAGGAGTGCCGCCTAATAGGAGCATGCCGGCGTGATTTTGAGTTCGAGTCCGCGTGCTGCCGATAATTTTGCACATATTAGATTGTTGTTATTATGCTTTCTCACCATCAATGCTTAAAACAAACCAAATCAATCTATTTGCGCCTCGATATGTGCCAGTTTTTTAACTACTCATATCTACACCAATTCATTTCTCTGGAAGTAAGGGGCTCTGCCTTGCTCTTCCCTTTTAGTTAACAGCTATGATATAAGTCTATGAAACAAGTGAAACAGAAGCGTTTATCACACCAACAGCATCTGTTGGTGTGAAACAAAAGCCAGTTAGGAACAAAATTCCAAAAAGAGAAAAATCATCTTCACCAACAACACCTTCTCCTTGTTCAGTTGTTGATATTCGACAGAACTCAGCATGAGCCAATAAGCGCGACACAAATTCTTATTGAGCAAGACATCCTATCCCAAACGACATATACCACCTAGCAAAAAAATCCACCCTAGAGCGGAAGCTGTCGTTAAAAATTCGGTCGGAAAAGTCGGACGTCCCAATTTGATGACCTAAAAATCAATAAAGGACAAATGAGCAAATAGCGCCAACATGTGTTTTAGTAGTACAGAACAATGTCTTCCAAATCAGGGGCGCACACAAAATTCTGTGCGTAAAATTTTTTTAACGAATTTTTTTAACGGAAAATTTTCGTTAAATTTCCGGTAAATCGTTAAATTTCGTTAAAAAATACAATTAGCTGCAAACCGTTCTTTTAAGTGAAAAAATCAAGGAAAACCTTACACGTTTCAACTTCATGAGGTCAACAGCTAAAGTTCAAGGGACGGAGTGTAACTATGCAATATAAAAAAATGCAATATAAAAAAACAGTTCATCATCATCAAGCATAGAAAAATAAATAAGCCTTCAGTAACAAATTATCTACAGGGTGTGGAACAAGATAGGCATGGAATCACCATGCAAGATGCTCACCGACAAGGCATCTTAAAATGTGCGATCAGGCAGAACCCGGAGACACTCCCCCCCCCCCCCCCGTCCCACCTAGTTCTTTGCGAAACCGTTTCGAGTGACTGTTCTACGAGCATATACAGTCTCGATGCCAGCATCACCCCATTAATTACAGAAATTATTTAATAAAGATACAGTTAAAAGCCTATCAGTGGAATGTGAACACGTTGTCGAAGGCACGATTTTCGAGTGCCCTGTGTGTGGGACCAATCCATTTTTTGCAATACTGAGACCGCGACACGACATCGTGTCACACGGCCCTACACTGCCGAAAAGGTGTGCTGCGTCGCCAACGTGTTAACGTTCAGAAAAAGTAGCTTTCTCAATTTTTTTAATTAGCGTTTTCTAAAATTGTTTAAAATATGTCCAGCGAGCGAAAACATTCTTTCCGTCAGGACTGTTCAAAATGGCGGGCAAAATTATTCTGTGATAAGCAACATCAGGTGAGGATAGGCATATCTTACGAGGATGTTAGACCAGTATCTTTGTGGATTCGTTGGCGTGCTTGTGGGCTCGGCGAAGAGACATCTAGGTCCAAAATGCATCAAAGGTTAGAAGGATAAAGGGCAGCATTATTCAATCACTATCCCCGCCACGCATTCCACTTCTACGGGATGTGGAGGCAGGTTGAATGCGTATTTGGGCATACAATGACTTGCGGTGGCCAGCCGATGAACAAGAGACAAGTCTGGTACCAATTGACCCCGGAGGGATGGAAGGCTTGGTTGGCCTGGGCGGGAAATCCCAACCAGAAGCCTGGTATAGGGGCGCGCGACAGCCGGCATCTCCTCCAAAAGCGCTACTCGCGCATCCGAAATGCATTTAATTTTTTTAAATTCAAAGCAATTCATGAAAACATTAAAATATTCTTGCTGATCTCAATATTTCTTTTAGGAACAGTCCTAATAGGGAGGATGAGACCTGCAACATTAGTGAAGTCTAAAGGCAAATGTGATAAACTCACTGAGAAAAAAGTCCGTTAAAAATTCCGTTAAATTTCTAAAAATTTCCGTTAAGTCGTTAAGCCAAATTTTAACGAAAAATGCCGTTAATTCGTTAAATCCGTTAAATCGTTAACCGTTAAATGTGCACCCTGTTCCAAATGCTATGAAAAACTGCGCAAAAATTCCAAACCTAAGCGGAGAGAAGGAGCTGTCACAGATGACCACTTTTCACTTTCTCACTTTTCACTCTAACGACCTAAAAATTGACAAAATTAAGGACGAAAAAAGAAATGCAATGCACGTTCTGATAGAGCAAATCATTCTCGTTCGAAGCTATGCAGCGCTATGCAAGAGACCGCAGGCGAAATCTGCAGTGAATCGTTGAAAAAAAACGGCGAAGACTTATGGGACAACCTAATATATGTCTCTTATTTTAAAATCTGGAATTCTAAAGGAATTACTAAAAACGGCGCTTCTCGGCACAAAAAAGCGCCGTCTTTGTTTGCTGGGCGGGGTGGCGTGTCTGCTACTCTATTTCACTTTAGCCAGTAAGGGAAGATACAGTGCGTTTCAAAAGTACGTATCCACTCCAAAACTTGCCCATATCTTATTTCGCGTTTACTCCTGCAGGCAATAGCCCTACTCTTTTTAAAAAATTGGTTGAAAATTGGAGTTTCAAAAGTATGTATCCATATGTGAAAAAAACTTTTTACTGAGCTCAAAATTCGATCGAACCACCTTTATTTCTGACAACATCATGCATCGTATCATTCATGCTATTGACAAGGTTCTCGATGATTTTGCCTTCGTTGGTGTCCCATGCAATCACGATTGCCACCACGTTACTGAACTGTCAGTCATTCGCGTAGCCTCATCGGACCACGATTCCCACATGTTCACCATTGGGTTGCTATCAGGAGAACACGCCGGCCAGTCCGTTACTTGGATGTTGTTACGGTGGAGTCAACCTTTGGTCGACCTGAACAATGAATTGCAGCGCTGCCGTGTTGCAGATCATGTGTCTGATGTCTTCCGTCTCTCAGGAAAGGCAGAAGGGTAGACTCCCCTACACCTTTACATTCCAGACTGTCCATGCGACACGACGAAACCCTAAGCTTCAGCACTCCGCAGCTGCATAAGTCGGCCACAGTCACCGATGAACCGCCTCGGAAGTAAAAAAGTAGGATTTCGGCCAATTCTGAAACAAGAGAGTTGAAAATAATAGAATAGCAAATACATTTTTTAGATGACATCAGGGATATGAGAAATGTGACTTTTTCGATTTTTCCTGAGGCCATTATGTGGAGCGCGTCCTATGAGCAGTGCTCTATCACTAGGATGAAATATGTAAATGTTACATACATTAAAAAGAATGAAAACAGTTATCCGAACAATAAAGGATCTCATAGATAAAGGTGGACGTTCCTTTGCTGGAAGAGCCGGGCATCTTCTCGAGATCTTCTTCTTTTTCCTCTCCTGACCGCTTAATCCCACGCAGTCGCAGCTCTTTTCTTCTGATCGGTGGCCACCTTATCCCGTCAAGCGTGTCGCACGGCGCGGCTCTGGCTCCGGCGAGATCTAGCTTGATGATTTTATTCCACCTTTTCCTTCGGGCTCCTCTCGGACGCTTTCAGGGTGCCTTGAAATTTAGGGTCAACCTTATGGGGTGATCCTGAGAATGTCTCCATATCACCTCAGGCGCTGCTCTCTCATCTTCAGCTGGAACGGTGCTGATTTCATCACTGCACTAACATTCTCATTCCGCACTCTGTCCCAACGGGTCCACCCACAGCACCTGAGCATCCTCGTTTCCGCCGCCTGCAGGCATTCGCTGCGCTGCGCTTCACCCCGGACCCAGCACTCAATGCCGCAGAGGAGGGCAGGCATCACTTTTGTTCCATATAGCTTACCTTTGAGTTCCTGGAGCATCTACGGTCGCAGAGTATCCTCGTGGTCTCCCTCCATTTGAGCAAGGCTGCGATTATCCATCTCCTGACCGCCTGATCCACACTTCCATCCTCGGACAGGTCATTCCGAGGTAGGGGAATTCTACCATCTTCTGGATTGTATCCCCTTGGCAATCTAGGATCGGTCCAATGCACTTCGCAGAGCTGATAAACTTCGTCTTCTTCACGATCAGCCACAGGCCGTTTTTCGCGAGGGCTCCTTGCAGCAGCTGTAGCTTCTCGCTCTAGTAGCCGACAACTCTAGCCGGCTGTCGGCTACTAGGGCGATATAGTAGCGTGGAGGATAGTCCTTGGAGAGTCTTCTACAAGATAATTCACTTTCCTTCTTTTCATGCAGTCAAGCGTCAGTACGAAGAGGAACGAGCCGAGAGCCGATCAGAGCCGACCCTTTATGTACCCCACTGCGATATTTATCTTCATCGGTATCCCGTGCCATCCATCTTCTCGAGATACCGTAGGTCAAATTGAATACAATTTAGACCACACAATGAATTGCGATGGCCAATCGATGTACAAGTCAGTGCTTGATGCCTTCTAGACAAGGCTGGTATCAGTTAAATCGCCCGCAAGGACGGAAGGCTTGTTTGGCATGCTCCCAACCCAGGGACCTTGGTTTGAGTCCAAACGACAGCCTAAGCCTCCCTCGATTGCGCGACCACCCACCCCTTTTCATACAATATAATTCTTGAAACTGCTCTGGATTCTTTCGGAAATGGAATCACTGCATCCTCAACAAGATTTTCTTCTTCTTTTCTTCTCTGTTCTTTTATTCTTTACATTTTTAATCTTTAATTTCTTCTTTCCCTTTTCTTCATCTTATGTTCCTTTGACGATGGCTTTCCGTAGCCCATCGCACTTTGTATGGGCCACCTTGTACTTGGCTAGTATTACATCGTTTCATCATAGGATTGAAGATATAGGTTCACAATTGCTGTAGGTATGTTACGTTGTTGGAACAGAAATGTTTCTTCACGGCATGACCTGAAGTTATAGTCGCAGAAAGATTCCTTGTGCAGCAGAAAATAAATTTTCCAAGGGGCACTGTAGGCAATGTTGTCCCAAAAAACTTTGGGATGGAGGATAAGGATAGGGGTCCCGATCACTCATCACTCCGTTTGAGGATGTGCCACGAATTCAATTTCTATGGGTGTTGGGTATGCGATTTGAATGCGTGTTTTAGCCTACACAAGACTTGCGATTGCGAGCCGATGAACAAGTCAGTGCTTCATACTGTCCGAAAAATGGAAGGCTTGATTGACCTGGGCGGAAATCTGAATCAAGAACATGGATTCCGGCGCACGCTCAGTATCCACCTCCTCCGATCGCACTCCATCCAATTCAAAACGTTCTAAAGATCTTTGAAACTGGAACGATGTGCATCACTTTGAGAGCGGATCTAAACTACTGAATGTAATCACATGAAACAAAATCTAATATTTAGTCCAAGAACTGATACGGCACGCGCATAAGACATCAAAGATGCGACGCATTTGTGTGTATGCATAGTTTTAATCCAAACTAGAACATAGTGGGCTCTCCAGACAAAAAGCGTTTCAGTCTTGCAACTGTACAGGGTACGGCAAAATTACCCGTGCACCTGAACATTTTAAATTTTTTAAAATTTCCTAGAAATTTTCCCGCTTCACTCACCTAATATATATTGACTGAACACTGGAACTCGTACGTGCTTTGGTACAAAATGGTTAGGCCTTCCGACCTACGAAGTGCTATTATCGATCTTCATGAGGCGGGAAAGCAGAGATATTGTGAAGATTTTATACGTGCCCCGAAGAACGGTTCAGGATACAGTAAAACGCTACAAGGAATTGAAGAGGAAAAATCGAAGAGGATTGAAAAGGAAGAGAGCGTCCCACGACAGCCACCAACCGGAAAAACGTAAAACTTGTGAGAGAAAAAATCCGGAGAAACGCCAGATCAATGCGCCAGATGCAAAAGACGTAGGAATAAGCGAAAGGTCAATAAGTCAGTGGAAAGCATATAAAGCTCCCTTATGGTCTGCAGAAATGCCCACTCCTGATCGACACCATGCAGAAGAGGAGGTTGGGAAGATGCAAAGGGTTGCTGCAACGATTCTCGGTGGCACGCGCTCGAAACACCGTCTTTAGCGATGAATAGATTTTCACGTTGAATCCAGTCTTCAACTCCCAAATGAAAGGATTATTGTGGACTGCCTTGCTGATGTCAAGGGACGATTTCAGGAAAGTGTGAAAAAGCTTCGGTCCACTATGGTGTGGGGAGGAATCACATCTTCAGGAAAAACTCCACTTGTTTTCGTCGAAGCTGGCGTAAAAGTCAACGCAGCGGTTTACAAGGATGTCCTGAAAAAGTTCTCAAGCCGTGGGCCGATTACCTTTTGGAGAAGCCTACTGGTGCTTTCAACAAGATTCTGCTTCGGCACAGAAAGCGAAGGTGGTCTAGGACTGGTGCGTCGAGCAGCTGCCTGACTTCATCACATACGGCGAATGGGCCTTCGGTTCTTCTGACCTTAACCCGATGGATTATTCTGTGTAGGTCTTCTTAGAGAAAAAAGCCTGCTCTATCAGGCTCCCAAATTTGGACTTTCTCAAAAAAGCGCTTTTGAAAACCTGGGACGAAATTGATGAACCGTACCTACGTGCCACATGCGAAGCCTTTGTCGAACGCCTGAAGGACTGTGTGGAGACTGAAGGCGATCATTTCGAAAACTATTAGCATGCTTTGAATTGTCATGTTTGTAGTAGATAATTTTGACAGTTAGAACTGATCTGCAAAGTTTGATTTCAAAATGCCATTGAATTTTCAGTGCACCGGTAATTTTGCCGCACCCTGTATTGGTTTCCAGTGTAAATCTTCCCGAGAAATCAGGTAGTGTGAAAGATTTCTCGTAAAAATTAGCATTCTTAAGAGTTCGATGAGCTAAAAGACAGCTAACCTCAAGCTTTTTAGCAGCTACCTCAATTCTTGTTTCCTTTTCTTGTTTCATTTTTAATAAGGTGGGATTCCTGTATATCAGGGATGTGCGTAATTTCCGTTTCCGGCCATTTTGAGGTCTTCCGTTCCTTTCCGTGTTCCGCCTGTTTTTAGACCGGAAGGCGGAAACGGAAATCGGCACTGTTCAACACCAGTTTTCTGTTGCGCACAATTAGCTTACCACGTAGAAAGAGTTCTCCTTCATATAATTGTGAGATAAATGCTGTTTGACGACCATATTAATAATATTCTTGAAATTGGTAAGCCTACCAAGAAACTTTCTCAAAAACGGCGATGTCCGAGTGCAGGGCAAAATCAACGCGCCAGCAAAGGCATCGTGTGCTAAGAAAATGCACTCAACATTTGATTGATCATAAAATTCCTGATGCATTGGTAAGTAGCTACAAAAATTTTCTAAGCACATAGCGCTGTATCATGAAGGAAAGGGTTCTGTGAAGGGTGTGCCATGCGATTTTCTGCTCAATATTACATTAATGCTCCTGATCGAAGGTGTCCATTTCAATTTTCAATTTTATTAGGTGTGATATTTATCCATAGAGAGTTATGCATCACATTTTTAATGCAGCATCACGAATATCTACCACGAGCTATTATTTTGATTGACTACATAGGGTGATGTATTGAATTCTGAAACAAATCTATTTCTTCGAGAACCATCTTAGGAACCGTCCAGTTGTGTCACCTTCATATTAGGGAGCTTCTAGGCTAGCACAGACTGAATACTCCTACAGAAGTGTGGACTTACCATGACTGATCAGTCATCCAGTTATCATCTTATGGTTAGATTCCAGAATGAATTCTGAGTATTATCATAGTTTTGGAATTCTAAGACCTATTGTCCACGGATCTCCCTCGATAGAAAGCCTTCGGGCTCTCTTGTTAAGAGGGATCTCGGGCCGCTTGTCGCAGGGCCACGTGGCGCGTCCCCGGGTGGTGGATAGGGGAATTAAACGCGAACCAAATGCGACCGTGTACTGCCCAGAGACGCAGGTGGGATGCAGGGGATGGACTCCTTGCTCCTGCTGTGTCGGGTCGACGCGTTCCTTGTGCGTGGGAGCGGCATGTTCGTGCACAATGTGCGTGGATGTGTCCGTGACTGTGCGGATTGTAACTGTGTCGGCTCGGCCAAAAGCTTGCACTCGGTAGACTGGGAGTACATGTAAGGCGATTCGAGGCCGCCTTAAGTCTCGCCCCGTCCCTTCGGGCAGTCTGGCTGGCTGCCCGGAGTACCCCGCCCGCACGACAGAGCCTGACTAGCTACCCGTGTTGTATTCCAGTCAAACACAGCAGCACTAAAGGGCCTCATTCCCCTGACCCCGAAAGAGCCCCCATTTCTGCAGCGATGGGAAGGACGAGTACGGAGAGGCTGCTAAAATCTCAGGGCCTAACCAGGCTGCGCAAATTGAGAAGGACTAGGATGACGATCTGTACTTACAACGCCCGCACGCTTGCATCGGAAGCATCCGTCGAGGACCTGATGATGCAAGCCAGGAAGATCAAGTACGACGTCATCGGACTGACCGAGACGAGAAGACACCACCCCCTGCACGCCGCCTACGACTCCGGAGAAGAACTGTTCCTCGGAACATGCGACAGCAGAGGAGTAGGCGGCGTTGGTGTCCTCGTCAACACGCACTTGGCCATGAACATCGATTCGTACGAGTCTCTGACAAGCCGAATCGGACGTCTGCGACTGAAGCGATGTGGTTCCGTGCCAGCTTTGACTGTATTCGTCGCGTATGCCCCAACATCCGACTACGACGACGAAGAGGTCGAAGCCTTCTACGTGGAGCTGGAGAAGTTCTATAAGGAAGATCACACCTTCTACAAGGTGATCGTCGGCGACTTCAACGCCAAAATCGGTCCGCGAAGGTCGCCGGAAGAACTTCACATCGGAACCCACGGTTTGGAGTGGAACGAGCAAGGTGAAAGGCTGTCTGAGTTTATCATGTCGACCAAGACCATCCATGGAAACTCGCAGTTCCAGAAGCCTCCCTCCCTACGATGGACCTGGGAATCTCCCGGTGGCCAGTTCCACAACGAGATCGACCACATCATCTTCAACCGCAAATATTGCCTGACCGACGTCTCCGTTGTCCCCAAGTTCTACACGGGATCGGACCACCGCCTCCTTCGCGCAAGGTTCCGCTTTTCGCGTCAAGGAGAGAAGGCCGCGAAGTTCAAGAAGAGGAGTCCCAGAACGACCATCAACTGGGACCTCTACACCTCTCTTGCCGGTCTTTGGGAAGATGCCGTCATGGACAACGTCGACGAGGAATACGACCGCTTCGTGCACCATCTCCACGATAGTGCTAAGGGAGCCGAGAGCTTGAAGACCACCAAGAGACGTCTGTCTCCGGAAACTCTCGAGCTGATACGCCAGCGTGGAGCAGCACGAGCGTCAGGCAACTACCAACTGACGTCCGAGCTTGCGAAGCTATGCAGAGCGGCGATAAAGAAAGATCTGAAGGAGAGAAGGGCGAAAGTGTTGGCTGAAGCTGCAGAGGCAGGGTTGAGCATCCGCAATGCCCGCCGGAACTTCGCCAACTTCAAGACCAAGATGACAGCTCTCCGACGTCCCGACGGAACCGTCACCTCTTCCAGAAGAACCTTGGAGAGGGTCATCCACGACTTCTACTCCGATCTCTTCGATAGCCACGTCCACCTGCCCCCATGCCATCTTCCGCAGGATGGATACGTCGTCCCCTCTGTTCTCCCTTCCGAGATCCGACACGCCATCTCGTCGGTGAAGAAACGTACAGCACCCGGTCCCGACAGGATCAGACCCGAACACCTGAAGAACCTCCCGCCTACGCTCATCAACACCCTGGCGCGGCTCTTCACACGTTACCTGTCGGAGTGCAAGGTTCCATCTCAGTGGAAGACCAGCAGAACCGTCTTGCTGTACAAGAAGGGAGACGTGCACGACATTGGCAACTATCGCCCGATCTGCCTGCTGTCCGTAGTCTACAAGCTGTTCACTCGAGTTATCCTGAATAGGATTAGCAGAACGCTGGACGAAGGACAGCCATGCGAGCAAGCAGGATTTCGGAGAGGATTCAGCACGATCGACCACATACATACCATTACGAAGCTCATCGAAGTGTCGCGAGAGTACAAGCTGCCGCTGTGCCTTACGTTCATCGACCTGAAGAAGGCATTCGACTCTGTCGAAACTGAAGCGGTCATCGACGCCCTGCTCACTCAGGGCGTTCCTACTCAGTACATCAGAGTCCTTCGAGAGCTGTACAGTGGATTCACGACCAAGATCTCACCATTCTACAACGACGTCGTCGTCGACGTGAAGAGAGGGGTTCGGCAAGGGGATACCATATCCCCGAAGCTCTTCAGCGCCACTCTCGAAAACGTCATGCGCGAAGTAGAATGGGAAGACATGGGAGTGAAGGTCGACGGCCGGCAACTACAACATCTTCGCTTCGCTGACGACATCGTGCTCATAACGCCGAGCATCAGCCAGGCGGAGCGAATGCTGGCCGACTTCGATCGTGTATGTGGGAACGTTGGACTGCAGCTGAATCTTACGAAGACGATGTTCATGAGGAACGGATGGGTTTCTGATGCCCCATTCTCGCTCAACGGAACGAACATCTCCGAATGCTCCAGCTATGTGTATCTGGGTCGCGAAGTCAACATGGCCAACGACCTAGCACCAGAGCTGAGCAGGAGGAAAAGAGCGGCTTGGGGAGCTTTCAAGAGCGTCGAAGAAGTCGCGAAGAAGACGAAGAACGTCCGACTCCGTGCCCACCTATTCGACTCCACTGTTCTTCCTGCCCTAACATACGCCTCAGAGACCTGGGCTATACGAAAGCAGGATGAACACGCGATCAGCGTCGCACAGCGTGGAATCGAGAGGACGATGCTCGGAGTGAAACGACTCACGCAAGTGAGAGAAGGCCTCCGGAGTTCCGAGCTTCGCCGACGCTCGAAGATCAGAGACGCTGTCGCGTGGGCCAAGTTGTCGAAAATTAGGTGGGCCGGCCACGTAATGCGCTTCGCAGACACCCGCTGGACGAGAGCCATCACCGACTGGATTCCGCGGGATGTCAAAAGAACACCAGGACGCCCACCAACGCGTTGGTCGGACTTCTTCGTGAAAGCCCTGAACGACCGATATGACGCTCTTCGTGTCCCTCGAGCGAGGAGGATCCATTGGACCACTCTGGCACGCGACAGGGACGAATGGAGACGCTGCTGGCACCCGCTCGAGCAATTCGATGATCAACGGGACGACAGGTGATACAGGTGAAGACCTATTGTAGTATTATTAACTGCTAATCTTGAGTATGCAGAAATCTGCGCAGTCATCACGTCGTCCATGATGCCACAGGCTTCTAAAAATGTTGGGAGGAATGTCTTTTCTGGTCGGAAAACGATCTTGGCGACCGCTCCAGCTTTAGGCTTCACCCGAGTGAGTTTTTAAGAGGTGGTCTGTAAGCAGCCCAAAGTGGTTAAGTCGGTTAAGTCTATTCAAAGTTCAAATAACTACAGCAACAAAAAGTCAGCGAAAACCCGCCGCAGAAATTGGATATGGAAGCAGTGGAGAGACTGCATGTTGAAATAGTGATAAATAATAAGACAGGATCATGAATTTGTTTTCGCTTATTGCTCTAGCCATAGCTAGAAGGTCATCATAACAATACTATAAATCCATGCTTTGCTATGTGATGTAGCGTTATGATGACGATGAGCATTAATCTGGGGAAGATGCTGCTGCACGAAAAGATCTGAGCAAGAAAAAGTGCAGTAGAAGCCGCCTCTGTTGTAATTTAAGGTCCACTTTTGAAAAAATGGCGACTATGAGTCCGAGTTCGTATGTTTCGTATTCCGCTTTCCGGCCATTTTGAGTGTTTTCGTTCCGTCTTTCGTCTTCCGCTTTTTCTAAAAGAAAATCTCTATATGCTGCCTCTATATATGCTCTATATGCTTCAATTCCGCCGTTCAGACCTACTCTTCAGGGCTTTCTCTTGAAAGTACATAGGAGCACTTTTGCGCTCAATTCCTTTCTGAACGCAGCTCAGGCGGGGTTGTTTTAGTTGTGAGCCTTAATTTACTTCATAAGATACCAATATGTACTCAACACAGCAACAAATTGGTAGCCCCTCTTGGAAAGCATCAAGGAAGCAGCCTGGTGCGAAACGCCGAAGCTCGGTATTTTCAGCAGATTTATTGGCCTTTGAGGCCACAGACAATTATACTTTCCGCCCGCCCACCTTGTGGTCGTTCCGTCATCATAGAGCCAATGACAACGCGAAATGTGGTGCATTTGAAGACAGAACTCTGGCTTCACGCCTCTGTTTTCCCCTGGTGTTTACAAAGTTGCCTAAGTTTACCATAGGCAGAACGATGGCGGCCAACAGACTTGAAAACACTGAAACGAAGTTGATGCTAAAATTGCATTTAGCGCATCGAAATTTGTTTCGGGACATGTTGCATTATTCATTGGTTTCTCCAGGAATGCAGATTTTTTGGAAAATGTTGGCCATCTGATGCGGTAAGAGCTGAAATTTTGAAGGCCCAGCACTGGAGGCGGTTCTGCCGATCCATATCCAGTGCACATGCGTTCCTTCATTGCATTTGCCCGCTTTTGCATCACCAGTGTCGCAATCAGCTGCAGGAAATTTTGCGTTTTCATAGGCTGTTTTGGAGAGCGACGATAAAAACCTAATCAACACTTGATTCATCCAAAGCGGTAGTGCCGGCGGTATTCTGATGGTAGCTTCAATTCTATCTGTCACCTATCCATGGAAACCTTTTACTTATTCGGCTTTTCTTGTCTAGAAAAGGGCATGTTTTTACATAATCGCGTAGGCTTAAAGAAATGGTAGATGTTTGAGTGTTGATCTTAAATTAAAAAGCTCGAACAATTATTAAAAGTATAAAAATTGCGATCGATCGTTTATAATAATTAACAACGCGCATTACAAATCAAGATCGGTGTTTCTTAACAATGTCAACGACTTCTTTAAAGGTCCTCTTCAGCTTTGTTTATTTTTGAAAATTTCAGGTTGTTTTTCTTTCATCCCTTCACCATGCCGCCTCTCCCTATTCATTAAGGCCCCGCAGCTGTTTTTCAAACATTTTGCAGACCGTCGCTGATATTTCTGTTGTTCGCCATAATTCATTGAAATAACATCGTCGTAATGGTGTGACATGTGCGACTAGACTCCATAAAATCCACCAGCATACCAATACACGTCAGCGTGATCAATGTTTTAACAACGGATACCCCTAGAATAAAAATGGGGAACCAGACAACACATAAAATAAGTTTTCTCGATCATCGACAGCAGTTTTCATGTTTTTCATGCATTATATTTTGACAGGTGTACCGAAAAAGCTCCAACTTCTATTGCAGTCGCAACTCTAAAACACCTGAGGGAAGTGGCAATTGGCCACCAACAGCCTTGGATGGGCTACATACAATGACTAAATAAGGCATTCGATAAAAAAAAACTGCAGAGAATTTCCACTAGAGAGCGCTTTCTGAAATAGTCAGCTCAGTGTCATTCAGCTGCAGCTGCTTTCTTCGGAAGATAAGTACGGCTGGAAAATCGTCAAATTCCGCACGCTTAACTCCGACCAACGTGTCTGCTGGGCTACTGTAGCTTTGTTCAGGCATGTAGGTACAACCTCCTAATTCAAGAGTCATGGTGGAAAAGTGTGCAAGCTCCTTGCAATTTGTGCAGCGCCCAGTTGTCTGCAAGAGGTTTCTTCCTTGTTCGCTTGAATTCAAAGTACATTCTAGCAAGTAGATTATGAACAGATTCCTTCCCTGAGCGCTTTGATAGCACGTCGTTTGGCGCTACTTCACTATCGTGTGCAAATTTGAGAAAATTTTCATACTCTTTAGTTACCGTTGTACATTGTAATACACAGATTGGGGTCCCCACATGTGGTGTATCGGTTAATTTCATGAACGAGAACTTTACGAACATTAATCTTCTTCAGTTTTCGCAGTTATTTTTGGCCTATCATAAGAATCCTATCATAAGAAATACAACATTGCTGTGGAACCTCTTTCAGGTCTTTGCTTTATTAAACTATTTGATTTCCTGTTTTAAATTAAGTAGGCAGTATACCACTTGAAGCGCACACCTCGATTTGTATGGAGACGACAGCAATGAATCCCGCTTCCGGGGGCAGTAAATGCACCTTCATGAAAGCAGAATCTGGCTATTTTCTAGGGGATTTACGGCCTTCACCGAGAGTGCTCGCCATTGCTCGGTCATGCCAGGGAACGACTCTCGACCACATCCTTCATACCCAAATTACCTGCTCTGACATGAATATGGGCCAGGATATGCAGTGGCCTACGGCATTTCTCCATTAGCTGTTAACACTTTTTTCAGAATAAAAGATCTACAGGGTGGTCCACATGAAGTGCTACGCGGAAAACTATGTGTATGCAACTTTGCATAAACCAAATCAAATAAGAAAAATGTACAATCACTCGAGAGACAAGACAATTCCATCGTACAACACAATCAAAATGAGGCTCTTTGGCCTCAATGTAAGCGTCCAATTTATTTCGAAAATTCTTGAGGTTGCGCGCGATCATTGCCGGTGAAATTTCGTCCCATGCCTTCTCCAGAGCTCTTTTCAGCGAATCCTGTAAACTGTGCATGAAAGAGCAGGCTTAGTGCTTCAAAATGAACCAGATGGCGAAACCCATAGGATTGAGATCGGGCATGTTTGAAGGCCAAACATCCTTCGTTCACAAATCCGAAAGATTGGGCTCACACCATTTCAGAGTGTTCTTGACACCTTGAGCTGGTGCCCAATCTTGCTGGAAGGTCCATTCGATGTCTTTATCACTTTCTTGTGCTCAAGGTGTCGTTACAGGATTTGCATTTGCTCCTTCAGGATTTGCTTCCGGTAGACTTCGGCATTGATCTTACCTCCTTTTTGTGTAAAAACAAGCATGGTCTTGCCCAGTCCCGATATTCCAGCCCATACCATCAAGGACGGTGGAAAATAAGGTCTTCCGACGTAGACGGCTCTTGGAGACCCTTTCAGAAGCAGTTTCCGTTGATTCTGCGAACTTTTGAGTGGTTGACGGTAAATGTCTTCTCGTCTGTGAAGAAAATCCGGTCGAGCTTGTCACCGCGCGTAAAGGCCTTCATCATTCTGCATTTCTTCTGGCCCTTCATTCCCTCACTGAGATGCTGTCTTTTAGCGAAATTGTAGGGATACCACCTGAGATCATCCCTCATCAATCGTTCTATAGTTTAACGACTTAGCTAGTTTACTGATGCTTCCTGTCTGATTTCGGTGAATTTTGTCTTTGACGGCATTTCGAAGGGCAGAAGTCCTTGCAGTTCATCGTGGTCCTTCTCTCGGACGATTTTCGATGCCTCCAGTCTCTTCAAAACGTTTGATGATGTGGTGTACTTGCATCCGATGCAGTTTGAGCATCTTCAAAATTGTTGAAACGGACGACTCGCGTTTGTACACAGCGACTACTGCTGAACGATCCTCAAGCGAAACTTTGCTTACCCGGAAACGGAGAATAAGGCTGACCTTACCTTGACTAAAAGATACTAAGAAAACGTACAACACCACAGCATGTCACAAAATGAGCGAGAAATTTCCGAATCCGAGGCTTTCTGTAGACCGTTACACCTCATGTGGACCACCCGCTATTCGTCAGAATTTTCTCCATATCAGTGAACGATGTCCTTCTACTAACTGATTGATGAACCATAAAGGCATGGGTGTTGCTCAGCTTGGAGAACGGCGTGGGGAGCCGCGAGAAGTGGAACTAAAATAGACAAACAAGACGTCAGAGGCTGTCTAGGGTTGACGATGCTCGATGCGAATTAGCAGTGAATTTTGGCTCTTACTTTAGAAGTCCGTTCCTTTAGTTACCAGCGTTAACGCAAAGTACAACGTTGCATCTTTGTGCTTTCAGGGAGCGAAGAACAGATGGACCTTCCGGAATACGCGGAAACGAACGTCTCGACAGAGATGTGTTTTCGCCACATCTCCTCTCCATCAAACGGCAGTCTGAACGAGTGTGTGTGCGGTGCTTGATTCGCCATTTCACTCGTGTCAGTGATTTACGACTACTCGATGCCCCTTCAGTGCTGCCCCGTTGTCGCTCTTAACGTTATTGCGCTGTTGCTTGCAACTCGGCCCGAGTTGTGACACCATCCGGCCGGAGCCGTTAGTGCTATGCACAGCCGTCACCAGCCACATTCCATTCGCTTTTTGAAACCCCTTTCTCCTGAATGTCGTCTTCTTACATCATGTTTCATGAGGAATTTTTCAACTGCACTTAATAAGTGGCGTTGGAGTGCCACAGATGGTTGAATGTTGAAATGTATCTAGCCCGACGCTCCTCGGATTGGGCCCATTATGAATAGAACCACACTTCAAGGAATGTCTAGCTAAATAAATTTCAACTTTCACATATAGCACTCCATCCTCAAATATACATTCTTGGCTTGCCCCAAATACGAAATTTCAGGCACAAAATTCCAAGTAGTGACGGAGAAGGAAGATGGAAACAATACGCGTATATTATGAAATAGGTTCACAAAAATGTTCTAACAAATCGGGTTCTTCAGACTGAACGAGAACTACTAAAATACGCACTTCTTAGATGGGAAGGCACCTAGCCAACCGTTCTTGGCCATTCAAGCAATGCCTTCGCGAGTGATTAAATTGTTAGAAGTCACGGTTATTCATGCCGCATCCAGGTTCCGTCAGAAGTGACTCTCTTATAAATCTCTTCAAGGCATTAGTTAGGGTCAATGCGCAGAGTGCAGGTCGTGCACCAAAATTTCTAAACCGAGTTCGTTTACCATGTGCGGAGTCCATTACCCAGTACGTGGCAAAGCCTCTTCGCGTATCTGAACGTTTTCCCGTATCATAGCCAACAGCGTTTACTCGACTGGCACCTTTGAAAGGGCTTTTATGTCAGAGCATATCCTGCTGTACTTTTACCAAACTCTGTAATGCTTTAAGCGCTACATTCAGCTGAGCACTGATTTTTTTTACCACTTTCGCCTTGTACATTTACCTATGGAAGATGTTTGTGAGTTCCGTAGATAGAGATAATTCGTAGTGCTTCTGCTTCGCGAAGGGTGCGCTTCCTACAGTATATGGCAGTTCTGACATCTATGAAATGAGTCCTTACTACTAAGCAAAATCGTGTAATTCATGTGCTGATCAGGAAAGCTTCCTAATGAATTCGTGGAGGACCAATAATAGAGAAAATTCACCTGTCCATTTCGATGCGTATATAAGAGCAGTGTTCTTCTGAGACTTACCCTCTGCTTGCTTCCATCTGTTGCAGTTGCTTGCTGCCACATGATCCAGTAGTGCATATTGGCCAATCTGGGTGTCCTCGGATAGGTCAGTCGCAGGTAATCGAAATTCCTATTCCTTCTCCATAACTTCGTGCGTGTGATCAGTTCGTTTTTTTTTGGGTTGGGTGTGTGATGAGTTGGTTTTTGAGCATTCTCGAAAGGCTGTTCAGAACGTTGTGACGGCAGTCGATCGTAAGCCTTTTTTATGGTCAAAGAAGGCAATCTCTCTCAAGCAGCAGAAGGGCCGCTTCGTTCGATTCTTTCTCATCATCGCACAGTGATGAAGGCGATTGGATCTCTCCGGGTGATGCTACACTCAGCCCTAATCATTAGAAAATGGTATCTACAATGATTGCAGAATTGCTACGGGCTTGAGGCTAAAATTGTTACTTTATTAAGGATAAAGGGTGAAGGAAGGCGTTATTCAATAACCTTGCGCCACGCATTCTACTTCTACGGGATGTCGTGGAGGCAGTTCAATGCGTATTTGGCCATACAGTGACTTGCGGTGGCCAGCTGATGAGCAAGTCAGCGCTCTATCCTTCCCAGACAAGTCTGGTACCAATTCACCGACCCCGGAGGGATAGAAGACTTGGTTGGCCTGGGCAGCAAATCCGATCCAGGAACCTGGTATCGGGTGCAGACGACAGCCGGCGCCTCCTCCGACTGCGTTCCACGCGCCCTGTTACTATATTAGGTTGCAAAAAAGACTCTTCACACTTCTGAAAGATTTTTACCGTTCTCCTTGTAAACACACTAGCCAGTGATGATTGCTGATTTCATGATCCTATCACACTTGTCTACCGTTCGCACGCGGACACAGGTCAAGACCCTTCTTGTACTTCGTTATCTATCCAATCTTCCGGACTCAGTGCCAGCCAGATCTACCTCATGGCCATTTTCGGCACGGCATTCTTCATGAATTCATTAAAGGGTCTACAGCACGTCAGGCAGCCGACAAAATTAACCATATATATGACTTGGGATCAGAGGGGTGTGCGTTTTAACGATTGACGGTTTACCGGTTTACCAGTTTGCCGGCATTTTTCGTTAGAACGTTTTATCGAAATTTTACGACGAAAATTTGCGTTAACTTGCATTAACGACATTTTACGCGCCATTTCTGAATTTTTACATCTTCTTCATGAAAGCTCACTGCTGACGAATTTTTTCGATGTGATTTCGTAGTATCAATGCGATGCCGAGGAAACCCCTACTTACTTGAACAGTGGAAATAGGCAGTCGATTTCGACTTTATATTCGACATTTTTCTTTCTCGTTGACCAATTTATTTGTGTGAGCCCTCACGTTTCTACGCAGTTGTCTCGTATCTTCTGGACTTCCTAGGCCGCTTCTCTCGCTTGATTTCTACACATAAATCTTCCATACTTCCCAACGACTCCCTTTTCACAGTTTTTTTTTTTGTGGTATTTATCTCATAAGTGGGGTAGAAATGGAATAGAAGATGCAAAGAAAACGCTGCGAAACACAAATAATGCGAAAAAATAAGTGTAAGAATCGAAACGAAGGAAGACAAGGGCTCTTTCCCTTTTCTCCTAGAGTTTTCCGATAGTTGGGTGGGTTCTTCGTGCAGCGTCAGGCAATAATTGTTGGACTACGTTAGGGCAACCTTGGGCCCCGCCTAACTGGTAGAACGTGGATGTTACTGTCACTGCTTCGCATTTACTGAATTTCATGCCGTGCATGTCGACGAATTTGCTTTTCCTCTTTCACGTGGGCTCTCCTGGCAGTTTACTTTGGTAGAACTACAACCAGTATGTATACTCGTCGTGAAACAGTGAGGAAGTGTACATGAAAGCAATCAAATGACAGAAAAATAGAAGTGATGAGCACTCTTTGTCAGTTATTATATGTGATGATCGTCCAAAAACTAGCACCTTACATGCGATCTATTGCACGAAGATTTTTTTAAGAGTTCTAAGATAATGGTACATCTTTGAAGGTGGAGGTCAAGCTCTAACAAGAAATTTACTTTAATTTTTTCGTCTAGTTTGCGAATTTACTGTAGTACCGTTCATCAATCCAAAATTTGCTCTATAAAAATGGAAAGAAACTGAGAAATCCAAATACATTCGAACCTTAAGAAAATGAGCTGCACAGCATGGTACCAGGTTCTTCAAGAAGGAAATCAGAGTTGTCAGTTGCTTGGAGGTCATAAAAGAGTGACAGACAGCGGAAAATTATATATAGAGGAACAGGAAAGGGTGTTGACTGCTGTTTTCATAAGAGGAGAAACGCCCTTTCAAACATTTGCGTCCCTTGTGCAGTCCTTTTGGAAGAAAGAGGAGGAAAAGCTACCAATTTAAGTCTACCTCACTTTAGAGAGAAAGACAAGAATACTCAATGCAGTAGAATTTGATTCCATCAAGATTCTGCCAACGGTCCGTGACTATTTATTTTATTTTCTATTGTCGTCTGCACTGAGAGCGGGACCTTGTGGGACAGGAAGAACCACTCCGTGAAACAGCAGGACTGAACTGGACTTCGTAAATATTTTCCGATAGACCAAGTGCACCAAAAAATTCGCTGCGTAGCTGCTCGACCTGAATTCTTCGTTGAAACAGTTGTAGTTCTGTAGTTGTCCGAAACAGTTATGGAAGTATAGAAAGCATTGTAGACATATGAGTCTACTTAGTGAGCGCCAAATCTTTAAAAAAATATTTTCAGGAAAAGTGAGAATGCTCAAAGTCGTTGAACCATGCTGTGGTTCACAGCACTTCGAATCTTTCCAGAGGCTTATCATCTTTTCAAAAGCTAAAGGAACTAAGCATAATGAGAAATTTGCCATTTTAGAAGTATTGCTGTTGCTGTTTGGTCTGGTCGTAGTGATTTTCTCGTTTAGCAACTTTTGATGAGACTGCCGTCACTTTTCTGGTGATGAAGACATACTTCTACATATAAAGGTCAAGTAGATAGACTGGAAAAATCAGTGTAGAAAAATCTGGCTTTTTACCTACTAAAATACAGTCAAACTGACAGCAGCTAAAGGATATTATATTTAACGATTTTTCCGAATTTACCGATTTTAACGCAAAAATTTTTCGTTAAAAATGGTCGTCAAAAATCTGCCGAAAAAATTTAACGCACACCCCTGCTTGAGATCTAGTACTCATCGCACCTGTTATGAATGGTTCGGAAAGTTTTTAAATGGAGATTACTAACTCGAGGACAAAGCAAAGTCAGGAAGGCCAACTGAATTGGACGACACTGAACTACTCCATCTTCTTCGTACCGATAGTAGACAGAAGACACGTCAGCTGGCAGAGAAGCTCGAAGTGTCTCATAGGATAGTGGGAATCCATCTGAACGGTCTTGGGTTTGCATGGAAATTTGGAGCTTGGATTCCACATGCCCTGTCAGTGCTGCTCAGTGCAAAACCACATGTTGCAAGAGTCAGAAGAGAAACAACAAAGGAGCTGGGCTGAGAGGTAATGCCACATCCACCATATAGCGCTGACCTCGCCCCTCCCGACTACCATCTCTTCCGTGCTCTCAAGCAAGAAATTGGAGAGAGATACTTTGAAACAGATGAAGACCTCAAAAATTGGATTCGCAATGGTACGACTCCAGAACTGCATTCCATTAAGCGAGAGGAATTAGAAAAGTACTCAGTACTTGGAGAATTGTAGTGGAACAAAATGGAGTTTATCTCAATTGATTTGACACTGTAGTTATGAAGTAATAAAGTGGTCTTTGAAAAAATGAAAAGACTTTTTTCAACCTAGTATATTTATCCGGCTAACGTTTAGGCACAACCACCTTCGTAAAATCCTAAAAAACAAGGAAATTTAGAGTTGTTATTTGCTAGAGCACCACTTTCAAGCCAAAGAGGCCCAAGAGGGAAGAGATGGAACGAGACAGAACGCAGGTGGCACAACCCCAACCTCAAAATGGGAGGCGAGGGGTGTCATCTCACCATCCATGGAGGAAGATTGGGCGAGTGAGGCAGTCCCCTTCTCGCAAATCCTTCAGTGACCTTCTTTCTACCATTATCACATAGAGCAGGTGGCGCTTACATAAGAATCACGAAAAACCTGTCAAATGCTCACTCCATACCCCAGTTCAAGCGGTACGCATCAAAAATGTTGCTTAAGTTTGACGGACTCTAGCCATGGAGATCGACCACACCCAATTCTTGCTTGATTGTGCATTTTTCTGATGTTCGTTTGTTTGTTTGTACTGTCCTACTTCTATCTCGCGTCTGCCTTTCGCGACGTAATAAACATTAACATTAACTATCTGGCGTCAGACCGTAAAAGTCAACAAGCGAATCGAGCTCCTGGTTTTTCATCGCGCCTACCTCTCTCCTATTCATTACGGTGTTCCTTGACGCCACAGCGCTCCAAGGCTCCTGCAGCCATCTCCCATGATGACCCTTCTTCCCTCACTGGAATACCATTGTCGATGTGTGGAACATCTTCTTAATAATGCCCTTTTTGTACTGCTCGTGCGTGTAAAGCGGAAATGACCTAAGATGTTCTTGTTACTAGGCCTTCCATACCATTCGCTTTAGAAGCTGCCACGAGAAAGGTGCACTTGCCCGTTCAGGATATCTATGGTACAGATACCTTCAGTGCTATTCATTCAGTGCTTCTTCCTCTTTTTTCACCCTTTAAACAAAATCTTACAAAAGGACCTGTGTCCAGTAGCCTTAAAAACCTTGAATGCGGATAAGCAAAATCTATCATTATTGGTTGGCCTGCACTGTGATTGGTTCTAGTCAATTCACGCAATGTTTTACAAAAATGTGGTGTTCGAGAAGACTTTCTGCCAGAAGCCAAGAACATGCCTGAATGCCTTCCAAACGAATCATGCCAACCAATTTCTTTACCACACAGACATGTACGAGCAGGGTGGGAACCTTGGAAACTAGGGACAAATTTGGCGAACTGTCACTCAACTATTGTGTGCTAGCGTTACGTTTTCTGAAGTGTGGATCAAACTCACTACTAAACGGGAATTCGCCAGTTCCATAACGTTTGAAGGCTTCCCTTTCGTACTAAGAAGAGTGGCTGAAGTCGGATGAGGACAACAGAGTTCTATTGGAATGGGAGAAGGCATAGGATGGTGATCTGGACGAAACAATAAGCAGTTAGAAGGATGTTTGGTTGCGCTCATAATCCTTGCACCAGGCGGGACTCGAACACGCACCTTCTGGGGCCATTCATCAACGACTTACAGCAATCTAACAGAGAAAAAACAGCCGAAATCCTTGATAGCGCGGCTATCAAGCGATGTAGTCAAACATTTCACCGCGCCATCAGGGATTTTGGCTGTATTTTTTTTTAGCTAAATTGCTGTAAGTCGTTGATGAGCCCGGCCCCTGCATTTCGGGCAGCGATGCTACTCCTTACACCATTAACGCTCAACCGGGACATTCACGATACTTTCCTATCAACTACCCATCCAATCACCCGTGATGTCGAGATGAGGCGCTCGCTTATACATCTAAGTGTGAAACCGGTTAAACTGAAGGCATTCGTAGAAGTGGTGTTCCTAGATTTAGAACAAATAAGCTTTCATTACCAGAAATTCTAATCAGTCTGTCTGATTTTGCTGTTTCGGCTGAGTCGATGTGGGGCAAAGGAAGTGAAAAAGAGATAAAGTTCAAGATCTGGTGTGATAATGGACACCCAGTGAAAATGCTGCTGCTTTAGAATTTCTAGATGTCCAGGTCAAGTAACAGCAACGTTTCCAGTGTCTCGATCTAACCAACTGCTGCCTAATCTGCATAATGGTAAAATTTGTTTTTCGCAGTTCACTTTTAGCTGCATGATTTCTGTGGACTCTGATTCCTTGTCTTCAGAGCAATAAACGCAAAATTCGTCGAGTTTCCTGTTTTCCCGTGCCTGATTTCATGCAGACAGCGTCGCCCACGACATTCCTCGAGCAACAGCTGTAATGCATGTAATGGGTGATGATGGTTGAAATGTAAGGTTCGAGCATCCTGTTCGGAAAGTAGAGGGTGTGTTCGGTTCCCGCCAGGCGCAGAGGGTGCGCTCGGTTCCCGCCAGGCGCAGGAAGTCGGATCGCAACTAATCACCCAGCGAACATATACGAAGAGCGTTTCTCAAATATGTGCATGCGTACCGTCTTTAGTCTTGAGTGATTTGAATACAGCAATGGTTGACAGGGTTGAGTTATTGCTCATACGTGGAACGCGAGCCCACTACATACCTGTTACAGCAACACACGCTCTCCTGATCATTTCATTAGTCCTCTTCAGATTAGCCTTTTGAGGTAGATAACAAAAAGCTAACCAGACATGAAAAAGTTGGTTTCATCAAGCGCCATTGTAACAATTTTTCTGACGTTTGCTTCTTGAAACTTACCTACTGTCCAGTATGATTGAGTAATGTAGACAAGATCGTTAATTTTTTTAGCAGTTCATGGGTTCTGCTCTGCTTCTTAAACTGCAGGTGAGGTGAGCAGTGCTGTCAGTATGCATTTCGTATGCATTTCGGATGTTACGGATCGCTCTTCTAACCACAAGTTCGTTTCTTACAAATTGAGATCGAATTGTTTACATGGACCTGAAGAAGTTTTGTTTTTTAGTTTCTACTCCCCATTTCTCCCCATCATTTAAACTGTGTTCTCGATTTGTCTTTTTTACGAAGGAAAATATGTAGTCGTTTTGATCTCTGTTAGTATTTTTGATTGCTGTTATCTTGAGAGAAGTTTCTAGTGGCACCACGTGGAGGAACAGAAATCGCCACCAAAAAACGACGACCCATCTGCAAGACCACGCCCTATCTTTTTTAGACATTTTAGACTTTTTTGTCATTTTTAGACCTTTTCAAAAACTTCCAAACTTGACCTGCATCAATTTTTAGAATGGATTCATCAAGCTGTTTTTGTTATTGATGCCTCTGACTTCTTGTTACATTAACGTCACGAGAAAACTCCACCGACCCCCTCGACATTTGAGGAACGAGTTGACTACAGAAGCAAATGTGTAGGCCCTAATTGGGTTAATTTTATTTGCTCAATTGGTAATAGCTATTCATAGTTCTACCTACCAGTCAGGTTTAATTATCATTTCCGTAAAGGAGCCCTCGATAGTTCATGTTCATGCGAAAAGAAATGGAACAGCACATAAAAGCTATCAGAAACACCTACTAAATAAAAAACCGTTACATTCTCTTGATAGTGCTCGTAAATGAGGATTGATAAACTTCGTTCTTGAAGCAGTTCAAGCTGTGAGGCCTCGTGCATACTTCCTGTCGCTGCGATGGAATCACGGCGATGAGTCTTGCGGAACGACGCGAAAGGATGTAGAGCTCTCAGCATTCGTCGCATCGCTCATATAGTTATGCTCCCTCAAAATTTTCGAATAACCTAATATATTCGAATAGCGACGATTTTCGAGCATTCGATTTCGAATACGTTCGAAAGTAGCGTGTTTTCGAGCACCCGAATAAATATTCGAACATTGTTCGAATATTTATTCGGGTGCTTTTGGGTGGGAAGATCATTTCGTCAAAGCAAATACAGGATGTCTCAAGAAATGTACACACTGTTTTAAAGTGATAACGTTGCTCACGGTAAGGGTAGGAAGAAGTTAAGGGCTCATATGAAAGTTTAGGAAAATAAGATTGAATTAGTCGCTGAATCGCCTCTAAATCGAAGGGCTACTGGAAAATCGATGTTTCCGATTTTCCATTAGCCCTCCAGGATAAACTTCTTCCCCTCGAAGGAAAGCCAAGAGCCGGGCGTGACTCGTTTTATGGTGTCAGATATGTAGAAAGCGTTATTAAAGCGATAACGAGAACACCAAATTGCGCAATCAATCAACTCGCATGCTGCTTGTCTCTCACGTGTTTGTCAGGTTCTAAATGCTTAAAGAAGCACGGCACAGATTAATGGGCTAAGCAGTAAGAAGATTGCAAAAAACGTTCAGCCCATGCACTCTCAATTGGGTTTGAAATGCAAGGTTTCAGACTAGTACATATCGCGATCTTGTCCATTTGCATGTCACAGGATTTCCGCTATCTGTGCTCCAATGTCAGTCTTAAGCTCCGAAAGTTTCACTAGCAGCAATGTTAGAGCATTTAAAATATTTAGTACCCATATTTTTTTTAGGATATCCTCCATTTCGCAAGCCGTAGTGTGCTTTTAAATTTTAAACTTTAAAAAAAACATAAATTGATCAACACGGCTCCTTTAAGGAAAAATTACAACAAGTGGTTAAGGAAAACTCAATCAATCGAATGTAATGGAAGAATTCGTACGAGTGCATGGCGTAATCCACAGCGTTCATATTTCAGAAAATTTCTATTTTTACGCTACCATATTTGCCCTCAACCTCCAGAACCTTCACTGTGAGCGAAGTTATCACCTTTCAGACAGACTGGGTTGGAGGTGGGCGGGCCAGGGGGACGAGGGGCAGACGCTCGACCGTGTCCTGGCCCATCGGTACGTGGGCTTCGTCCTTGCCCGTCTCGCTTGGTGTCCGACTTTCGTATCGCTAATACAGGGTGTTCCAAAATAACGTGATGAAGGTTTTTAAATTATGACTACGAAACAATTAACAAGTTTACAAAACAATACATGAAAAACAACAACATAGGCAATAGGCAACACTATACTCGACCGGATTCGAATTGACCCCATTGGCGCGAATACAGAAGTCGAAGCGCTTGGAGAATTTTTTGGCGATGGGCCGCAGGTCATCTGGAGACAGCTGTTCCCACTCCCGACATAGAAATCCCTTCTGGGCCTTTAGGCTGTGGTGGCGCTTGGCAGGAACCCTGGCCTTCAAAATGGATAACGCGCTGTAGTCGGTTGGATTCAGATCCAAGGAGTGCTGTGGCCATTCCGCAGACATGGCGAAGTCCAGAAAATTGGCCGTGTACCATGCTTGCGTGCATTTCGCCCTGTGTGCAGGGGCTGAAAAAATACTAAACAATCATCTGCCAAAACCATGAAAGAGTGAGCCCCCCCCCCTCTCCAAAAAATACGATGCTGCAGTTCGGATCCTTCCCCTTGATTCTTGTACCCTACACTGAAGCCAAAGCTTTGTTCTGTCACAGATTTTTATACAGGAGTGTCTCAAAAGAGCATATACACTGTTTGGAAGGTGACAACTTTGCTCACAATAAAGATAATGAAAAATTTAAGAGTTCATATGAAAGCTTAGGAAAATGGAAATTTTCTGACATATGAGTGGCATGGAAAGCGCCATGCACTTGTCTGAATTTTAGCATTTTACATTCGATTGAATGTGTTTCGCTAGAATACTCCTCGCAATTTCCCCACAAAGTGGCCCTATCGATTGATTTGTGCTTTTTCAGAAGTATAAAATTTGAAAACACACTAAAGTTTGCGAAAGTGTAGGATATCCTAAAAAATACTATTTGAAAGGTTCTAGCATTGCTGCTAGTGAAGTTTTTGAAGAAGTTTGGGGATAATGTGAAAGCATGGGATAGCGAAAATTCTGTGACGTGCAAATAGTCAAGATAGCACCACGCTCCCGTCTGAAACTTCCATTTCAGGCTCGATTCATTGTGCATGAACAGAATGCTTGTTACAATGTTGTTAGCACTCGGCCAGATTAAACTGTGCTGTGTTTCTTTTAGCATTTACCGTCGCCCATAGTTTCAATTATGCCAATTAACCTCTCCATTCAGTTTGAATATTGCTTTAAGAGTCCACAGAATCCGGGTTGGAAAATGGGGCTTCTGCTCACATTTAATTTGTGTAATCAATAATCTTGCATGTATCTCGATTTTCACCTGATTGTCAAGTTCTAAACGTTAAAAAAGCACAGCAGAGGTTAGTGTAGCCAAGCAACGGCAAGAATGTAACATGCATTCAGCCCATGCACAATCAATAGAGTCCGTAATGCAAGGTTTCAGGCGGGAGCATGGTGCAATCTTGACTATCTACATGACGCAGAATTCTTGTTTCCCTGTGCTTTATACTGGTCTCAAACTTCTTCGAAAGCTTTACTTGCAGCAATGTTAGATCTCTTTAATTAGTACCTGCATTTTTAGGACACCCTGCATTTTTCGCAAGTCGTAGTGTGTTTTTAATTTTTAAACTTTAAAAGAAACACAAATCAATCAATAGGACCCCTTCGTAAAGAATTTATAACAAGTATTTAAGCGAAACACAATCAATCGAGTGTAAAATGCAAGAGTACAGACAAGTGCATGGCGCATTCCATACCGCTCATATGTCGGAAATTTCTAATTTCTTAAGCTACACGAACTGACTTTCTCAGTACCTTTATTATGAGCAAGGTTATTACTTTTCAAACAGTCTATACATTTTTTGAGACACCCTGTCTATAGAGCAAGACTTTAAATCATATCGTCCAATGTTTTCGCCCTATCGATTCTATTGAACATTCAACATCTGCCCAAAGGCTGCTTCTCTGATATCTCTGGGAGACTCGGTGATGCTGAAGACATCATTACAATTCCAGCACTTATTGTATGCGATGCTCAACCTCCGTTCTGCCTTCCTGGCCATGCCAAGTGGTGATCGTGCTCCCACCTCACCTTTTGTGGCGCTTTTTCTTCAGGCAGGAGGAACAGTGACGCCGACAAGATGGACGCGTTGCCATTCCTCACCTTTTTCACAAATTCTCTGAGGCTCTCAAAGCCACCCAGCTCACTTGCATCTTCACGTGGTGTCCCTTCCGTGGCGATGAGCCGTTCATCATGTTCGCCTCGCGTTTTATAACTTGATGCTGGTGCCTTCGGACATGTTCGCCTCATCGATGAGAGTGTCTCCAATTCTGTCATCGTCTCCCTGTTACACTGCTCCTGCTCTTCTGAAGTCGGCCTGCGAAGCCAACACCAAGCTGGAACGTGTGGACTGCTAAATGCTGGATGGACCGGTAACGTTGTGAGGTGACAAGGTGACTTTGGATAGTGAGAACATTAGGTGAGTTCTCGGAACAGAACTCCAACAATGCGGGCCACACATTCGTTGGGCGTACGAACCAACTAGCATTTCATTTGCGAACGAGTCAAGCTTCTCGCCAACACAGCCATGTTTGAACGTCAATTGACGAATCCACACGGATGAAAGCGATTCTGTGGCCGCACTGCACGCCAGTGTGGGCAGACCGTCTAACTACATTCCCTTGCCGTTACAACACCTCCGGATGGGACGCGACTCTCGAGGTGACGTAGATTTTTTCGGAAACCGGCCAGTATTCTTCTACTTCGGTTAAGACGCTTTGGATAACCGAGCCCCACTCCCGGTATAGCGCGGTTCTGATAGGAGTTATGGGCACAGAATGACTCCAGTTATTGGTAGGGCACCAGTGAATCTTACAATACCGCTCAAATTCTAGCAAAAAAGACGCTTTGCGACGCACTAATCCGTCACAAAGCGTCGTATTGCCATAACTCTTTTCAAAGTCATTTGTTTAGAATCTAGTTAACAACATTAGAAGCCCCGTCTCATTTTCTATCCAGCGATCTAAACAAAATCTAAAACGAATGCAAAGTAACCTAGTTATAAAGCTTTTGCTTCCTTGGCTCCGTTAATTGAGCGTCTTTTTTGCAAAGAATTTAAGCGGTATTGCATGTATGAGCACTCGCTGTTTATATTGCCTTTTTTGGTTAAGTTACAGTTCCAACAAAGAAAGGTCTGAAAAATAGCCTTTGCCTATCTAACTGGTATACTTTGGTAATTTGGTATACTTTTTGAAAAAAGGTTAATTTTAAAGTCTTTTCATTTGTTTTACCTTGAAGATCTTTAGCCTTTCGTCCCTAATTGAAAACAGCCTAACCTTTATGCATATATAATCACCAATTCATCATCACAGCAATTCTGATCATTAGAGCACCTAAATGTTTTCTTGATATCTTATTTCTAAGAAAAGCTTTGTGCATGAGAAGTTATGTTTAAGGCAAAAAAAAACACGAGTGCTCTCAAATTACTGGGAAACGTTTTTGGCATAGTTGGTTGTTGTGGAGTTGGTGGATTACAATCTAAAGTGGCAAGTTGAAGAGTAAACTCAGTTCCTACGTTTTTTGCCTGCTGGAAAATCACATTTTGCATTTCTGTTTGGAAAGCTAGCAATCATGTCAGACGAAAATGAAGTTTTCGGATATTCGAGTTTCCGCTGCAGTCACACAGACGTCTACTCAAGTAGTGACAGAGTTCCGTTTCTGACCAAATTAAGAATTCAATGAATTTGTAGTCTTCAAGCAAGCACTACATATCACTCCACGTTTTCGTTATGCTCATGATTTTCCGCTGTTGGACGACTAGCAGTGTTTATGTCATTTCCCTTTCAATCGCCTTTCAGGCACGTGGTAGCACAGTCGGAGGGGACGCGGCTGCCTCATGCATCCCGATTCAAAGTTTCTGGCCCAAGTCTAGCCCAGGCTGGTCAAACCTTCCATCCCACCGGTGTCGGTGGATTGATATCAGACTTTTCTGAAAGGATGAAATGGCTGACTTGTTCATCGGCCAGCCACCTATGTAGTGTAGGACAAAAACGTAATCGGATTGTCCGCGATATCCCGAAGAAGTAGTAGAATGTGTGGCGGGTCCTCCAAAGAGGGTGGTTGAAGCATTATATTGACTGCTGTTTAGCTGCCCTTGTAACCAGGCCGTAAAACATGATCACACCATCATAATATATAATTAAATAACACCTGACATGTTCAGACTAAAACTGAGTGCTGACCATCCCTACCCTTATGTCAGTGCAACTCATCGTGTCACCCGGAATGCTCTCGTTTTTTTGTTCATACATTTTTTGTTGACATGTAGCGCAGACACACCTTCTACGCGGAATACTTCATCCTCACTAGAGCCTTGTTAGAACCCGCTTTGAGCTCTAACAAGGGAGGTCCATGAACTTCTTCCAAAGATTCCGAACGTGACCTATATGTTCTTGTAGTGCATCGGAAGAGGATCACAGAACTGTGTTTCGCTTTTGCTACGGGCCAGTGGTGGTCCAAAAATGGTAAAAATGGTATCACTTCAGGGCGCGCTGATAAGGCGAAAGTGACGATTGGAATGGCGCGCACTGTGGTGTTCTTAACTTAACTTACAAAAGGTTCGGAGCTCAGATTAAAGTTGGATTATAGTAATACAATAGTTTACTACGCTTTCTAGACGAAAACGCAGCGTGCATTTAAGTGATTTATTCGCAACGGCGGCTGCAGCTGCTGGATGGCCGAATGGATACGAGGCGGACTTGCAGGAGGGGTGTCGAGGGTTCAATTCCGGGTGTTGAGGTTCGGTGTCGCTGGCTGGGTTGCTAGCATTTTAGCAAATGAAGAGTACATTTTGGCTTTCGTAGGGTCCATTCTTCGCATCCTAACTCCCCTTTGAACCCGTTGTTGGATCTGGAAGAAGCTGGTTTTGTCGTGTGGGTCGCGCGTCCATTAAACCACGCAGTCTCGCTGAGAAAGGCTCCGTTAGAGGCTATCCCCTTATGACCCCTTTGACATGTTCCCATTCAGTTTTCGAAATGTTTTTCGCTGTCACTTCATTTGCGAACACGACGTGTATTGACTTGGCCCATCATCAAGACATGCTCATCGCTCTTCGGATTTCTCTATGGATCTTTTTTATTCCTCCTTATTTTTTATTCTTCTCGAAACTTTCACTGTTCCGGCTAACTGTTACCAAGTACAGTTTATCCACTTCGTGTGATTGGTCGCTATGTTGTGTGTTTCTTCCTCACCACTAAATACACTTACGATAGGCAGGTTAGGGCATTGCAGTACTTGCATTCACCCCTCAACTCTAGAGGTCGAAAAAAATTTCGTCCCAAATTCACCTGTAGAATCGTTTGAGATGCAGATCGCCATCCAATTTCCTTGAGGCGATACATTACAGAAGGATACGATGGGTATGTGTAGGAAATGAAGTGTGCACAGAACAACCGGCACTGCTGCCTTTCACGGCTCCAAAGGTCGATGAGAGGTCGAAAGGAAAAACTTCTCAAACATCGCCCATGGTGGTTATCTGGGGTGCCAACCACGATTATGATATCTATTTTTAAAATTTCGGTTGACTACGGTAGGTTACAGTAGATATGTATGACTAAATCTGTCTACCTTAGTAGAGCTGCGTTCTTCTCCAATGTGGTCTTCTCGAATGTTATTTTCCAGCCTTCGCTTTGAGATGCAAAGTAGTGCAAGGCAAGTGAAGATTCAGAAAAAGATGACAGATTCGTGGTCAGCGGCTTAAATAATTCCCATATGCGAAGTCAGGGCGAAATCGATGGTCGTGACCTCGTCACCCTTATTCACCGCTACCCAGTAACACGGTACCCTACCGAAGCCAAAATGTGCCCTTCTTTTGTAAAATGGGAACAGACCACCTGGCAAATCCCGAACCTCCCAATCCCGAATCGAATCCTCGTCCCCTCCCGCAAGTCCGCCTCACTATTCACTCGGTCACCCGGCGTTGCCGCCGTCGTTGCGAATGAAAAATATGCACCCTGCATCTTCGTCTAGGAAGCGTAGGAAATTATCGTGTTGCTACAATCTAACTTTAGTTTGAGCTGCAAACCTTTTGTAAGTTAAGTTCAGAACACAACAGTGACATTCCAATCGTCACCCTCGCCTTATCAGCGCGCCCTGAAGTGATACCATTTTTACCATTTTTGGACCACCAGTGGCCCGTAGCAAAAGCGAAACACAGTTCTGTGACCCTCTTCCGATGCTCTACAAGGCCATATAGCTCACGTTGGGAATCTTTGGAGGAAGTTCATAGGCCTCCTTTATAAGTGATCGTGATGGTTCCTTTCTGAAACATTTTTCTTGGATGAACGTCCACAGATTGATGAAAAAACTTTGAAAACTTAAAACGCACATTCTTTGTTGCAGAGAGGATCGAAAGATGGGCTGCATTGTAATGATGCCTTTATATTAGGCACTCCTGTTTCATCTGCCGTCTGCAGCACCTCCAAACTTATGTTCCATTTAGACCACAAAACTGTTACCGACTTGGAGGTGTATGGAAGCCATTAGGTATTCATCGTGCACCTTGGAACGGAATTGTTGGTGATTTGATGGGCGTTAAGATAGTTTCAGGTGTCATTCCCAAAAATTCTAACGTTCACTTGATGTACGGGGTCGAAACAAGAAATTCATCGCTACCAGTTTCCATGCTCTGCTCATCGATGACGTATTCTTGCGGGGAACCGTAGGACATCGACATCCCTTTTTAGTGATATTCAAATTCAAGAAATCTGACTTCCACTGAAAGAGGATGGGGTCGAGATCGCACGCCTCTCCCAACACATCTTTTGGCTTCTACTTCTACTAAAATCAATGAATTCGATTGAATTATGACTTCATTATTATGTCTGACGAGAACGTAGCACTCGACATTCGACAGATTCGAGAAGAAGGCGATTCGATTTTAAGCGCATTTTATGTCCATGCTGTCTATTTCCTACACCTCCTTAGTGTGTTAGCCTGAGCTAAGATAAAACGATGTGTCAGCAACTGGCACCTGAATTCATTAAAAAATAGAAATGAAGGACAAAATGAATAAAGAACGGCGTTAACCAATCCCCTTTTGGACGCTCCACGCATTCTACTTCTACGGGATGTTGTGGAGGCAAATTAGACGCGTATACAACGACTTGCGCTTACCACTCGAGGAACAAGTCAGCGTTTTATCCTTCCCAGACAATGTTGTTACAAATTCGCCAACTCTAGAGATGGAAATCTTGGTCGGCCCGAGCGGGAAATCCGAACCAAGATCCTGGATTGTGGCACTGTGGAAGACAGCCCCTCCATATCCTCCGACTGCGTCACCACACTCCAACAAAATAGAAATATGCGCCCAAATTGCCGCTGGAGCAGTACGCACGTAGAAATAAGAGCACATTGAAGAACGCGGTTGATAAACTTTATCTATAAGCCTCCTTTTCGTTTGATTTTAAGCATGTTTAATTGGATTGAAAATCATGAAGCCATCTGCAGTGCACAGTTGTTCTTTCCTAGAACCTTCACTCTCTAACTCACTCCTTGTATTCCTCTCTCCTTAGTGTGAAGATGGCTTCACACTGGCTTCTTTTTCGATTTCGATTTCCCTCGAGCAGCACTTTTTTGCGAACTCTGTTACAGGAATTCTTGCCCCACTTGGATAGCACATTCTTGCTCTCTTAGCTTCGGAGGGGCATTGCCAAGCCCCCGGTCTCATCGACCTCGTTCCTCCTATCCCTTTGACGATTTTCCTTATAGCTTTCACCAAAGCTTTGAATTGAGATAGATCTATAAGGGACGTTCTACAAAGTCACGGATATTCGAAATGGTGTTAACTCGCTGTTGTCACGACCGTATTTCGTCCATGTGAGGCGCCCAAAAATAAAATCTGAGATGTATATTTGCACAATGCAAATATCACAGCAACCAGATGGTTTCATCGCTGATTTTCCGTCCCTTTTGAAATCACTGTTGTGACACAGTGCGCCTTGTGAAGACTCTGGCTTCACAGTGTAGAGAGCGCAGTGTGGCAAAATCTCAAAATTCGTCAGTAGCGAGTGTTCCTCGCCAATACATTGTGCTTCTGAGACGCTCTTCGTTCATTACTTTTTCAACTTAATTCATTTTGTCAATTTAGCAGGAGTTCACTGCTTTTCAGCGGTTGGACTTCATTTTATAGCTCTGGCTATATCATCTCTTTAACTAGTTACTAACCTCTAGTTTAATCCGTGTAGCTAGGAGTTATTTAAGGCCGACAAATTGTCTGATATAAGGCTCACGATCTTGCTTTTTACTGAGGAATAGCATCACCTGAAGGTGAGGCTATAATCGGCACCGTTGTTAGAAGGGAGGCTATAGTCCGCACACATCGATCAGCCTATACCTGTCGGTATAGGCTGATCGATGTGTGCGGACTATAGCCTCCCTTCTAACAACGGCAAAACGGGTGTGACCTGTCTGCTACATATTGCAAAGGAGAAACGAATCCCTTTACATGAGCATATGGACAAATTTTAAAGGAACTTTCATTGCAAGAGAAAATGGCAGATCCAAATTTACCTGTAGAAGTGCTCAATAGCTATTCGCCGCTGTTCCTTCTGAATACTAGTCTCATAACACCTCCGACTCGAAGCACTTCTCCGTGCTGACTTCAGTTGACGGTCTTGCTTAGTAGATGCATCGTAGTCATAGAGGTATGAAGGATTCTTGCCAATTCCACGGCGAGCAGACATTGATGTGCACTACATGGCTCATCCGTGACCGTTCAGGGCTGCGAAGCTGCGCTACCTTCGTCGGTCACAGCTATTCGCGCATGCGATTAGCGCCAGATTATAGCGATGCAGTATCCGGCATAACGAAAGATGGTAGACTGCAGACATCTTTTAATGCGTCGTTCAACTTTTGCCCGCCATAACAAAAGTCTCCCCACGGCAAAGCTAGCATGCACTTCGCTATCTGCCAAATTTTTGTTTGACGGTTCAGTTATTCGGAAATTTCCTTCAAATGCTTCCTCAGAGGGTTCGCTCGCGGTTTCGGTTAGCTTCATCTTAAACACTCCATTATTTTCTGTTGTTTTCTTTAAGGCTTCGCAGAGTTTTTCAGTCCAAATTCAGTAGGAAGCATTTTCTAACGCAGTACTAGGAGCTCTAGAACGGGAAAAATGGCTCCAGGTTCTAAAGGAAACCAGTCTTCATAGTCTTTTAAGCGGTTTGAAGAAACCGCCTCAGCAAAGCAGCGCATTGGATCACTCATGCTAAAAATGTGTTCTAAGCCTCAATGATGATGCGAGTGACAGCTTCTTCAGAAACGATTCCGACCGCTGTCAAAACGAATATCGAGTGGTATGCTCGATACACCCATGACATTGGTTATAAAATCTGGTAATGGCAAGGGATTTTTACGAATTCTTCAGAACGGGTAAGACTACGATCTACTATTGAACTCCATGTAATGAAAACTGTTTGAGACTTGCTCAATTTCAATTGTCTGTTACTTTTTTTACAAAACGTCAGCCTAGGAACACTGAGTGGATTGGGAACAAGGAACACTGAGTGGATTGGGCGTGTCATTCTATGTATGTATGTACGTCCCATGATTCATGGTCAGTGCATTACAATACCATACAGTAGTAGGATATTGTTGTGTATGCCACATACGCTTGCAAGTGGCCTCTACGAGATACCGCGAGGTGAACCCCATAAGTTGTTGATAAACGCCGTTCCTTTCCCTTTATCTTTCGAGAGCGCTTGGGCTGCCCCGCCTTATCAAAAGCAGCATGAAAACACTGAAAGGAAGCATAGAAGGATAAGTTGGATGGAATATTAAGGACAGAACATTCCTAAAAACACCGCATCGTTAAGCCCCTTTCATTTGCCTCCATATATTAAGGGAAGATTGCCTCCATATATTAAGGGAAATAAATAAAATAAATAAAATATATTAAGGGAAGAAAACTAAATTCGAGTTCCCATACGGAATTTGGAAAAACTTACCCTTTAAGCAGACCGCAACGAGCACACTCGAAATGGAAGAACAGCGAAGAATAAACGCGCAGCCATCGCACTTCAGTTGCTTTTCGAATACACTTCAATTTTTTGAGCTGATGAATGTTCCGGTCTATGTGATCACCCCGAAAAGTTCGCAGATCTGGACAATTCAGAATTCCAGCACTAAATGTTCACTCTGCTGCATGGCTGAGATTACGACTGCTCCGGAATCGTTTTCGACTCGCGGATGAGATGCTTCTCCCGCAGGCGCTTGTTCTTTGCATCCCTTCGTGGTTATGAATATTTGACACACTGCTGACATATGTGTTTTCTGGTCTAGACACTAGCAAGCATGGCGTAACGCTTGCTAACGTTTTACTACGAATTCTTTATAAGTCCCACATTTCCATTTGTGGGATAACTCCTCGTTTTCCTTGTAGCTGTCTTACCTGATTTATTTTCCGAGCATTTTAAGGTCGCGTAATCTTCAAAAATCAGAATTTACTTCAAATGAACACGGTGAAGGTTGGATTCGTTCGAAGAAGCTAAAAATTTAGAGATGAACCGTTAAGCATGTTTTCGATAGTTTCGGAATTCTTCCAAGTAGCGGTTCCTTTGAAAGATGGCGGTGTTAATCTATAGAAAATTGAAAAGATCTATGAAATTGACTAAGGAATAAATATTGAATTCTCCTCTGGTTCGTTCCTGTTTCGGAAGTGTGACGTGTACTGCACAAATATGTGGGCATATTATCGTTGTTCTCCACGCATAGCAATGTGTCTGAGGTATAGTTCTGCCCATTCTTGATAGTGTTAATCACGACTAGAACATCTATAGTCCCTCGGAGCTAAATTATAAAGAACGCGACTACTCCTCTTCACAGATTCCTCAACCTTCATTGAGATCTAAGAATAACATGCAGTAGTGTGCCTTACCATTAGTTCGGCAGTAGAACGACAGCACCGCGACAGGTTCCATATACATATTGAGCTTTCCTAGCAGATCCAAACAAATTTTTAGCGTAAGAACAGTCAGCAAAAGCCTGTTATCTCGTTTATTCTATGAACAGTCCATCAGTGTTATTAGAACTGACCAGTAAAAAGACGCATTGCAAACTTCACGATTCTCCAACTAGTGGCGAATTTTAATTAAATATTTAGAATGTGAAAATGTAACGCGTAGAGACTAGATTACATATCTATCATTTCTCTTATTTCAAAACATTACCTCCCAGTTTTTACGGAATTTCTGGTCCATATGCTGCAGCGGAGAGAGGGCGCAGTAGGGGTATGGCTGGCGTTTGCGAGCACGCGATTCCGGTTTCCTTTTTGGGATTTCTCCCTCAGGCCATCCAAGCCTTCTACCTCTCCAGGATCAGTGCATTGGTACCAGACTTGTCTGGCAAAACTAGAGATGAGAAGACATTGGCTTGTTTATCGGCTGGCCACCGCAACTTATTGTGTATGCCAAATACGCTCTCACGTTGCTTCTACGAGATACCGCGTGGTGCATCCAACCTGGAGGTGTTGATAAACGCCGTCCTTTTTCCCTTATCTTTTGAGCTTGCGCTGCCCGGCAAACAACTGTCAAGAGTAGCGTGAAAACACTAAAAGAAAGTAAGAAAGGTTAACAGAAGCTGTATGAATAAATTGCGTATTATATTAGGAGTTAAACAGAAGAAATCTAACTGAACTTTCAGAATGTGAATGGTAGGTAACGGCAGGGATAACATCACTCTTTACGAACACCACTCTTTACGAACACCATGAATCTACTAGGCTGCCGCAAAATTAATCCCGGTTTCCAACAAGGATCCCAACTCATGGTGAGCTTTTGCGATGCCGTTTTGGCGAGATGTAGGACCCTGTGAGTGGAGTCCAGAACCACAGTCAGATTTTGCTGAACGCTTACTTAAAGACCTGAAAAGGAGGTCTGCAAACGTGCGCGCAACCATTACCAACCCCTACGACACCTAACATATGTGCCTCAGTGGCGCAGCCGGTAACAATGTTGACTCATGGGAGCACAGCGGCGGGTCTTTCAGTTCGAGTCCAAGCGCTGCCATTATTTTCGCACGTATGAGTTTGTTGTTACTACGCTTTCTTATGATCACAGGTGTCAATTTTAGACCACTAATGCTTACAACAAACCAGGGCTCTCTATTTGCGCATTCACATATGCGAGTTTTCCAACTATGCATATCTGTACCATATCACTTCTCCGCCAATAAAAAGTCTCATCCATTGTTAAATTAAAAGTCTTATATTTATTATTTCCCTTCCAGTCCCCGGCTATGGTACAAAACTATGAAACAAGTAAAACACAAGCGCTTGTCACGCCAGCATCATCTTACAGTGAGGAGCAATCTTCTCCCCGACAAGGAGTGACCACTTCTTCTCCGTTGAACGTAATCGTAATCTGTTGGTGTAGAAAAGGGTCCTAGGTGAACATTAACGTAACGTGAAGGCGCAAATAGAGAGCCAGCCTGGGTTTGTTGTATGCATTGGTCGTCTAAAATTGACTTCTGTGGTCATAAGAAAGTGTAATAACAACAAACTAATGCGTGCAAAAATAGTCGCAGCAGTCGCACTCCAACTGAAAAGCCCGCCCGTGTGCTCCTATGAGGCGGCAGTGTTACCGGCTGCGCAACCAAGGCACATATCGTTGGGTCGTAGAAGCTGATAATAGTTGCGCCCACGCTTTCAGACCTCCTTTTCAGGTCTTTCAAGAAGCGTTCAGCAAAAACTAACTGCTGTTCTAGACTCCCCTCACAGAGCCCTACATCCTGCCAAAATAGCATCGCAAAAGCTCACCATGAGTTGGGAACCTTTCCTTGTAAGTTTTTATAAATAAACAAGTGCTCTGCCACGCCTATGCAAAGCACTATGGGAGGCTGTCGGTCGGAAAGCACCGAACAGTTGAATTGCTCTTTCAGCGAGTCACCTTCGCTAGCCTAACGGGAGGCGTTCAAAAGGCTCATTTCTGTGCTGGGCAATTCACCGCCATTTTCACATTGGGTGTCCATCACAGAAATGTGCTTTTCTGTATCTGCGAGCAAAAACATAATCGAAAGAAATACGGAAGTCTATGAAGACACCGAACCTCCCCACCCCCATGACAACAGGGGCCGTACGTTATTCTCGACAACTCGGGGATGGTACCCATCGCAAAAAGCCGGGTGCCAACCCCGAGTTTCGACGCTCCCCACACCACTTTTTGCACATCTCCGGGGCGTCACCCGGTGAATGCAAGATGGCAGAGTAGGGTAGAGAAGCAGAGCATTCCGACTGGAGTACCGCTTTCACGGCTGTGAGCTCCTCATAGCTAGTGAGTGAATTGAGTGATTCTGCACCACACGTCATTTACTATGCAGTGTTTAGAGAGATTTGTTTTCGCGGAGGGGTCCACACTGTGTAGAACAGTACATATATCATTTCTTGAGCCAAAGCTGGTAGAAAATCAGTTAAGCACAAAAGAATACAGCAAAAGTGCGCTCTTCGAAGATTAGCTAAATCGAGTTTTTCCATGAATTGCGTAAGTGGGAAGCGCTCTTTTTTCAAAGCGAGTTAGTATTTCATCCACTGGAATGCATTATACATTTCATTAAAATATCCCCTCCCCCTTTTATCAAATTTGTAGTTAATTTCTCAAATTTCCTTTCTGTTTAGGTAAGTTTTCTGATTTATGGTTGAATGTCTCTCAAAGAATTGAGAAATGATACAGGAAGTTTATTCCAAGCTTCAAGAACAAAGCTGGAAAAAAGCTGAAAAAAGATCTTGAACCTTTTTGAGTACGAATTTGGCATTTGACAGAGGCCACAATTTTTTTTACAAATGCTAATAATCATTCAGCTGAAATGAACACAATATCAATTTGAATTAAATTTAAGCACAGTTTTGCATGAACAAAAAAGCTGCTTGGGGGACAAATCTCCATTTTACTATAAGCTTATCACTTTCTAGTTTCTAAGAGATGGAGGCTAGTTCGCGTGAAATAGAAGTTCTACTTATATTTTAGTGGCTCGCTTTCTCTTCACTGAAAAATATTAATTCACCCGAAACAGTGCATTAAAAGCATCAGCTTTATATCTCATTTCCATTGATTTCCGGAGGTTGTAGACCAATCGCGAACTTTTTTATGTTCTATTAATTTGAGTGTTGGCTCGAAAACCTGTATGTGCCCAACTAGGTATTCCACACTGTCACGGGTGCATTGAAAGGTGCTCTCTTCATCGAAGTGTTCAACTCAATTAGGAAAGCGATTGTCATAGTAAATATTCGCAATCATAATAGGGGTGGGGAAAATGGGAGGAGGTAAATTACGGGGCGAAAATAGCGAAAAATACCCAGACGTCTTCTACCTGTCTGGGAACTTCAGCCCTTGGGCAATCGAGGTCGCTGAACACGAATCTGAAGTTTTTTTTAAGTAATGATCGCCATCAATCGATGCTGATCAATTATCGATCTTTTGTGGATGTCGTTCAGGCGGTCCGAAACTTCAGCCTTGAGGGTAGTCGAGGTCGCTGAACACGAATCTGAAGCCCGTTTTTGTGGGGGGGGGGGGGGCGCAGTAGCGGAGGACCAGTTCCAGAAAGGGGAACAGTTAGGGGAACCACTACCAATAATAGATCTATTAAAGAAGACCACTAGTGGGGAGCAGTTCCGGTAAGGGAGGACCAGTAGTGGGGAGCAGTTCCAGTAGGAGAGGGAGCAGTAATGAGGGACCAGTACCAGCAATGGGGCACCAACTCCAATAAGAGGACCTGTAATGGAGGATCAGCTCCAGTAAAGAGGACTAGTAATGGGGGATCAGTACCGGTAATGTGGGACCAGAATCCAGTAGTGGGGGAGGGCAGTGGTGCGGTGCCAGTAGTGGGGGACCAGTATTAGTAATATGGGACTAGACCAAAGAAGTGTGGGAAGAAATGTGTGAATCTTCCGTTCTGACAAAAAGGCTTTTCATCGTGTGACCAAAATCGAGCAGACGCTCAGTACTTTTCGAAAATGTCGATTTTTGCCTGAGGACGAGGAGTGAAGGTGCCTGTAGTCAACGTGGCGCTAGAGTGAAATGGGGGGGGGGGGGGCATGCTTTGGGACATCAGGAGGGTTGTCGGCGAAGAACTAAGGGGACGAAGGCACTGATTAGCACAAGCATCGACATCACTCAGCCGTCTGGAGATGATGCCGATGTTGAAGTGTAGTGGTGGGGGAAGCTGCTCATACCACCAAACTGCTTTACTAGAGTCAGATGGTCACTTTGCTACATGGTCAACCATTGAATTTCTTTTTACGCATAATCGTGTCTACTATGGTCACTGGCTCAATAAGTAAATGTAAACATAAGCTGAAACAAAAACTCTTTTGTTGTAGGCTCCGATTTTCTGAACAAGTTCTTGACGAGCACGGTTGAAAACCAATCCCTATGTGGTGGCCTTGCTGTCGATACCTTATGCCTATTCCCACGCAAAACTAAAGAGAAGTCGGAGTAACCGGGATCTCCATTAGACAGAAGAAATCTGAGAACAATAGGTGCAATAGACTTATGAAGGCTGCTGGATTCGAGGATATCTTTGCTCCAGCCGCAGGAACGATCGCTGATGATCCATCGGACTGCTGTCGATAGGCCCAGGCCGACTGGCAATAAAAAAGCAGGAAAATTACACCCTTCTCGGTGGCGACTCTCGAATAGATGAAGTCGTATCGCCACAGAAGTGCTGTAGAACTACGGAGATCGGCACGAGGAATTTAGCGGTAGAAGTGCAGCTAAAGACATCCACAATTGTTGAGCTGAGGCGCTGGGACAACCGACAGCGCGGCGCCTCGATCGGAAGTGGATTCTAAAAAATTTCGCTAATCGTTAGGTGTGAAAGTGATTGTAATTTTTCAGCGAAATAATCCAGATGGTTGCACTGTGTTTTTTACAAATAATTGAATGTATATAATATACATATGCTCAAAGCGAGACAATGAGTAGGTTTGATACTACTTTTGTTGACGGAGCGACATCCATTTGAATAATTCATTGGCTGGTGCTACCTGGGTGACCACTCTCTCTTTTCAATCCCTTTTTGACTTCGTTGCAATTTCACTAATCAGTAATAAAGGTTATTGTAACTTTCAGTAATAAACATGACGAATCAACATTTCAGCCTGTAATAAATATGGAGCATTTATTTATTTTTCTGTTTTATATGTTCGCATTACACATTTGATCTTACAATTTGATCTACAGCTTTTACCTGCACATTAAACCTTTTAAAATGATTTCGCTAGCAAAAAACAGAAGTTTGGGGTAAAAAAATCTGCGTGATATATGCCACACATTCTACTTATTCGATATGTGGTGGAGGAAAATTGAACGCGTATTTCGCCTATACAATGGCTTCTATCAACGATCTAATGAACAAGTCAGTGCACTTCATCCCCAGAGCAGTTGAAGGGTCTATCAATACTGTAGCTGATGGGAGAAAATCTCGTCGCCAGCGACTGTTCACACAGTGGCAGCACTTTTTGATATCATGGGTAGGCAATCCGCGTCTATTAGGGGGGGGGGGGGCAAAAGTAATGAGACAAATTGAAAAAATCTTTATCTCTTTATAACTCAATTACAACTGAACGATGCTGAGGAATGTATTTGCCAGTAAGGGCAATGACCTTGCTGCCATCGCTCAGTCAACTTCCTGATCCCATCCTCACAGAACTGCTTGAGTCTGGTGTTGATCAACTGCTCGATATGGTTTTCAAGGACTCCTTGGGTTTTTGTGTCCCTTCCGACCAGGAAGTCCCGTAGGCTCAAGAAGTGGTGGTAGTCGCATGGAGAGATGTCCGGCGAATACGGTGGTTGAGGCATGTGAACGTAGCTCAGCTGGCCAAGCTTATCCGTGCTTACTTGTTCCCGATGGGGTGCGGCGTTCACGAAGAGGAGGAGCTTCTTGAAGCGCTGCGAATGAATAAGAGCAAGTCGCCGGCCCATCTCTTCTACTTCGTTCACCATGGCCTTGGAATTCATCGTAGTGCTCTTGGGATACAGGTTCCGGTAAACCGATCCATGGGCGCAGACCCTAAAGCTCCAAAGGTGCTTCTCGCCGTGAACATCTCGCCGAACGAAGGTTGGTAACAGGTTACCAAGCCTCACCCAGACTCGCTGCTTGGCAGGGTTAAGGTAGAAGACGTGCTTCTCATCTTGGGTGACTATTGAGCCCAGGCTGCTAGGGGTTGGGAATTGGGCGAGATTTGCGCGAAACGGGTCGACTAGTCAGATCGGGGTTTCGGCACGAGACAGACTGGGGTTTTGGCATGATTCTGGAAAAGGGCGGAAGTGGTAACTTCTCAGATGGGCTTCAATAAGTAGCATACAAACATACAAATACGATAAGCACGAAACCAGACTCCAGCCACGAGATATGTGGACACGGCACGGGGTGTCTCATTACTTTTGGCCCCCACCCCTAATAGATTGACGTTGCATTCGCTCGAACTCACAGAATTTTCAGATCTCTTTTGACACTCTCCAAAATAAGCCTAACGCTTTCGAAATCAAGATGAATATCTTACAAATCTTAATGATTTTTCCCATATCAAAACTTGTTTTATTGAAGATGGTTAGGATAATTTTTTGTTCAAGGAAAATTTGGCATGATTTTCTTGGAGATTTTCGAAATTCACCTGTCCCTTCAAGTGATCGCAGCGTTGAAATTTTATAAAACTTTTATTTTCTTATAACAAATTTAATTTAAGGCTTGTTTTAGAGCGCTAAAGGCAGAAACCTTTGATCCATCAAAAATTGAGGTCACGCCATGCACTCGACTAGGTTATCACGATTTTTATTGGTAAGATAGCGTAAATGCTGCTTACTTGAGACAACAATGTGAGGATATGTGTGTTTTTATTACTGTACTTGTTGTACCTTTGCCATCTGTTTCACCCGCGCAAACATAATTTTTGCTATCAATTTTTTATCTAAAAAATATAAATTGCATGAAATTTCAAGTGCTTGTCCTTCCCAGACAAGTCTGGTACCAATTCACCAGGATGGAAGACGTCCGATGAACACTACAGCACTTTATCATTCCAAACAGCATGTTCACTTATTGGGGCAGGCGAATTAATAACTTTTATAAGAAGCGTACTAAATTCTCCATTTTTCATAAATTAGAAAATAAAAGTTGTTGACATTATCTTGGAAATTCTACTGCGGGGAAAACATGCTTCAATTTGGTAGATGTTCAGCTGCAATGCAAAGGTGCCAATCTTGTTTAGAAATTCCTAATTTACTTTTGAAGTTGTCCAGTTTGACGTGAAAATGGTACATTCAGAATTCCTTAAGGGATTTTAGCGCGGATGTTTAAACTTCGTGCATCAAAATCTTCACCATGACCCCAAAAAGTTCACTATTATTGATTGTTGAGACCACCTGCTGCGCACTCTGACCAGCGCATTCTCTTCAATAAGACAATTATCCTTCCAGAGCAAAGAATCCTCTAAAAGAGAAGGTTGGAAAATCTTTTTTCAGTAGCTCCCAACTTCTCTCTTAGAGGGGTCCACCGTTAAGGGATGTGTTCGCCTCTACTGGTCACAGGGCGAACACATGCCCTCAACGGTGGACATTGACCTCTGAAGACGACGGAACGTCGAAACGTCGAAACGTCAGGCCCTGCTGAATAAAGTTGTCCACCTAAGAACCTTGTGTGGCACAAATATACTAACAGTAACATTTTTTTCAGTGTATTGAATTCTCAAAATACACACTCCTAGGGCGGAAATTCGTTGTTTCCCAGTTTGTGCTCTCCAGCGTTTTTCGTAGTCTCCATGGCTAGTTCAACAGTTACTGCTGATGTTCAGCTTTTCTTGCCCGATAAGCATGAAGCGTAGATCTACAACCGTCCAAAGGAAAAGCTTAGTCGTATAAACAGGAGCACGCTCTGTTGGGGTGTTACAGTATAGATGATAGATAGATGGTCTATTATTTTAGTATAGCTGTTGACGATTTTCTGGTGTTTGTGATCGGATGCAAAATAGGTCACCACCTTAAGTATCTATGCTCCTCCTTTTTGTATTTGCTTAGCTGTGCCTCTATGAATGAGTAATATGTGTATTTACCCATAATAATCCTTCCCGCTCAACGTAATCCTGATTACTCGCAACGCTCCTCGTCTGAAGACTGAAGACGATTTTCTTGACCGCAGTGATTCCATTACTGCAGCCTCGCCGGCACTACCCACTCGTCCTCATTACCTGCCCTTCCAGTGTATATTTAAGGGATGAGGAACTTCCCGGCTATTTGTGAACCAGAATGCGCTGGTCTTCTTCCTCCAACTTGCCTAACTGGCTAATAGAGCGTTCAGCGACTGTTTTAGACGAATGCAACGAATTAGCTCTCTTTGGGAGAATATGGAGGAGCTGTTATCAGGCTTGGCTTTCCTTCAAGCAGTGTCAGCTAATAAAACGCTTAGCTTAATCGTCAGTGCAGAACGAGTTTCAGATAAGCGCCTTTCCATTTCTCACGCTATTATCACGTTATTTGCTGCAGAGCTGCACATTTAACGGTTAACGACTTTCTTAAGACAGTTGTTTACCTGAGCTTCATTTATGTCTCGTCATCATAGTAGTGAAGCTCGATGTAGTCGAATCTTTATTGACGACGTTAACGACTACGAATTTAACGAGTTAACGGCATTTCTCGTTAAAATCTGGCTTAAGGACTTAACGGAAATTTAACGGAATTTCAAGCGAACTTTTTTCAGATAAGCTCGTCACTTTTCGTCTTACCATTAGTCTTCATAATAACTGCAGACCTCACCCTTCTGATTAGGGCAGCTTCTCAAAAACTATTGAAATCAGCAGGAATAGGTAAAAACAATCCGCTCTTGCACAGCCGTAAATGGCGAGAGGATATCGCGGTCCACTTCCAATTTTTGAGGTTTCATATAGGGGTTTGTTCCCGTGAAGCCAGGCACTGCACACGAATCGTTTTTTATTCCTATTTTATGCTATGTTTCACACCTTCAAATTCGGCACATTCAAATTTGTCGAAATAATGCATTTAGGAGCCACAAAAGTTTTTCGCCGCGCCTCCATGCACTCGAATCCATTAAAATACTGGTCTGACCCCTTCGTCACACCCACCTATCCCCAATTGGCTCTGAGATTGTTTTTGGCTGCTGTACTTGTGTTTTACGAATTACGAAAAAGCTAACAACAGAAAGTTTCTTTTTCTGAACGTTAACTCTCCATTGATAGGCTGCAATTCTATTAGTTCCTTCGGTACATAGTGAGCTGGTGCTCGCCTCGAGATTCTACATGCTCGGTGCACAGCTGCTCAAAATGGTTTCTTACACTCGGACACTGGGCCACCACGGGCCGCACAACCAGTTGCTATTGGGGTGAAAACCTGTTCCTACGTATATACATATATATATACATATATATTTATATGTAAATATGTAGTATATACCTACTTATATACGTATGCACATATATATGTAGGTACGAGCTGGATATACGTGGATATATGGCTTCACAAGAATCGGAGGTGCGAAGGCGACTATCCTGCAACACTCTAGCAACAGGAGCCGACTCTTAAATCCACCCACAGGAGTGTCAACGGAGTGCAGGTAATCGCACCGGGCCCCCTCACCTGGCCAATCGGCGCAGCCCGCCACTCCCACTGCAACAGGTTACCACCCCAATAGCAAGTGGTTGTTCGGCCCGGGTTCAGCGAGTGCCAGAGCAGGACCAGGAATAGGAAGCAACTCCAGGGGTTGCCTGATCTGACTTGCATTTTATGATGCCTTGGTGTGCAATGCGGACACCAACTACGAAGTAATGTCCTGTTGAACGATAATTCCGGATCTGTTCTTCTTACACACACGGAAGATCATTTGATGCTAAAAGCTCGTTTTCTTCGCTGTCTACTCTTTGTTGGCAGTGCGTTGTTTGTTGCAGTGCAGCATATTACGCAACGTCTCTTGTTGACCTGCCGAAGATGGAACATAAAAAGTTTTCCCTAATTTTTCATTTCAGATAATAGTTTTCAGCTAATTGTTTTTTCAACAAAATGTTTTTCCCACAAATCTTACGAAAACTTCCCGTGAGAAAATCGTTAACAATTTTTAACGCACAGAACATTGTGTGCACCCCAGATCTGTTGGATTTAGCTAGACGAGCACTTGTTATCGTCACTGCTAAACTTCTAAGCTGCAAGAAACGTCTCTCGATATTGAATCAAGTTTATTTCTCTATTTCTTTCTGGACTGCTTAGGTTTTTGCAATGGGAAATCCATTACAGTTTAAAAGCTCGTGAACCTGAATTGCCGCTCACGTTCAGAACAGATAGACCCTATTTCAACCTTGGCAAATCCAAATTCTGTTTCAAACACATCACAGCAATGCAAATTCTCTGTGCGTAGATATTTAGCTACTACCTTTTTAAATTGTGGGTGTTGCTGTTGGTAGTTTTGCAGTTTTTATCTGTATACATATACGTATTACATGTTTTACAATAAACAAATGAATAAGCTTCTAGTAGAGTAAATTAAAAATGTGAAACTACAGTGTCTTATTTCCTTAGAGATATGCAGTTTGTGATGCCACCTCTTGAAAAAGAGGGAATTAAAAAGAGTGTAGCCCATACCATTTATTTTTACTTTATATACTTGTTCATTTATTGTTCAAAATTTTCAAATTTTGTCAATTTTTAGGTCTCTAAAGTGGAAAGTCATATAATAACCTTTGCCGACAGCTCCTTCTCTCTGTGTAGGTTTGAGAATTTTTGCACAATGTTGTACCCATTCGAAAAGGGATAGTTAGACCTACAAGAATATAAGTTGGAATTATTGTTCATTTTTGATTTGCGTTAGCTTTCAGAGCACTAAGGTGGAGACGAAATCAAAATAGGAAAAAATTAAACATACTTCCTGATATAGCCAACTATTCTCCTTTGAACCGCATATGACACTGTCCGAAAAACATTCACCAAAGAATTCACATCAGTTTCTTTAAGCCTCAAGTGGATGGTATCGAGGTTGTAAGCTGTCACAACGATGTTTTGTTGCGATCGCACAATCCAATCCATCAAAGAGTAGGAAATGTTCTGAAAATTAATTTATTTCTTCCGAACGCTCCATTTTAATCTCCTCAAAATTAATGATAATCAACTTAAATAAAAAATTCTAGCATGCATTCCTGTAGAGCAAATCATCCTCTGCAGAAAACGTTTCGCAAAAAAGAACTCAAACTTAAGCAGAGAGAGGTCACTGTCAACTAAGGTTATGTTACTTTTTTACTTTCCTCTTTAGTGGCCTAAAAAACTGGGGAAAAAAGCAAAACAAACCACTTGATGGAGCAAATCATTTTCTTTCGAATGGTACATATATGACGTTATGCAAAAGCTTTTAGCTAAATCCATAATATGTACTCTGTTTTAGAAAACGGTGGGACTAGCTTCTAACCTGGTTTTTAATAAAAATTTAGTTGATATTAAGTTCGGTGTATATGTAGACTGAGAGACACCGCTCTTTCAAAAAAACCTTCAGTAATTTCGCTCAAAGCGCATTTGAACCAATGATCGAACTAGTCATACATATCCATCTGCTCTATTAACGCAGTAGCGACACTACGCTTGAGGCTACACCTGACACAAAGGCCAATAAGTGAATTTTCTAGCTTTAAGGTAGAACCATGAACTCTTTGAAACAAATTGCCTAGAAAATAAAAAAAAATTTCTGCAAGTTATATTCAGTGTACGGCTGGCCAATTTCGAAATACGCAATACCTCTCTCCCTTTATCTGTTTTCGCGGTTTCTCATCGGTGAGAGATGTTCAGTACCTTATCGCAGGGCCTGCTTCAAAACTTCGGGCTTTTTAGATTTAAAAACGGCGATAGCTTCCGTGTGAAGTATTCATCTTACTATATATAAAGGAGTTGTGCGTGTGGGTGTGTGTGTGTGTCCGTCCGTCCGTCCGTCCGTCCGTCACAACTGGAGTAAGGGCACTGCGTCTTGGCGATACTCAACGATTGATGGCGACCCGAAACATTAGCCCTGGGGGTAATCGAGGTCGCTGAACGCGAATCTGAAGTTCGTTTTTGGAGTATCCATTGCCATCAATCGACATTGATCTAATTATCCATTTTTGTGGATGTCGTTCATTTTTTCTGTTTCTTTCTAACTTGCCGCAATCGGCGAGGTGTCCTCCCTGCGGAAACCATGATATAGTTTGCGGATAAAATTGATGATGAGAAGGCCTAGAGGCCGCTCTGAGGGCTGGTATAATAATAAAGTATAATTGCTGAAGGATAAAACACGGCGTCCCTCATTCCCTTTTGGGGTGCGCCACGCATTCTACTTCTACGGGTTGTCGTGAGGCGATTTGAATGCATATTTGGCGTACAACAATGGCTTAGGGTGGCCGTATGTGCCTGCGTATTTGTAGAATTAACGAGAAAAGGGCGCAACTGCTTAATACGAACACTGAAGATTCATACCAATCTGATTTCTCCGTAAAGAACGAAAAAGCACTGCTGTTCTCGTTTTCTGCACTTATCTATGTATTTGTTTTGAAGATCATCGAAACTACTTCCACGCTCTATCAGCCGTCCTTAGAGCTCCGTTAGTTCACTCCCCGTCAAAGTATCGCAGTAGCCTTTGAGGCTGAGCCTTTTAAGGATATCTACAAATTGCGCAGCTGGCCACGAGAGCGTGCTGATAATCACTACGTTTTGCTTGCGCTTTGGAAGTGAGACGTTACTCCCTGGGGAAGCCGTGGTTTGTGGGCGTGTACTGAATTCGTCCTTCCTCTGAGCAAGTCTTCCGTCTTTCATGCCTTCCTCGTGAATACACCGACATTAACCTTATTCCTATTTTTAAATTCATACCTTCTTTTTTTTGGTCCACTTCAATGATTTAGGCCCTAGGCAAGTTCGCTGACGATCATTATTAACATTCAGAATGTATTTAGAAATGACCAGCTTAACATTTCTGACAGGGGTAGGAGGAGGTTCATGGGCACAATCATCAAGAAAAACGGTTTCTATTCCAATTTTGGTTTCTGATCCTAATCCCCCTTCAGGTTGTTACAGAATTATGTGGTGCTCGAATAGATAAAGGTGGATGGGCGTGGAGTATATTCGTGGTCAAGTAGTGGTCAGTCAAGCGGCGCCTGAATCCTTTGCTCTACGCTCTTAAAATTACTTATAATCTTGGTAATCACTTCGTTCCTGCAGGAGTTTTTGGATGAGAGCCGTATGAAAACTAATTTTGCGTTGGTGTAATGACACATGAATTAAGTCTACACTACCGGACACGTCTTTTGAATAGGCGAAGCAGAAACCGCGGTTTTGCGGTTTTTGAGTCATTTTGATATAACTCACCTAAAAGTCTCCTATTATATTTGAAAAGCCAAGGCATATTTGAACTCAGGAGCTCGAGCTCTATCGACTGGTATACATTGACATGGAGCCACGAAAACTTTCGATATTGGAGTCTAGTAAAGCTGTATATACGTTTGTGTAGATCTCGAGGAAGCGAATCGAACGGTAGCAACCGTTTCTCAAAAAACCTAAAGGTCCCTACACTTTTCTTCGAGCGGGGGGCGGCGAGAACGATGAGTCACGCCGCTCCCGCGGAAGAGGCACGGGTCGGCGATGTACTGTACTTCTAGTTGAGACCTGCTACTGCTATTCACCTTCCCGCCTCCTATGGCCTCTGTTATACCATCGCTCACGTTAGGCTTCGCTCAGGGGAGCGGTGGTATAACAAAGACCTATCTGCGCCCTGGTCGCTCCCGGCCGATTACATGTGAACTGGTCCCCGAAAAGTTCCGTCACGCGCGAGCGGCGAGAGTCAGACGAGCAGAGTGAGTCTCCAGATTGGGCTAGGGAAGGGACTCCGGGGTGTGGCGAGCAGGGAGGCGTGGAGTGCACGAGACGACACGACGAAAAACCGCGCGCCGCCTCGGCACTATGCCAACCGGACCAGTTCTCCGGCAACGCTCCCGGCCGTGAAAGACTAGAGCGCAGACAGTCTCTGCCGGCGCCGAATCGGCGCGAAATCAGCGGCGAGCTCTGCGTCCCCGCCTACAGTTAAGGAAGGGCCGCGGCATCGCCGCAGAAGTGTGCAGGTGCCTTTAAAATTGTAATCGAGCGATGACGGCTTAGGTGAGAAAGGCGACTCGTCCACGGTCGCCGTTGGCAATGGAGCGCAAGTCCTCAATTTCGAGCATTTCTGGCTCCACATGAACTGTGCGTAACAAACGGCGGGGTGGCACTCTACCTCCCGCCCTTTAAGCAGAGGCGTGGCAAATGTCTGCGTCTCCACTATCTCGTAAGGCAGCCACTGGACTCTTGAGCAAGTCCAGGGGTTTCGGGGTGACCGCGCCAGGGGACGAGGGGTGGAACGCTCGTCCCCCGTAACAAACGATAGAGCTCGAACTCGTGCACTCAAGCTTGCACATGGTTTTTCACATAGGTGACTTTAGGTGAGTAATGTCAAAAAGACGCAAAAACATCAAAATTGCGTTTTTTGCGGCCAACCACATCGTCCATGCATCGAAAATACTGCCCCTTGAAATGAAGGAGCCCCACATGTAGTGCTGGCGTCGGTAACATCGCTCAAATGAAACAATTTTCCTACACACTTTTCAAGATTCTCTAAACGCTTACACAACCACTTTCCAGAAACTTTAGAAATGAACATGACCTAGGTCTCGCAAAATCGGTGCTGTGGTTGCCTCTTCCTCTGTATTCGATTCCCTTCGAAGCCTGCTCAGGCGAGGCAGGTCATCACACAGGCTTCGGCTTACACAGCGCTTAATTATCCATATAATTCAGGTCAGGACAATTAATCTCAAGAAACTCAGCCCCAGGCAATAAATCCTCTGTTTTTCCCGGCGCTGACAAGTGACGATAAAGAGAATTAACGGCGGCCTCACGAATTCCCCTCCGAACGAATGAGGTGGCGGCGCTGAAAGTGCATGTTTGTTCGAAATGCCCAGTTGAGCCTTCGGCTGCCATCCGCGCTTAATGTCGCCTTATATTGACACTGGTTGCATTCCTTGCATAGCGTAAAAGGAAAAAATTCGCGGCATCATTCCAATTCTGGGCATCCAGCTTACGGATTCATGCGGACATCTGTATGCATGAGAGAAAGGGATATCTCCCACTATAGTGGCCAGAGAAGATTAGGATAATCGGTGCTGGGTCTTGTCGGTTGCTGAAAGTTAGGTGAAGGCTCATCTCTCAGAGCTTCTTTGAAACACTTCAGAATATCGCCCAGTGTTAGTTGCCTGATGTCGCCAATCTCAATCTCAAACCTTTCCGTCTCTCACGAAATGATGCTAATAATCGCCTGCCTGTGATTTTTTCTTTTTTCGCGCACACAGCGTATGAATCCGTATTTCCTCCTTTGAGTGTAACCTCAAATCCTCCTCAACTAAAGAATTGGTAAATTCTGAGTGATACCCTTCACTTCATGCATGGTAGCGCAATGTATCCCTTGAAAAGGTGCAAAACTACACAGAGCACAAAAATATCGATTGGTCTTCAGATTGCACACTTTTTTCGAGCTTTAACGTGAATAGGTGTCAATCAACAAAATAGTCCGTCATGATTCACGAAGTCTCCCTGCACCAGACTATCAGTTCCAGAAGTCGAAAACTCCGTCAGCTGGGAGTCAAATATGCTTGAAGTCTTTCCCCCTCACTTTCGAGCTTCTAGTTTCTTCATAGGTGTAATCCGATTTTTCTCTCACATTTCTCTCTTTTTCTCTCTCTTTCACAGCTTCGGCGCTCGAAGCAAGAGGCAATCAGACGGGGAATTTTCGGGGAGTAAGCAGGGTCTGGTAGTACTGACAAGTTCGGCAGTTTCTGGCGAGTTAGCACTTTAGCTCGGACGACGTCATGAAGCAGTTTTTTTTTCGGCAGTTTGTCCTACGCTTCAGGCAAATTTCGTCTGCCAATTTCTGTAGCTGAGAAGAGAAGAGTTGAGCGCTCACTGGTTGCGTGGGTGACAGCAGTCCCCGTGCGGTAATCCCTCGAAATCTCATCGCCAACACAACAAAACCTTCGTCGTACTCCATTGGCTTCGGAGATGGTTCACCACGCCGGAGCGACATTTCAGTCGATTGCGATAAACATACAGTCTCCCAATGACCCCCAATCGGAGACCGACACACTTTCACAGCGGAGGCCCGCTGCAAGTATGATTGCGTTGGCTTTCACTCATCGAAGTTAAGAATGGTTGGATATCAGTGAGATGCGTGAGCTTGTATCGCTTATATGTATAGCCTTCCAGCCACCAAAAGCTCTAGAACATTTAATTGTTATTTATTTACCTTATTTATTCAAGGTGTAGGCATGACTCCTCGCATTACAAGCTAGCAGAAAAGAACAATACAAAAACAATTAAAATGCGTAAACAATTCGGTTAGATATCCATTCTTGTGTATCAATTCTTGTGGTACGTTTTCAACACATGTCATACAGCAAAACAATGAAATTTATTAGTAACAATGTGTTCTAACACTTTTGCTTAAGCCTGGAGCAGCTGGTAGAGAGGATATGTGTTGTTATGGGATGTTTTGTTGCGATCAATACTATTTATTGGGTTTATTTATTTTTATTTTATAAGGCTTTTTCAGCACGGCATTCTTCACGAAATTTATTAGGTTAAAAAAGGCTCTTCACCTTCGAAAACTTTTTTACTGTTCTCCTTGTAAACGCACTAGTCAGTGATTGCTGATTTCATAATCCTATCACACTTGTTTACCGTTCGCACGCGGACACAGGTCAAAACCCTTCTTGAACTTCGTTATCTACCTAATTTTCCGAACTCAATGCCAGATCTACCCCATGGCTATTTTCAGCACTGCATTCTTCATGAATTTCAGACTATTATGATGTCTTCTTATGCTGTTGCCTTAAATACCCTGAAGGTCAGACCAAAAAGGTCAGAACCTACAGAGCTCTACGAAGGGTGCCAGTCTTGGGTTATCGCTAGACACTCCTCCTTCCGATTGACCTGTGGGCTCCTAGCCGTGATCCAGAGCGCTTCGAGTGTCCTACGTGCCGATATATCGCTCTCTCGCGCTAAGATCGACACTGACACCTGCAACATCGCGCCTACGTGGCATCGAACTCTGTGTTCTCCCCAAGGGGTCATGACGTTGCCTTTCTTAAGGCCGTCCAGGTGTTCCCTGACCGTGACACATAGGGCTCTGCCCGTTTCTCCTATGTATTCATTCCCACACTCATTGCATGACATGAGATAAACCACACTAGCTGTCATGCAATCCCCCTCTTTCCCATCGGGGCACACTACGCAGGACGGTGTGGGGAATATCCGTCATAGAACCGATTCCGAACCAGTTGTCCCTTCAGGGACCTGGGAGGGACATCAGTTATCCTCACCGCATCCTGAAGATCAGCCAAACGGAGACATCCGCGTATCTCCGCGCTCATGTCGTCCGAAAAGAAGGGCACGCAGAAGGGTACTTTTCCGCGCTGTTCCTCGCGGCATACCTGGATACTGGCTTCCACCCTTCGTCCCTTAAGCCAACGTTGCGTTGGGTACCCGTTTGCTTCTGCAATACTAAGTGCCACTCCCCGAGAAAACGATTTTTGTTCACTGTTGGACGAGACGAAGTTGGCTGTCCGGAACATGTTTTTGATTATGCCCTTTTAGTACTAGAGGGGTGGGCCGAGCTGAAATGGACGAGGATGTTCTCGCTACTGGGCTTACGGTACCACCGTGTTTTAATGTTACCATGCGCCAGGTGAACTTGGACATTCAGGAAAGCAAGCCAATCGTCCGTAGGGTTTTCCCGTGTAAGCGTTATATGTTCGGATTGCTGATTCAGCAGATCGAAACAAGTGTCCACCTCAGTTTGAGTAGGACACAGTATAAAGCAGTCGTCTATATACCTACAGCAAAGTGTAGGCGTGCGTTCCAAAACCGGTTTTTCCACCTTGGACATCAATGCTACCGCAAGCACAGGAGCCAACCTCTGACCCATAGCCAACCCTCTAATCTAATACTCTCCTGACCACTTGAATACGTTACACATAATGCATTCATTCACCAACGTCATTATCTGAGTCACATTAAGGCCGTACAAATTTACACTTGCCTGGTGCTCAGTGAGGATTTCAGATGTAGCCTGTAAGGCGCTTTCCTTCGCAACGTTGGTGTATAGCGAAGTGACGTCATAAGATTCCACGTATCTTTCTTCCGCTTCAGTATCGCGTAGTTTTTGTAGGAAAGCATTGGTGTTGGGCAGATGTGAGGGTATGAATCTGAGCAGCTGACCCAGAACCAGGTTCAATAGCCACGAAATGCGCTCTGTAGGACCATCCACACCACTTATTATTGGCCTAACCTTATAGGAGGAAGGCTCGCCGATGGTTGTACTATCCGGAGGCAACTTATGGGTTTTAAAAATAATAAGTATCTCGGATCGCAGGAGCCCGATAGTGCGGTAGACACAAAATTCCGCATATTTGCAGCATCCGTGCTCAACGTCCTGCGGCGAACAGCGTTCAGAAAAGTCAATCGGAAGGAGGATTGTCTAGCGATAACCCAAGACTGGCACCCTTCGTAGAGCTCTGTAAGTTCTGACCTATTTGGTCTGACCTTCAGGGTATTTAAGGCAGGGGTCTGAGGGCTGAGGCTCATTCATCCACGTTACGTCCAGCTACGGGTGATCGGTGGTCCACTCCGGCATACCATCTTAAAGGTTAGTCGTCCCTTGCAAACTCCCATCCCTGATCTTGTCTCTAGTATCCTCGAGAAAAGTACCCTGTAAGATGAAATAGTGTTTGGGGGAGTAGTGTCGTGAATGATTTCGACTTTTCCAGGCTCTGAAGAAGGCGAAGACGCCGAAACGTTGGCCTCAATAAAGCCGATATCAATCTTGGTCAACAGCCCAAGAAGACATCATAATAGTCTGAAATCATCATGCCAAGGTTCACTGAAAGCCGATCATGGACAGTTCTTCATGAATTCATCAAAGGGTCTACAGCATGTCAGGCAGCCGATTAAATTAACCTTATATATGGCTTGGAATCTACTACTCATCGCGCCTGTTATGGATGTTTCATAAAGTTTTAAAGGGAGATTATTCACTCGAGTACAAAGAAAGGTCAGGAATTGCAACTGAAGTGGACGACACTGAACTACTCCATCTTCTTCGTGCCGATAGTAGGTAGACGACACGTCAACTGGCAGAGAAGCTCGAAATGTCTCATAGGATAGTGGGAATCCATCTGAAGGGTCTTGGCTTTGCATGGAAAATTGGAGCTTGGATTCCACATGCCTTGTCAGACACTCTGTGCAGAACCACATGTTGCAAGACTCACAAGAGAAACAATGAAGGGGCTGGGCTGGGAGGTAATGCCACATCCTCCGTATAGCCCTGACCTCACCCCTACCGACTACCGTCTCTTCCATGCTCTCAAACAAGCAATTGGAGAGAAATAATTTGAAATGGAAGAAGACCTCAAAAATTGGATTTAGCAAGGGTACGACTCCAGAACTGCAGTCCTTTAAGCGAGAGGAATTGGAAAAGTATCCAGCCTTTGGAGAAGTGTAGTGGAACAGAATGGAGATTATCTCAATTGATTAGACAATGTAGTTGTGAAGTAATAAATCCTTGAAAAAAGAAATAAAAAGAATTTTTTCCAACCTATAATAGTTACCAAGCGAGATACATTCTTCAGGCACGCGCATACGGACTCGCCAGATCATCGTACCTCCCAAGCAGCAACTTAAAATCCTTCAGGATCCTGAGGTCAAGAAGTCTGACGTATGTAACTCGCGTCCTTGATGTCGAGATTCGAAGTATGAGCTTCCCTTTACTAATCTCGCCAATACTCTACAATTGTCTACAGAATATAATTCAATGTCAATATTATTCTCGAACAAAAATAAAATTTGGTCAAACTTTCGGACTTCCCTAATATTTTTTCAAACAAGTAATTTGCGTTTTGAAAGTACCTGTTTCTCTGACATATTTTTTTGTTTTTCTTCGTTTTTAATCATTCGATGTTTGCCTTTGATTTCTTTCGTTGTATTATTAAGGGATCTATATAATTTCGGCAGGCTTTTGAGTTTTCTAATGTGCTTGCTTCTGAGCGAAGAATTTGTAATCAATCAGCAAGAAGCCTCAAAAAGGGTGGTGTAATGCTTGAACGGTCCAAAATACATACGTTTCCTTTTAGCTACGGCGACATCAGATAAGCAGAAATATACTAGATGTTAGGCTGGTGTTATGCTCTGTTTTTTCGAGCTTTAGTTGTTTTCAACAAGTTATAAAGCGCAACTGTTAGGAATTATATGGTCACCTAAGTTGTCGTAAGCATGCCGGAGTATTGAACAGCCATCTTCTGGATAGCTGTTCAATACTCCGGCTATTCCTGTAGGCAGAGCATGAAAAACAATCAAATGATGAGTTCAGCTTTTCTAAAATCTGGTTTCCAGCGTCAGAAATTTCCAGCTAGAAAGCCGCTAGGACAGGATATTATGTCGTACAGAAGTAGGAGAGGAGAATACGACGGATGGCTTAGGACCACTCCTCCATGTTTTCACTCTCCAGTTAGGTTGTGTAGATCTAGTAACAGCAAAGCCGTCTGGAAGAGGTACTAGATGAGTTACTCCAGATACGGACCACTACCACCACGTTTCCTTGAAGACGTCTTATTCACTTGCGGTTCACGGTTTTCTCCCGCACCTCTTCATGCAGCTTTTGTGATCAACTGGGAGCAGGTTCTCTTCCTTTGCTCTGATTGTACTCCGAGGTCATTTGAAGTAACCTTTCCTGTAGGTCGGCGAGATACAGGCGTCCATTCAGTGGAGCCTTCAGTCGTCCGTGAGCTTGTGTGGCAGTCTTCTGCCGGGTATTACAATTTCCTCAAGGTTTGGAAATTGACGCAGAGCAAGCGCCTGTGGCTGCAGTCCAGCCTTTTCGCGTGGCTCTGTTACCTGTTGCAGGATCGGCTTCCATCAGATCTCTGAAAATCTTGTTCCTCACCTCTACAAAACGTCCCGTGGATTGACTCACCATCCCAACAGTGGTCACCGGTCCTGAGCGAGGAGGTCACCTCTTCAAACAGGTATTTCTAGAGAACCCTCCTTTTCCTGGCCTGTCATATCTGCCTCAAATAATTCGGCAGTTTTGCAGTAAACTGGCCTCCATCTAACTCGTGCTGCGACCGCGGATGGATGTGCGGTTGTCAATAAGTTATAAATGAACGGAACAGGTGTTAGTGCCGTTCGATTTTCAGACCTACAAACGGTTCTTGGAGCAACTAAATCGAGATCACGATTCGGCCGTCCCCCTAAACAGAAAACCATAATACACGTTACTGAATAACATGCACCGAATTTGTGTTCTACCTTGATCCTGGTATCAAAAGCCGGGTCCCATTTCCTCATACTGAAGAAACCTTCTGCAATATGCTTCGCATGATATGTAATCGTGAATCACGTGCTTCACAAATGATTATGTGAACAATTTTCAGGCCCTTCTTCAGTTCATTAAGAGCAACCTGTTGAAAGCCTACGCTGTGGAAAATGGCCTTCGGAGGATTGTTGGACGGTTTTCTTGCGGAGAAAAGCTTCCAACCTCATGGGCGCAGCCGGCGTGTTGACATGAGCACTCGTCGGAGTCTCACGGTGAGACACTCTTTTATAACTGCTTACCCTTCGTCTCCTTGTAAAACTTCAAAATAAGTCTGCTCTGAGCAAGACATCGTCGCGTTCAGCGAAGATTTCTCAGGTACGCGCATTCACGAGGAGCTGCCTCTTTCGATTCAATTAGTTGTTCTTGCATCACTGTTCTATCGAATAAATCGGTTTTTGATGAAGAGATGGCATTGTACACAAAGCGCTGATAAAGGGCGCGTGGGGCGCTGTCGGAGGGGTGCCGGCTGTCGTGTGCACCCAATACGAGGTTTCTGGTTCGGATTTCCCGCCCTGGCCAACCAAGCCTTCCATCCCCCGCACCAGAATGTTTGGGAGAAAGTGCTGACTTGTTGATCGGCCAGCCACCGCAAGTCATTGTAAAGGCCAAATACGCCTTCAAATCGCCTCCACGGCATCCCGTAGAAGGAGGATGCGTGGCGCAACCCTCACAGGGATTGAGTTAGGCGTCTTTTGTCCCTTATCTTTTAATGTTTGGGGTGCTTTTTTGTGGGTTGGAGCTTTTTTAAGCCTTTGGTTATTGGCCAAATAAATGCTAACGTGCCTGCTATACGTATGCAGATTTTTCTTTGGGGTACACACTCAAACCCTAGCAATTTACCACGCTGGTTACCTTTAAATATACTTGAATATTATGGAGAAACAACAGTAGACCTCAATGGTTCGTTTCGCCACCTCTCCTCAGACGAACTTCGTTTATTATAACATCTCCTCGGCGGCTCAGTGAAGAAAGGAGGTGTTATAATTTTTAATTTTATTATTATTTATTAAATTTGATCATTTTATTATTTTTGTTGTATTTTTTATATTTATTACTATTTTTATATTTTTTCTTATTTGTCTGTTCTTGTTTATTTATTTTTATTTTATTTTATTTTTAAAAGTTTTCTTTGGAAAGGCGAGTGTGGAAAGTATGCGAGAGTCCCTGATGCGAGGACGGCATCGGGGGGCAACTGAGCTAGTCCGAAAGTCCCGCAACGTAAGCAAGACCCGCGTAGCAACGTTGAATGTGGGTACGTTGACGGGCCGCTCGTGCGAGTTGGTAGAAGCACTGGAGCGAAGAAAGGTAGATTTCTGTGCGGTGCAGGAGACGAGGTGGTCCTACTCTAAGTCGAGGGACATTACCCGCGGCTTCAAGGCCGTTCTGTGCGGCAGTCCCAGGACCACCAGTGGTGTCGGTATGATCGTCTCCGAGCGTTTCCGTGACGCGATTGCAAGCGTAGAACGTTTCGATGACCGCTTGATGAAGATTGTTGTCGCCGTAGAAGAGCGACGGTGTCATTTCTTTTCCGCGTATGCTCCGCAGACAGGTTGCTCCGAGCAAACCAAGGACGAGTTCTGGTCCCTGCTTGATGAGACAGCGGAAGTGTCGTCAGAAGATATGGTTGTTGTGGCAGGTTACCTTAATGGTCACGTCGGAGCAGCGAAAGACGGTTACAGCTGTCATGGTGGTTTTGGCTATGGGTCACGCAACGCCGATGGTGAGCGTATACTTGAGTATGCAGACGCACATGACCTCACCATCGTGAACACCAAATTTCGAAAGCGTGACTCCCACCTCATCTCGTTTTATAGCGGGAACGCCAAAACGCAGATTGACTATGTCCTTGTTAGGCGTCGCGACCAAGGCCTTGTCACAGACGCGAAGACCGTGTCGTGCCACGAGACAATTGCCACGCAACACCGTCCACTGATCTGCTCGCTGAAGATCACACCTCCGAGGTGTAAACGTGTCGAGCGGTGCGGGACGGCTAGAATTAAATGGCGGCGATTGAAAGAGAAGGAAGCAGCTGTTATCTCTGGCATTCGGTTGTCGACGGTAACAATTTTCGACGAAACCTGAAAAGAGACTACCGATGCGATAACCCAGGCTGCACGCCTCGAACTCGGCACAACGAAGCCTGGACGGCGTTGGGTAGACAAGCAGTCTTGCTGTGGACTGACGATGTCAGAGAGAAGGTCAGGGAAAAGAAACGGCTGTATCACGTATTTATCGGTGACAAAACAGTTTGTAATTGGCGGAATTATCGAGAAGCGAGGAAAGCGGCAAAGAAGGCAGTGGCTGCTGCTAATACTACGCTGAGGTCAGCGAAAAACTGGAAACGCGCGATGGTGAGCGCTATCTTTACCGACTCGCCAAGGCTCGCTGTCGCCAAGCAGAAGACATCGAAAAGTTCTTTGGTATTAACGATGAGAACGGCCATCTTCTGATGGATCGTAAGAGGGCTGTAAAGCGATGGCGCGACTACTTCGAGGAAATCTCGAATGTAGAATTTGAACATCCTGCCGTTCCTTTTGCTTTACCTGTATACGGTCCCGTTCAGATGATCACAGTGAGCGAAACTGAAGCAGCCCTGAGGAAGATGAAGTCAGGCAAAGCCACTGGTCCCGATGACCTGCCAGCCGACCTGTGGAAGTCGAAGGGCTGGTGCCCTGCTGACTGGCTGACTGAGTTTTTCAATCAGGTTGTTGCTGAGAAGAAAGTGCCTGAGATTTGGCACAAAGCACAACTATCCCGATTTGGAAGAAGAAAGGCAGCCCAGCGGACTGCGCTAGCTACCGTCCGATTCGCCTACTTTCGCACACCATGAAAGTCTTTGAACGAATTGTCGATAGACGTATTCGGGATGTCGTTCAGCTTTCCAATAATCAGTGTGGTTTCGTTGCCGGCTGTGGGACGGTTGATGCCATACACGCCGTTCGTCTTCTGCTAGAGAAGCACCGCGAGAAACAGAAACCGGTGCATTTCGCCTTCCTGGACTTGGAGAAGGCCTTCGACCGCGTCCCGCGAGAAGTTATATGGTACGCTTTGCGACGACACGGCGTCCCTGAAGAGCTTATTGAGTGGGTGCGCATCCTCTACTCGTGCCCAATAAGCCGAGTACGAGCACAAGCGGGTACCTCAATGGAGTTCCCGATCTCTGTCGGAGTGCACCAGGGGTCTGCGCTATCCCCACGGCTCTTCGTGGTCTCATGGATGCAATTACACGAGATCTCCAAAAGGCAGCTCATTGGACGTTGCTGTATGCCGATGACGTCATGCTTGCATGTGAAGACAAAACCGAACTCGAGCGACAGGCACAGGAATGGTGCGATCGCTTGGCATTGTTCGGACTCATGCTAAACGTCAAAAAGACGGAGTACTTGATGACGGATATGAATGAGCTCGGATCTATCAAGATCAATGGTACTGACCTCTCACGAGTCACATCTTTCAAGTATCTCGGATCAACAGTTACACCCGATGGCAGCCTAAAGTTGGAGGTGAATGCGCGCGTAAGTGCAGCCTGGTCCAAATGGCGGTCGTTGACTGGGGTTCTCTGCGATAAGACAATACCCGAGTGAGTACCTCAAGTCGAAGGTTTATAGAACAGTCGTCCGCCCAGTAGCGACGTACGGTGCTGAGTGCTGGCCCGTGACAAAGGAAATTGAAAGCCGCCACAGTGTAATGGAGACGAAGATGTTAAGGTGGACGGCCGGAGTAACGCGATTGGACCGCGTTCGCAATGACACCATACGACAGAGGTTCGGTGTCGTCCCGATAGCCGACAAGTTGCGCGAAGCTCGTCTACGATGGTATGGCCACGTCCTTCGCGCTAACGACGACACTGTCTGTAAGATTGGCCTGAATCTTGAAGTCCCTGGAAAACGGCCCAGAGGACGCCCGAAGCAACGTTGGCTAGACACGTTGCACTTGGACTTAAAGATAGCTGGTGTGCATCCCGATCAAGCATTTGATCGGGAGAAATGGCGTCACCACACCAGAAGAGCGGACCCCGCCACCAAGCGGGACAAACGCTACTGAAAGTGATGATGATGATTTTTAAAAGTTTTCTTCGTTTACTACTTCTTGGCAATTCGCAGTATTAGTTCAACCAAATCAGATCAACCCCTTGAACGCTACTCATGCGCAGCGTGGCCCCGGTTTCAGCTCAACTCGTTATTTGTTTAGTTACGTAAATTTCTAATGTTTGCGCAGTTAGCTGAAAGCACTACACAATGTCTAGGTAGTTGCCGAAGAATGGTAGTCCTATATTTCGAATTTAGGTTGCTGCTATGGAGGACGACAAGGTGGTAATGAAGAAGCTGAGCACAATCAGCGTTCCAGTTCAGAAGTACTCGTGGCCGATGATGAAAGGCTTGTTGTCTCCTATTTTTTCTACCTTTTTCTTTCATTTTTTTGAACGAACATCTAGCCAGTGTTTTGAGTCACATGGAGCAGGGTACTTGCTGTTCGCTTCTGACGAATTGCTCGATCGTTTTTTAAGGAATTGTACTACTTTCTGCTTTTCCATGTTATTTATTTTTCGAGCGCTATCCAAATGCTAGAGTCTTTTGTTGATTCGAAGACGTCATATTTAATATCGTCTGTGGTTCTTGCTTGTCTTATCAATAGAAAAGCGTTTGTGACCTGCAACTGCTGACTGTTCAAAAGTGAAAGTTGAAGTTTGCCACAGCAACGTTTTTTGTCTATTTCAGCTGTTTATTGAAAATTTAATAGGCGAAAATTATATCAAAATGAATGGTCAGGTACAAGCAGATTGTAGTCTTTAATAAATGGCGTTTATACTATCAGTGCTGCTATTCTTCGTGAACCATGAACGTATGGATTAGACATTAGTCATCAATACAAGGACGACATACGTTGATGAGTAGCTGGCTTTCCTATGCGGTGTTCTACTCTATTCCACTCAGGTCATTCTCCTTCAATTTTCTTTTTGTTCACATATACGTATCAATTTCTTGGCGAATGTCGATTTCCGCAACATGAGGAGGCACGCGTGCCCCGCTCACCCTAATGGTCTTGGTGGCGGGCGGCTCCGACTGTGCGAGCGCTTCAAATAACAATCAGCTACCATTGAAGGTGTCATAAGTACGTGTCGCTCTATTAAACCAGTAATATCAATTTTATCTCATCAGAGAATGCAGAGAACTGGTTTTGTCTACTTCTTCTAAATCATCCTGCTCATCTTCAGCATGATTAGTTATTTTTTGTTTATTTGATCATTCTTGAATCCACTTTCTTGAATCCACTGAAGAACAGGATTAGTACATGCCTTTTAGTTTCGATTTTCTACTAGCAAAGTAAACAGCAGTCAGTCATTCTTCTTCTGAAGGCCCTGCCATCGTTGGAATAAATTGCCAACAGCTTCTCGCTGCCCACAGCTTGCATGTGCAATGCCAAACTTGAAAATTTCCGACGTATTCGGGGAAGTTTATTTCGAAATATTATATTTTCGAATCTCTTGTAGGCAATCCCTGGCTAGCATTTTTCGTTAACCATATTGTCGGTAATTAACCGCCTCCCACCTTCTCAAATAACTCCCGCTTGGTGTCGATTACACCTTCAATAGGGAGATGAAGTACTACACTGCACAAATAACAGCCATTTGTCGCTGCCATCTTGCCCAAGGCTTCCTTTCCGTCTTCGCCTACTTGCGTTCTGTACACGTGACCTCGACCATCTCTCTTACGAACTGCTGGCGTTGTTTTAACTGGTGGCGAGGAAATACCAGTCACACAACGAGGCAGGAATAGCGTGTTGCGTTCTTTCTTCTTGTTGTTTTCACACGCAGTTCCTAACTTCGGGGTATTGCAGTGAGAAGGTGATGGCCTATGCGGATAAAAGGCATAGACAACCTTCGGATTGTGACTTTGTGTCGGTATCGAGTTCTCATTAAGAGGGCCACTTTGCAGACTTCACAAAAAGGTAACGCTGGAACTACGGCTGATGGAAGACCTAAGTAGATGGGCAGGGGTTCACCGCGAATCTCCAGGTGGTTACAGCAATTATTGTGACTAGCTCTGAGCCGCTTGTCCTATATGCAGCGTTTTGGAAAGCTTGATCAACATTTGTCGTACCATGAATGAGAAGTTATTCTCACCGCAAGCCCGTATATAAACGCTAGACTAAAAGCTAAATAATACTTTTAGGAGTGAAATCCTAGTTGGAGGAGACTGCGTCTTAATGGAGTCACAAAGATGGGAAGCACAATCAGAAAGCAATGACACATCGAATTAGCAGACTACGCCCATCTGGCTGATAGGTTTGCTAGAGTAAAAGTTACCGATTTTTCTACTAGAGGAGGCACCCTAAGAAATCTTTATCCAATTAAACTTGCAGAAGGTAACAGCAATGGGTGATCCGTAAAAGTCTCCGTTATACTGCACACCTCATTGTTTCACTTTTCTTCAAGCGCGAGCTTCACTGCTACCTCTTCGAAGCGCTGATGGTGGCCATGATTGAAGTGTTTACCACAACGTTTGCATTGTCGCAAAAAAGAGTTTGTTGGGAAGCTTGCAGACGCTTGAGGATTTGACCCCCTTTTCGAATGTAGGACATTGACTCGTGCTTTTTCGGTAAAGCTTTACAAACAAACCAGTGCTCTAATTGGTTTACTAAAAAATCGAAACACATGCATTTTTGAGTGCTAGTGATCTTTATTTCTCTTCACCTACGAGGCATTGCGATTGACGGTGAACACATCCTCATTGGGCACATTTTGCACATGTCCGAATGCAGCTCGGGCATTTCATTTTCATTTAGTTTCGTTGAGAGGTACGGTACATGCACATTTAGAGCGATCAGCGCGAGAACGCTCACCATACTGAAAGAGTATACATATTTGTAGAATCAATTAGATAGCGGATAGAGCAATGAAAAAATCAACAAATAGCGAAAAATAGAAAATAGCAAACTTAAGAATGGTAAGAAACACAGCTTTGTGCAAAGCGATAAGAAAGGATGATCAAAAACCGAAAGACTAGGAAAAATTCAAAGGGATTTCTCTAAAATCCTTTTAAAACTGCAACGCTTGCAGGTTTAGCAAAGCGTTTACTTAACTTGGCGTATTCCGAGCCGGCTCGACAGACAAAGTACCTGGAGCGGACTGAACTCGTAGCCCGAGGAACCCGTAGCTTTACAGCAGCACCTCTCGTTATGGGGATGCATGTGACGCAAACACTAAATCGCGTCTACAACTGTATAATGGCGCATTCTTTCAATCTTTATATATATCTTTTATTTATATCTTATATATTTTTTTCTTTTATATATCTTATAGTACACGGTTTCTTTTGCATTGCTTCTTCTAGTGATATACTCTAGCTGGTATTCTTATCGCCGAAATTTGTAGCCCTTCGTCTCTTGTTGTGGGCATATATGGCATTCAGGATGTTCTCATTGAAATTGAAATTAGAGTAGTAGCGAAAGATAATTATGTGACCGGCTTTCGATAGAACTGTAGCAGGTCTTGGGTCTAATCACTGCCTACCGAGTATGAAATTTGAAGCTTTGATGGGATTGTAAAACGAACATTTATATTTTTTCGCTTCTTAAAATTGAAGAGCTTCATTGGCAATGAAGGTATGTCTTCTAAACAGGGCTTAGATTTTTCGGCATTGTTGTTTTCGCTTAGAATTTTACTGGGGTGGTGGACCTGCTGAACTGTTCCCTAGTGACTTAGTGCTAACAAACATTTGTTTCGCTGCATCAGAGCGACCATACTTAGAGTGTGAGGAACAATCGGCTTCCTATTTCGATAATACTTGGTCCAGCTTTTGTCTTGTTCTCAGCGGGCATTCTTTGCAGACATGTGAACCACTTCTGTCTCAACGTTCAGAGCTCGATGGCAGCTAGGTTTCTAGATGTTTACGTATTGCGAGGAGCATTTGTTATTTATCGTCCCTATATTTGGCTGTCCAGCTGCGTGTTGACCAAAATAGAGAAAAAATTCATGTTTAAATGTCCCGGACAAAGAGATGGTGGTATTTTTGGGTATTTTTTCCGCAGAGCCTGTCGTGCTTCTTTCATAGGTACCTGAGGCCAATCATCTTGCATGATCTGATCCTCCTTCTGGGAATGGTGTGATAACATAAAAACACGTAGGAAGAAGACCACAAAAAGGAACAAAAAGAAACGTAAAATTATAAAATGTTTGTTTTAAATCTCAAGAAACGCTGAAGAATCTCAAACAGGGTTCCATTTGAACTTACATTCTTCATTTGCTCCTTGGCTCCATTCATTCCTCGTATATATTTGAGAGAAGCTCCAGCTGATGTGCTCCATTCATCAAAATAATCGCTATGTTAACGTCCTGGTGTGTCGATCGTCTTCATAGTTTTCTATATATCCTTACTGCTGGAAAAAGTGGATGGGCCATGCACTTCCCCCGAAAGTGGCAACAGAAGGCAAGCGGTCCTCAGAAAAAACCTCAATTTTTAAGTCCGTTGCTTTCCAAGTGCACTAGGACCCATTCAAATCGCCCACTCTCACGAAGTGCACATATGCGTTGACGAACAAGTGGAGCCAATTGCTGTTATTAGTTTTCTAGCTTTTCTCCAGCTGGTAGGCACGCACTGCGAATGGCTGGATATTATTGCTCTCTACATTTTTACAAACGATTTCTATATATCTTCTAAAGCTTCAAGATAGCTAAAATGCGTTTTCTAAGCTCTACAATCTTACAATGGGCGCAAAATGGAGGTAGTATCTGTCAGCAAGCACATACTTGAAATATCTGAGAACAGTCAAAGCAGGTTCATGCTATTTCTGTATAATTAAATTTTACAGGTTTTTTTCTACACGTTTTAAAACTGGTTGCCTTAGTATAGAACAGTCGGCGGCGTGCAGGTGGCACACATATCTTGAGCATGCTTTTATCTAGTCATCTTTCAAGTAAAACTTTTGATGCGTCAGTTACATGGAAAATTGGTTTTGTCAAATATCGTCTGTCTTGTACCCTCATTAAATATATTATAATAACTTTCCCACTGTATAGTATTTCTCACTAAGAATAAACCGTAGATCTGAGCTTCAACCATTTCGCGTGAGCAGATGCATCCGCGTTTCCCCGTTAGTGGTGGTCAGCGGTAGGCGATGACATGGTGATTTTTCGTTGCAGTTTGCTCCAGCTGAACATCGTTCCCCCACGAAGTGGTTTGAGGCATCCCGCCATCTGTAACATCGCTTGTCCACCATTGATGCTTTTCGACTTTGGTTCTTCTCTCAGGAACGTTGATTTTATTGAGTACATTTCGATTCACAAAACTGCTAGCCGATTACAATTTCTCTATAATACAAAACGTTATTTATTTATTTATTTATTTATTTATTTATTTATTTATTTATTGAGTTTTCAAATTCATGAAGACGTACTTACCATTTGGGTGAAATATTAGGCACGTATATGTTAAGAGTGTACAAATGTAATCATGAAAGAATTTTTTTTGTAATGACCATTGTGCTTATTTGCGTAGACATTTGTGGATAGGAATGTTCTTTAAAGTATTTTTGTGCTGAGAATGCGTCTTCTTTTCTTCTCTTAAAATATCGAATAGAAATACGTCGGTACACAAACATCTTCTTAAGTCGCTTCAATGTTGCGTGATAGCTTTCTGTCATGTTCCTTCCAAGGAACGGATTTTGTTCTCCGCACATTGAAAACACTTGTGATGACTTTCTTTAAGCAAATCAGTGGCTCAGTTCCACTTTTACTTTTGATGACTGTTTTGGCATCTATCCCTGCAACAGTAGTATGCCAAGTAATGTTATTCTAGTGTTCCTAAATTGAAGTCGCACCTTTCACTGACGTAGCATAACCCTAGGGACTCGGGTGTTGCTATCCTCATTGTAATAACTTGCCGATTACTACCATCTTACCAGATGTTACATATAAAAGTCTGGGCCGAAGCGGTAAATCCACTCTGTTTCACAGTGGGCACAATGTCCCTGAAGTTACGTTTCTTCTTCAGTTGTTCCGGAAAAATGCATCTTTCTGGTGTTGTCATATTTGTCGCCAGCGTTTATGTAGTTGCTCACCATGAACGAGCAAAAGTGATTTTTGGCCAAACAACACGACACTTTCAGTTCTTTTTTGAAATTGCCTATAAATAACCTGAATATCAAATGTATACCATAGAATATGCAATCCAATTAACGCTTTTCCGCATGGATTCCCTATCTGTGTCAACGCTAAGGAGGTCGAGCTCTTCCTAAGCCGATGCACACAAACAATCTATGCTATTCAGTCGTACATCAGTTCAGAATCTAGGCAATAAGGAAGTGGTCTGACTGAATTAAAATTTAATCAAAATGGCGAATGAAAACGTAAAACGGGTTTTTCGCATGCAGACGTTCTTGTTATGCCACGATAGAGCAAAATTCGAGGCATACCGATAATGTATGGCAAATTGCTTTGCTTCGACCGAATTCTAAAGCGGTAAAACGTTCTGGACATATCGCGAACTAAACCAATACCTGGCAAGCAATATAGACAAACGAAGAGCAGATGTTGACTATAGCAATGACCCTGATATCGAGAGCAAGAAGTTGACTACTGAAGTCGCGATTTCATCACACGAAACAGTCGAAACGCTCTGGATTCCGCTGGGAATTGAAAAATGTGAGTCGTAGAAAAAAGTGTCTACCCATCGCAGCTGACCTGCTCCCGCGTGCACCGTTATTCTAGGTGTATGACCAGGAGCTAATTGGGTTCCCTATTGCTAAAAAGACTTCATTTACGGACCCAGGAAATGGCCGCCACACCAGTAACACCGATTTTGCAAGAGCATTTGAAAAAAATTGTTATGAAACAAAAATGTCGCAGCACATACTAGATAATACCATAATTCACACAGATCAGTTTGAATTCCTGAAATAGCGTCAGATGGGAACCGCGGTTCTTAGCTCTATTGGTGACTGGACTATGGATTGAGAAAGAAAAGTGTCGATGTGGCGACTTCTCCAAGGCCTTTAATAATGTTTCTGCTGCAATTCTTTTTGCTCAAACTGAAAACAGTTTGGAGTTATTCTATGATTGTGGAGTGAATAAGGAGCTCCATCTTAGATGGAGCATGTCAGGTAAAAGAAGGTGATTGCCATTCCTCGGTTTATTCGGCAGCCAGTGGAGTACGCTAGTGAGGAGTTCTGTTTCTACTATTCGTCCTATACACTTATGATACTCCTGACTACGTACGTTCCTAGACTTGGTGTTGAGTGCAAAATGACGTAAAGATTACAAAGAAGTCAATAAACCTGAGAGCTCCGCAGTTTTGCGGTTCAGGGTGTTATTGACCTTGTTGCAAAATGACCGAAGACTGGGAACTTCCTCTTGATATTGCGATGTATTGCGTAGAGTACTGTAATGTAGTCAAAGCACCGAAACTATTTTCCGCCCTAGAGACATAACGGCATGCAACAATAGAGACGTAAGTTTTCCTATAATGAATGATTTTTACCCTCATCACAAGTCGCTTGTTTGAATACAAACTTTCGTAGCTACAACTTGTCTAAAATTTTACGCACAAGTGATCCTCAAGCTCTCCTGCGCGATTACGGGTACCAAACTCCCATAGTGGTTACGTCAGACCCACTATGGGGTTTGGTACCTTAATGTCCAATGCATGTCACAAGAAGGACATCGATCTCCTCGAAATAGTTTAGAATAAGTACACGCGGAAGTTGTTCATGAGATGCTGTAAAGGGGGATATGAAATGTTTCCAACAGGTTTGAGCGGGCGATGTTACATGGAATAACTAGGTAACGTAACATAAGGGACAAGGCAGACCTAACCACGTTGTTTAAAACCCTCACAGGGGAACTTTTCTCGATCCAGTTTAATTTTTTGGAGGATCACTTAGGAGAAGCGCAAGAGGTAGACGCCGATTATGTGTTAAGTTTTCGAGTCACAGGTCAGCTTCCGCTTCGTCACCTACCGACGTCTTAGGAAGTACTTAATACTGCTTGATCATGCCGGTTTATTATAGATTCTTGTGTTATGCGCGTAATCCTGAAATTCACGCCTTTAAATTAATAAACATTGTAAATATGTGCTAATTAATGTCACAGTCTGCCTACATTCTAAACGAGGAGCAACTACGCGCTAGGCTGCATTCATACAGGATGCCTAATGCGCGAAGCGAACCTTCCCTTTCTTTGCTGATTGCCTCTACCCAAATGTTCGTCGCTTTGCTGGCGCATTACGATTTTAGCATTCGATGTCGTGCTTCTGTGTTGCATCTGACTTGTGTTCAGCAGCATGCATAGCTGCCTGTTATTTGTCATAAGTTGGCTGGCCGTGTTCACCTGGACAATTTGCAGGACAGAATGGCCATTGGTACCGTGTACACAGGGCCAATCTTCGCCCATTCGGCGCCTCCTCTATTGATTCCAGGAGAGCGTTGGCTGTCTCTATGTGGTCGTCAAAAGGCAGATATATTCTGTCGCAGAGAGCAGGTTCCCTTTTTTCGCCACCGATGCGCGTATGCGTCCCGCGGTGGCCTGGAGATCCGCCAACAACGGCCGAATCGCCGCTTGTCGTTGCCCAGGTTGACTTCTGCATCGCCGTGCCTTGACAGTTGAAGTTGCTGACGACCGTTGTCTAAAACGGCAGGAGCATCCATCACAAATTGCTGAACTGAGCGGGCTTTGAACCTTAGCAGTCGTTCCAACACTCCTGCGGATATTGGTTATCTTGCGTTCAGGACCTGCTGCAGGTAGTAACTCCTGGAGTGTCGAGGGGAGGCGGGTTGATTGAAGTTTACTTGGCGGAGGAGTCTTGCAGAGGAAATGAATCTCGGACTCGAACTGAAGAAAGATGGAAAACAAAGACGGAATGAAAGAGTTCATCAGTTCCCTTTGTCTGGCTCAATAGTTGCCTACTTTACGTTAATTTCCAGTATTTTTTATATAGAGTTTCATAGTTATATAGAGTTTTTTTTATAATACAATGCCTTTGATTCGCACATCCTTAGGAACAAGTCTAATGAGTTTCCTAAAATCGGTCCCTACTGTGGAAGTAAGCAATCCAATGTACCGCTAGCCTAGGGTCAGCATAACGTTCTCGTATCGCTCGCACCACATTCATTATCTACTTGTATAACATAAATATCGAGCGCTCAGGAGATCCTTGAGGCAGAGGCGAAGAGTCCCATTCAGAATTCATCAAGGATGCGCGGGAGGATATTCGGGTTGCTTGGAATCCAGTGACCTTGCCCTTCATGTTGGCGCCACACCTGTCCGCATGAAATGCAGCAGGCTTCAAATAGCTTCTTGATATGAGTCTGAAAACACAAATGCCGACGGGCTCTTACTGTCCAAATGGCAAGCTAGAGCACTGCAAGGATTCCAAACACTCGAGGGGAGCCCCTGAATGGTAGCGGAGTGCTACTTGTTCACGCGTTCAGAAACCATAACGTCGACACCTTTTATGAAGCCCTGTCCTTTAGCACGAGGGCTTTCTAATACTAAAAGCCTGTCGTTGTGCTTTCACGAGCCTTTAAGGATTTCATTCGGCAAGGAGTTCCCTACTCTTTACGAAGATTTCTCGCTTTTCGGTTAGCTTTTTCTTTATGCTTCCTTTCCCGGTTCAGGTGTTTTAGCGTGCAGTAGCATTTAAGTTATGATTTCATGTGATTTTTATAGCTTGCCTTGCACCAGGTCTGCAATAGAAGATAGTAAACAATGTAGTATAAGTCCCAGCCACCGAAATTGAATGTGCATGGTAGGAGTTTTTCTCCAAGTCATTCCCTTTGTGTTCTGCACGATTTCTCAAAAGTGAGTTTTCTTCACCGCTTGAGTATGTCAAATAGGCTGCTTAGTTATATAATGCGTAGAGTAGAAGTAAAATAAGAAGATACGGAAAAGACTTGAATGGCTCACCCCGCCACTTATTTTAGGCGAACTTCCTCATCCGAGCTGTTATCTTCTTGAAAACCAGCACTCTTACAGTCTTATCCCAAGCTGGGACGCCACTTCATTAGTATAAACTTGTTCTGAAAGCACTTTCAAAGTGCAGGAATTTCCCTTCCCACGACGACTCAATATTGCAGAGCTCTCCGTGGAGCGGCAGTAGTACTGGTCGAGTTTTGTTTCCCTCGCAGTGGGGAAGTGTTTTTGTGAACGAAGCCCTTCTATAAACATAAGTGGCTTGTTGTAGTGGACCGTCATCGTGCTAGCCCATTCCAGCCGCTGAATGCCATCCATGTTCGTCGCTTATTCGCTCAGCTGCTTCGCAAGCATCTCGCTTCCTCCCCAAATTCAACGCATCTCATTTCCTTAGCTGAGGGTTTTCTGACTGTAGAGTTCTTTCGTGCGACGTCGGTCTGAACTAGCGCTTGATCATATGCCTACTATACATTGGGTCCGATTGAATCATTTTCGGATATCCGATTCGGATATCCCGATCCGAATCATCCAATTATCTGGCCACCGCGAAATTGCCCTTATCCGAATCATCCAAAAATCCGGGGTCCCCAAAATCACCCTTATCCGAATCATCCAAAAATTCGGTGTGAGCGAAATTGCCATTATCCGAATCATCCAATTATCCGAAGATTTTCGATTGGATCCAATAATGCCTTCCAGTTCTTTATCGAACCGTTCTGCAGTTTAGTCGGTGCATCGAAGCCATTTTCTCTAAATACATAGACAACGCGGTGTATTTTACTCTATTAAAATATAAATAACCATGGAGTGCGCTTGGTAGCTCGGCCAGTGGAGGCGCCGGCCGTCGTCTTCACCCCGAATTCAGACCGTTGTTTTGAGTCCCATCAGGCCAACAGAGGCTTTCATCCCTCCAAGAACTACGATTTGCTAGCATGATCTGAGAAGGAGAAAAGCTGTAAATTATTGTATAGAGGATAAAGGGAAAAGGAGGGTTGATCAATTGCGTATGGGATGCGCCACGTCTACATACTTCTGCTGGCTATCGTGGAAGAATACAACGCATACAATGATGTGCAGTGGAAAGCCGATGAATTCAGCGTTTTGTCCTCTCCAATCATCCTGTAGACCAAGTATGCAGTCAAACTATCTGACCGATATCTACAAGAGGAAGCTGCATGGTGCATCCTTCAAAGGGAGAGAAAGCTATCAGAGTCAATCTGTTTCAATTCGCCGGAAATCCCGGAAAGGTCAACATAGGCCGGTTTGGAACGGTCCAAAGCGGCCTTTTTAAATACCTCTTTTAAAAATTAATCACTTGTAAAAAGAAACATATATTTGAGCTCAGCAGCTCAAGCTCTATCTTATGACCTATAGGTCTCAGTAGAGTTGAACAATGCATATAGGTCAGAATCAATCGAGTGGGCGCGACAACCTGTAGAGCGATCAAGCGACAGCTTGAAGAGTGAGCATTTGGGGAGTTTTATCACAAATTTGCAGCCAACTTAGGAATTGCTCCAGCGAGCCTTTGGAGTGCGCCGTGCACAATGCATATAGGATCGAACCTAGCAATCGAGGGCGGGGGACAGCTTGTAGAGTGAGCGCTTGGAGAGTTTTATCACAAATTTGCAGCTGCCCTACTCAGAAAATTCTCTAAGACTGTCCAGCGAGCCCTTGGAGTGCGCCGTGCACAATGCATATAGGGCATATCTGTTTCAATTTATTTTTATGTAAGTAATTATAAGCAGACGTAGTATGTACTACACTACGCAATTCGACCACGACTACTCTAGAGCGTATTCGGACATGGTTGTCTATTCTCGATTTTTCGTGTATTCTTCACTTCTTGGAGCACTGAATGAAAGTAGAACTGACGAGTGGCCCAAAATGCAGCTGCACACCTGGCTTGCAGAGTTAAGCCTCGCGTTTATTTTATTAAGTTGGCAACTAACTAACTAACTAACTAACTAACTAACTAACTAACTAACTAAATGAACTTGTTCGTAGACACTCCTTCTAGCAAATAATACAGCACATTTTGCATCAATTCTCTTGCTCTTTCCACTGTTTGAAACCATCTAGTCTGCACTTTTCGAAACTACACTTGCTCTTCTGCCATTCCGATTTAGTGGGAAGTTTTCGAGTCTGAAATGGAAAGACACAGAGCCGCTCTTCGCGAACGCCTTCTTCATGAGTACCAGCTCGGCCACTCTGCAACTGAAGCCGGACAAAACATATGTGTTGCTGTAGGAGATGGAGTTCTCCAACGATTGACATTGTTCAAATGTTTCGAGAGGTTCCGTGAGGGCAACGTCGAAACTGAAGAAAAACGACGCACCGGACGACCGATTGTCCGAAATCCGAGCTTGGCAACTCGTACGTTGGCGGTCGACATTAGGCCCTCACATACCTCTATTGAGAAGATTCTGCACAGCGTTGGTTTTTCTGTAAAACTCGATAAATGGGTGCCTCACGACTTGATCCTTTTGCAGAGGAAGAAGCGTGTGGATGCCGCGAAGGAATTGTTGGACCCTCACAAGCGGAACCATTTCTCCACCGACTTGCAATATGCAATGAAAAACGGATTCCACTAGATAATCTTGAATGTTCTAATCAGTAGCTTAAAGCAAAATAGAAGCCGCTGCCACCGCCTAAGCCTGATCCCCACAAGAAGAAGGTGATGCTCTCCGTTTGGTGCTATCGGGAAGGCGTTATCTTCGGGAAACTCATCGAGAGTGGTTCCAGCATTGATGCCGAAGTCTACTTTTCTTAGCTTGACTGCGTGCAGGCTGAACTCCGCCAGAATCGGTTACGACAGCTCTTCAGAAGTGGCGTTATCTTTCAGCAGGGTAATGCCAGACCACACGTCGCGAATCAGAAGCTTCAAGAAATCGAGGACCTTGGTTTTCCTACTGTGAGATATCTATATAGATATTACCATAAGAACCTCTTCAGTCTTGAATTCTCCAGAGCAAAACGTTGTGGCGGTGTATTTATGGAATACCAGCCGTCAGTGCGGTCTACCGGCAGCACTGACGGCTTCTTGACGGCTTCGCCGTGGCAATAACTTCTCATCATCAACTGTAGCTGCCACCTATGTCATGGTTTCCTCATTAAGAACATCTTAACTACGTCGATTAGGGCAATTTAGAAAAAAACGAAAAAATGGACGACATCCACAAAAACGCTTAATTGCCCAGTATCGATTAATGGCGTTCGACAGTTCAAAAACGAACTTCGGATTGTGTGCAGCGACCATGAATACCCCCAGGGCTGAAGTTTCGTGCCGCTTGAACGCCATCCTCAAAAAGCGATAATGTCGATCGACATCGATTGGTCGACTTCAGATTCGTGTTCAGCGACCTTGATTACCCCCAGGGCTGAAGCCTCGTGCAGTTTGAACGACATCCACAAAAAATCGATAATGTCGATCGATGTCGATTGCCCCTGCTGTGAAGGCCTTCCGTCGATGATCACCTAAATGCCTATGCATGGTTGCCGACGTGTTCGACACGTCTACGGCTTGCCATGCGCGGTTGCCGACGTGTTCGGCACGTCTACGGCTCACCATGCACGGTTGCCGCCGTGTTCGGCTTCTCAGTACCCCCACTCCAGTTGTGACGGAAACACACACACACACACACACACACACACACACACACACACACACACACACACACACACACACACACACACACACACACACACACACACACACACACACACACACACACACACACACACACACACACACACACACACACACACACACACACACACACACACACACACACACACACACTGCTCCTTTATATATAGTAGGATTATTGGAACATTTATGGCATTTATGGAAATTTTGGCTGTGAGACAGTAAGCCAAGCCGACTGATATCTTGAGTAAGTGTAGCTGATCGATGCAAGAATTAGAGGAAGAATTGATGACTCTGGGGAAAGCAGAATAGGAGATACCTCAAGCACTCTGAAAGTAACATCGTCCAGCTTAAGGTCTGTGGTTTCGTGGATCGGGTGCAGCAGCACGCGGAATTCAACATGTTCTTGTACCACCTATATTTGTGATAATCATGGACTGAAAGCGGTAGCTAGGAAATGCGATTAGTCCCTGACGAGCAGAGACTGCTGCCCAGAGAATGTTGGATTATCAACACTCCCTTGCGGCTACCAGTGGAATCGGAAGGCATTAAGGAAAGTTTTGTGAGTGTTCGCCGATTTTGTCTAGAAATCCTCGAAGGTTAAACGTGCAACAAATAATTTTCCAGTACTATTACACCTTGCTACAGGTGGAGGTTCCTTTTCATAGAGGTTCCAGGACACTCTGCAATTCTATGTTCCATTTGTTGCAATCGTGAACTGAAGCGCTGCCCACTCTCCGCTGGCACCGGTGGCTCAAAGGTAGAAATCTTGGATTAGTGGGCTCATTATCACAGCAGTGAGTAGTGGTTTCGCGCCTCTTTTTAAGTCCCGACAGCTGACCGGACCCGTGCCCGGGTGGGATTCACGCTGGACGAGGAAGGTGTGATAGTGACAGCACTCGTTGACCCTCGATGATTTAGCGCCGAACTGTCGGCGCGCACCAGATGCGTCCTCTCGGTGAAAGTCCGTTTCCCGCGGATCCTCCACAGAGCACTTTTGCTCTTCTACCGCTTCTGAGCAGCATGCTAGCAGCATTTCAAGACGAAGTTTCCTAACTGTCCAATCCTCCATGTGTTATTTTCTTTTCCGCGAGCTTTACGGAGGTTTAAAGTGGCTTTTGTCTTGATCGTACTATGACTGCCCTGTTCATCGTTTCTTCAAAGATTCACTTAAAGTAGAAGTAGTAAAATTATTGCAACGAAAGTTGACTTTGTCACAAGAGAGCGCTCGCCGATGTGTTATTGCCTTCTACTTCAACCTTAGTTTAGCTGGTGTCTCGGCCGCTGGCCGTGTCAGAGGCTCCGTATGTCCTCGACGCTGAATAAAGTCGTAGCGAACTCCTATTGCGAAGCGGTAATCGTAGCCACTTGAGAATTTGTAGTCTACACTCTGATTGCCTCCTTTTCTTCGCCTTCTAATGAATTCGTTCCCACGATTCTTCTACTTCTGAAGGCCTTTCCTTGAACGAACGTGAGATTGATTGATTGAGTTCCTTGAAGGTGATACTTCTAAGCAGCAAATTGTTACGTTGCATTGTTGGGCGGGACGCATGAACCCTGTTTGTAAATTTCTCGATTATAGCATTCGAATTTTAGGGTGAAAAGAAACATCCGTCTTTGTTCGCGATATTTGAAAATAAGGATTAAAAGGATTAAGGATAAAGGACGGCACTAAAGTAAATGATGCTAAAATGGTACCAAAAAGAGACGGTAATAGACGCTACTAAAATGGTGCTCAATCCCTTCTTGTGATGGGTCACATATTCTTCTTCTACGGGATGTCGTGGAGGCGATTTTAATGCGTAGTGGGCCATAAATTTGAAAGTAAATTATTTACGATTCAACTAATTAATGACGATTTGAATGCTCATTTGGCTATTTGACCATTGCACTTTGCAGTGGCAAACCGATGAACAAGTCAGTGCTTTATCCTTCCCAGACAAGTCTGGCACCAGCTCATCGACCGCGAAGGGATGGAAGGCTTGGTTGGCTTGGGTGGGAAACCCGAACCAAGAACTTGAACTGAAGAACTGTACCGGGCGCACACGACAGCCGGCACCTTCTCCGACTGCCCTATACAAGCTGACTTCAAAAGAACTATTAATTAATACCGCTAAATCTTGCGTTTGTCTGCCTTTTTTGCCCCCTTTTTAGATAGTGATATGTATATATGTACATCCGTTTAAGCCTCCAGAGTTTCGCTTCTATTAACGCACGATAATTGTGCTGTTGAAACACTATTTAGCCCATTTATCTACCGGTATACGTTAATATTCGACGACCTGGCTCATGCATTCTTTAGCATATTTAAGACGTCATTTCTTGTTATGCTCCAAAACTCAATACCTCAGTTCTGTCCCAGTTACTAATATACTTCAGGCAATCGGTCTCCGCCCTATCAGTCGATTAGAAATTGCAAGGCGGTATCCTCCACATGCTTCCTCTTCCTCGTTTCCATTTATTTTTTATATTTTCCACCTCTTCGTCGTTTTTCATTTCAGTTTTAGAACACGGCATCTCTAAAAGGACCAAACATGACGTTGACGTTTTATGACACCGTAAGCAACGTAAAAGTTGTCGGGCAGGAAATCAGGAAATGAAAAATAGGACCTTGAGCAAGCCTTACACCAGGAAAGGGGTTCCAGCTTTATAATTTTAGGATGAGTGGTAACAAATCAGTATACAACAAGGCATAGAAAGAAATGTTCTCACCATAGGGTGTAAACGCATAGACCGACTCGATGCGGCTTTAACTTCCCCTTGGTAGTTTGGTGAAAAGTTATACGTCTTTCCGCAAAACACCACACTTTTCGCGCACTACTCTAGTACTGTTACTTAGACTACATGTAGTTCGGTTATCAATACTCTTCCTTCCATGTTTAGAGCTTGAAGAACATGCATGGTCCACGTCTCACTCAGTCAATTAATCGCGGTGTTAATGTACAGCGGCTCTATGAAAAGTTCGATTGAGACGTGTTAAAGTCTCCTACTAGTTCAGTCCTCTTTTTGGAGCATCGTGTTCTAACCAACAAACTAGCGGTGGGCTTGCAATTTCGGCAAACTCACTAGAGTGCAGAGAGTGACATCACGAAGGGTTTTAGTTCCAACTGCGAGTTTTGCTCATTCATCCGGAAGGAACCGCTGGCTTCGTTCCGCTGCAGTCGTCGGTGCTGTGTCGCTGTTCATCAAAGTTCACCAAAGGGCACCTTTCGGTGTGCTCGAAGAGAACGCGCATTGCGATCCTGTGTGTCTCGACTTCTTATTGGAAAGCGAGGATGCTATGCATTGCATGCTTCTAGCCCGAGATTCCGCCGATCGTTGCGCCCCCGCTCTCCGGTTCAGTAGTTCTGATCGTCGACAATTCGGAAATTATTCATCAGAACGCTATTTCGATAGCTATTCGACCGTGACCACGCGTCGCGTCGTTGTCGAACCACCCCAGGTTTATCGTCTCTGGGCAGTTGATTTTTGTCTTATAATTTCTTCTCCTTCTTGTATGTATCTCTGCACAAAGACGACGTTCTGTGGGTTATCCACAACGAAAGCGGCAACATCTTTCTTTGGAGTGTGCCTTTGATTCCTTACCTCTCACTGGGCAAAGAGCACATACTGCTTGAAAATAAATGAATACATTCCTCAGCTTTTGGACGGTCGCTTGAATATCCAATTCGGCTCTTCTGGAGGAAGCTATTCATGAATAAAAAACGAGCTAACCTAGAAGTACAGTACCGGACATGTTCCTCCGTTCATTCGCCGGAAATCCCGGAAAGGTCAACATAGGCGGTCCAAAGCGGCCTTTTTAAATAACTTCTTTAAACACGTTTCGAACACGCCCTTGCGTCCTATTTGGCACAACAACGGTCGATGTTCTCCGCGCTCTTATTCGCCCAGATCACAGTTCTCGATACTCCTAGTAAAACCATTGAAATCAGCAGGAAAAGTTCTATCGAATGGTGTCAAGCTTGGCCAATTTCGAAAACATCTTTTTTCGATGACGTCATCGCCCGTCTGCGACGGCCTAGAGCGGTCTCGTCCTCGATGCGAAATTGTCAAAAAAATCGATGCTTCCAAACTCGGTCGAAATTGACACCATTCAATAGCGCTTTTCAAGCTGAACAGAGCAGTGCCATTGCGTGTGTCGAAAACTCAAATCTGGGCGTGCAAGAACTCAAGAAACTCTAGCCGCTATCTTCCGCCACTCTAAATTGGCAGATGGGGCTAAGGCACTTGAGGAAGCTGTGGAGTTGTGAGCATGTCATCGTAAAGTACATTAATTGTCCTGCTCGCCTACGCGTTTGTAGCACGTCAGGTCTCCGCGCTTTCCTGCAGAGGTCGACTGAAATCCGAAAAAATCGTGTCACACAAGGCTAACCTGCATATTCGCGCCCCTGTAACTTTACCTAATCATAAGCTATACCATTCCACTTCAGCGTACTACTACAACGTTTCACTTCCTACAAGACCCACAAGTTGCAGAAACAGAGTTATTGCGCTCCGAACACGGCCGCGCGTGCAATTTGCACGCGGTCGCTCCCACTCGATTGATAGGTGCGATCCTATATGCATTGTGCACGGCGTACTCTAAAGGCTCGCTGGACAGTTCTAGAGCAATTCCTAAGTTGGGTGGCTGCAAATTTGTGATAAAACTCCCCAAATGCTCACTCTTCGCTCGATCGCTCTACAGGTTGTCGCGCCCACTCGATTGATTCTGTCGGGCCTATATGCATTGTTCAACTCTACATACAGAGGTCTATGGGTCACAAGATAGAACTTAAGCTGCTGAGCTCAAATACATGTTTCTTTTTACAAGTACTGGATTTTTAAAGAAGGACCGTTCCAAAGCGGCCTATGTTGACCTTTCCGGGATTTCCGGCGAATGAACGGAGGACCACGTCCGGTACTGTAGATCTTGCTTTTTACACCTGGATTTTTGATGAAATCATAAGTACATAGAAAGAGTGGTTGAAAGATGAAGGACTGAAGTGGAACGGATAAAGATAAGGCAGTCCTCTTTTATCTCCGTGCCGACCGCAAAGTGGAGCTCCGTCGAAAAATGCTTGGGCCGGTCACACAAAAGCCCATTGCCGGTGAACGCTGTATGACTCCGAAGAATATCTATCGTCAAGCAGCAGGATGCCCATCACCGCGTTGAGTTGATGAGACTTTTCAGCGAGAGCATAGCTCGCTCATCGTTTGTTACGCTCTTCGCTCTCGTGCAGAAAGGAGTCATTGGTCTATTCTGGCACGCCACTGGATTGAACTGAAACGCTGAACTGAGCTGATCAGCTCTGGGTGAAAGGCTATCAACGGGACGGCCCAGGATGCAATAATCAATGTTTTACCAACCACATCTGTGGGTACAGCCTTAAGTAGGGGAAATGATCATCTGAAACGAAATGAAGGCAGCGAGGCTAACTGTTTCCTCTGCTTTGTATATTCAAACTTGAATTCCTTTTCAGGAAATTGGCGTTCCTAGCACAGTAGACCACGAGTCAAAGTTTTTTTCAAACATTTCGGCAATGCCGCTCTTCAGCAAAAGGTTTTACTGAGGATTTTACTGGGAGAGTCCAGATCAAAAGAGTTGGGCCTTTCAGAAGCAAGGATGTGGAAGTCCTGTTCGTTTGAAGAGATAATGGACCAGACTTATTGCTCTCCTTCCGTTTATTTCTCGGTAAATGCATTCTACCGTGTTCCGATTATTTGCAGGACCTGCTGCTCTTTCGGGTGTAGTTCTGGTCTCCAAGTATCTAGTGCGCTTGCATTCTGCAGTCGCAGCCGGAGGGCGGCGTAGGGGAGAACGTGGGCTAAAGCACTCAGTGCTCAGCCGTGCATTTTCCACTGGGAGAACATAACCATTTCCAGTCCCTTTGCTTTCTACGACCGCAGTTTTACTTTATTTTTCCGGTCAGAAGTGGATTTTCCGCCTCGCTGAGCACCGACATCGATGTTTTTCTAACCGCAATTTGCAGGCGTCTTTGTGGACTCCGGAAATTGTTGGACTTACCGAGTTATGGAGACACTCGATTGCGGGAAATTTTGGAAATGGAGGGCGAAATTTGTGTTTCTCAACTTGATTCGTTTTGTGACTTGAAGTCCAAACTTATTTGGACTTCAGGTCGCCTTGCAACACAAGTTTTCCGGCAGATGAAATGAACTTGGTGACGCGAAGCATAGCCGTTCCAAAATGGTGGTATACGAATTCGGCGTGGCCTCGATGAGTTATTGCGGATCCTCCCCTCCCCCTTCTGCCCGGTAGTACCCGGCCAGGGATAACTGTGGGCCTGAGAGCTCCAACATCATCAGATCATGATGAAGATGCGTTTTGTGGCCTTGTAGCGAAACTGCTCACTTTTGCAGTTACAGCTTGTTCTGCTGCGATCATGCTCCAGCGCCTGGCGGGACTCCAACACAACTCTGCCTTTCGAACAGGGTGCTGCAACTTCCACCACCGCGGTGTTCGACATCCGCGATGTCCTCGTGGTAACGAGCAGTCCGTATTCAGCCATTTCTTGCGATGATCACTTCTGTGTCTTCACGTGACATTGTACAAATTGCCGCATTGTGATTAGCTGCATACGTTTCCCACATGGTTAGTCGTTCCTATAATTTTGGCGACATACCGTTGCATGATTCTGCCGATTTCGACCTGCACCGGCCTTAGCCTATAGCAACTTCGAGCGTATGCCACTGTAGACCTCTTTCCATGTTGAACTGTTTGATGCACATTCCATCAGAATGCCAAAAATGGCGCCGCTCTTCTCGCTTCAAAAACGTGATCGCATGCAGAATGAGCAGTAAATGGAATGTTGCTGTTTATCGGATGTGGGGTTTTCATTGTTTCCGACATTTAGCTGCAAATTAGAACAACATATCTCTAGCTAAAGCTTTTTGAACAAAACGGCAGCTTTTACATTCGCTAGGGTTCTGCCCGGCTCTTAATTTCTACCCGGTCAGAGTTTGAAACCATTGTAGGGCTTTTACGACGTTTCACAGGCCGCTGTTAGATTTCTGAATCCAAGGTTTATTGAGGTCTAAAAAGTGATACTTTTCAAAAGATTTATGCTGCTGTTGCGCGTGGCAAAATAAATCCCCAACAATAAGCATATTTTCCAGGATTTTCGAGCGTCGATATACTATATTAACGGCATCCCAAGAAACGTTGTCAACATTTGAGAGATCAAAGAAGTCGTTCAGGTTTAACTGCCAGCAAAGCCATAACTCATGTGGAGCGGGAAGGCGATAATCTTACAGTGTGTCTGACGTTGAGATTACTCGAAGCTCTTGTCCAGAGTACCGCAATGAATGTTCACTGGAACGATAATCTCAGTGGAATTTTTATAAGATTTTGCCATAGAGGACTGTACGAGTTTTTGCGTCTTATTCTTTCTAATATTTATTTCATGCAACGCATCCTGTTGCTCGGCTTATTGGTAAAGTTTTGAACCCGAAATAGGGTTCTGGGATGCATCTGAAAATTGGCTAGCCCCGTATTTAGAATGAGAAGGAAAGCCTTCAGCTGACACAGCGCCAATGTCGTAGACTGTGTCCAATGTCGCAGCATAGGCTCATGGCTTACGCTACTGTTGGGTGCTGTATTCTCTATCAACCGACCATGATGTAGGCTTCAGCATCGTACATATCTCCGATTTCGGGTTGCAACATTTGGTGGATTCGCAATTTTTGGCGATCGTGATGTAGTGCATATTGTCGAATTTTTAGAGAGCGGCCTCTCAGGAGACTACCCTAATTGTAATAAAACTGCATTCAAAAGTGCATTTGACCTGATACATTTCCCACTACTGTTAGAACGATCTGTTATAGCCGGGTGGAACATACTTGAAAAGCGAAGTGAACCCAGACAGTGTGTCGACTCCTGACAAGAAATTGCAAAAGTTGCTGTCCTTCCGCTATTGCTTCACCAGACTCCCTGCATAAGAGTTGAAGTTTAATTATCCCGTGAATGTTTGAATTGTTGAACAGACAGAGTGAAGTGCACCTCCCACTAACACAGATCCAGTTGGAGAATCGGAAATTTCGTCCGCGTCAGAGGAGCGCCTCCGTTCGATCCGTTATTCCTTGTTCGCATTCCATGTTGGCAAATTCGGCCAGCTACCCGTTGCCCGGCAATCAGAGAGCACATTACGGAGAGCTATTTGGTGAAAGCCAACCACCACCCGGTGACTACTCGTCTAAGTGGCTCGCTAATAAAGGAGTTAGCTGAAGTATTTGTCTGCTTCTCGGATGATTGAGAAAATGCGGCTGTTTTCGACTGGAAAAGAATATGTGGGTGTGTTGTACAAGAAAGCATACTTATTTAGGCAAGTCATTGTTCATCCGCAAAAATACATAGGTTACAACATTATCTTAATTTTTGATAGCTTGCTTTTGGAGGCTACACAGTTGTGGTCTCGTGATAGAAAAAGTTGCATCTGCCTCTTAAAAAAGTTGGTTTGACCTGAAGATGAAGCTGTAACTGCATCAAAAGTAATTTCGCTGCATAGGGTGCCAATGTCTTCCAAGCTGTGGTGTTTTCCTGAAGCGGTACTAAGCGGTACTACTTACATGGCATAAGTACAACACAGCCTAAGCAAAATTGCTACCAACATCTGGGGTGCAAGTTTAGTTAGTGATATTCTTGGCTGGGCACGCGGTAGCGGGGTAGTAGGGGGCCCCAGCTTTGCCCTGAAGGTGACTGGTTCGGACAATATCCACGCTTGCTAAACCTTCCATGTCTCCGAGTCTGAATCGGTATTACACTTGTTTTTGACGGAAAAACACTAAGTCGTTCTTTGCATGGCCAACGCAGGAACTTGTGTCTGCCAAACACACATGTAAAGTTCCACGGATGTAGAGTGCGCGGCGCATCCTACAAGTAGAGAGATTAAAGCTTCCTCCATCAAATTGTTTTTAAACAATTCAATTTTAATGGGTTTTGCTGCAGTAGGGATCATTCGCTGACTTTGCTCCAACCCACACACTAACAAAAAATTCTCAATCTATAGTTTAAAAAAACATTGAGGAACTATTTCAGAAAGTGCTTTCCAGTCCACTACTTATGAGAAGGATGTCGTGGAGGTATGTAGAAGTAAATCTGTTTTTAGGTACAAAATGTTATGCAATGTTTTTTTTTTCAAAAATGCCAGAAAGTAAATGTTCCAAAGTGAATTATTTTTGCATTTTTGCTCTTTTCTTTTCGCTAACCCATTCCGTGATCACTTTCCGTGATATTAGCAGTCACTCTTGCTTCTAAATTTCATTGTGCACTTATCACCACTTTGTTATCACTGCTTAGGAAATTCACGGCATGTAAGAAATTTCTCAGAAATTCAAAGTTCGGAAGAATCGGTTTTCCTTTGGCATCCATTATAGCAGTACAGCTTCGAGATTTCCTCATCGTCGTGTGTTTTGTAATCAGTATCAACCTACATATACTCTTTAACAAAATATAACACCATTTAGCTCAGCGTTCAGGCTGCACCATATAATGCCTACGACGATTGAACAAGTGCCGTTTTAGGCATAAGCTTCGATTCTATTTTATCCAATAAATGGAATACTGCAAAAATTAACCTATGCACTTCACACCTTTCAAAATGCGCTCAACCTGGCAGAAAATAACAAACAGAGAAGTAAGGAGGAGCAAATACAGTTATTTTTGTAGGGTTAAGGTCCACCGAGGAGATCTTTTTCCATTGCCTGGGTGCGTACAGGTCGTATAGGTCCCTTGCGGTCAAGTCGACCCTTGGCGGAAGAGTTCTCCCGGGACTCCAGACGGACCTCAAAAATTCGGAGAGTCATCGAGAGGTTCAGTACAATCATTCCCTTCCTCAAGGGGTTTATGCCATTTTGCTCCTTCGGGGCTTTGCTAAATCGAGAACTTCATTCAGTAGGGGAGGGGGAGCTTCTCGGCAACTTCCTCAACAGTTCAGTATTTCGTATTTCTGGTTATTGTGAGGAATCGATTTGCGCAGTTATAATCACCGAAGTCGACGTCACAGAGAAACGCCGTCGTAATATAAGTATGTAGACCAAAAAGAGAGGGCGCGAGAGTGGGCTTAAATGTTTCACTCTTTTTCATGGGTTTAAAGCTTTTGATGCTGTTCTACGCACACAATGTGGCCATTCTCGTGGAGGAGTATATCGCCTTCCCGCTCTGCAGATTAATCCAACCTTTTAGTTCCATGGAGTTATCAACATTATCATGCACTGGGATTTCCTCTAACGTAAGGCTTAGCTAAGCATATATTTGGTGTGGATTTGTCCCTGCTTATTTGCCGGAGAGATCCAAGGAGAAGGTGTTTTGGCAGAGGTTCCGTCTCTCCACAATGGCTCATAATAAACGGCTACCCCTCAAAGATCCTCCGCCTCTGTTGCTTGCCTCGCCAATTTGCGTCTTCTGCTTTAGACGCAACATCGATTTCCCTAATACGAATTCGATTTCTGAAACGTGAACGCTGGTCTTCGTGAGTTATACTTGTTCACTGTATGGTACGAGTACATAGGGCGTAATTTCTGGCAGCCTTCAGCTTCTCTTGTTATGCAAACGTTTGTGGCAACTACTTTTTCGATTTACATTTTTAGCTCAGACTGTTTTAAGACAGGTCGCATGCTATGTTTTTATTTTTTATTTTTTGCCTGCTTTACTAGCTTTGTACTCAATAGTTCTCTCTCCATGAAGAATGACAAGGCCGTGCAATTTTTACTTTTTTTGTGGCCGTAAATGACACAGCGCAAATCCAGAAAAAATCTTGTGTGCTCATCATCATCATTATTATTATTATTATATACAATCGAGAGAGGCATGAGTCACTGTCCGACGACATGTTTGCACTCTTATGTGAAGCCAACATGCACTTTTAAGCCCTCCGCACACTTTCGCGGCAACGCGGTGCAGCCTACGCGGCAGACGCGGTGGCAGTGGCAGTAATCCTTCAAGGCATTGTTGCCGCACTGCCGCGATGGTGATTGAGCGAGCGGGAAGCGTCCGTCGCCGGCGGCTCAAGTGCCTAGTGGTAACACTCCATTTATGTGTGAATCGTTTGAAGTCGACGTTCCGACTATGAAATTCTACGACTGCTGAATGCTGCTGCCGTCTATGGTTTTCTGAAAACGTCTAGCAAAACCACGGGTGCTCTTTTTAGTACACATGTAACTTCGGGTTCTTAGCGTTCTTCCATCATACATATGTCCACGACCGTGGAAACAAAACATGGGTGAAAATGCAGTAGAGTCCGACGGAGACTTGAATCGGACCGTGCACTGCCTGTCCCCCTTTCCAGTATTTTGTTTCTGCTAGTTATGCACTCATAGTAACCTTTACGGTTTCTCGGTAATTCTGCAGAAGGCGGAAATCGTTTAGTCTTTCCAAAAATGGGAGGATCTGAGTCACGGTGTGTAATTACACGAACGAAAATTCATTTGTACCAGTCTGGGCATGAGGCCAACAAACATCCTCTTCCCCTACGACATGAGAGCGCCCGTTTATGCTGCATGCATTAATCCCGTTTTTGTAATATTTAGAAATAAATTCTATGCAAGCACTGCTAATAACTTCACTTTTACCACTCGTCTCCTTATCTGCAAAATTTTGCAACGGCTACTATGTATGCATAACAAGCTAAGCTAAACTAAAGACAAAATTTTTCCTTTTCTCGGACTTTCATCGAAACCCTTCAATATCAGCAACGTGCTGTAATCTCTTCATGTATGCAGCTAAATGGTATACCCTCAGCTGCTGCAATGAAATTTTTCTCGACTCTCTACGCGCTTTACCATGGATCTTCGTCCTTCTCAACAAAAAAAAATGAGCAGAGGTTATTAGAAGCTGCGCGGAAGTCCTCGACGACGTGCTGCAGAGCTTTCGGCCTCGATTAAATCACACTTGCCCGTCTCTCCACCAGGCTGTAAGCAGAGCCGCAGTATGGATTGAGGCAATCAGAAAAGTGACGAATTGGGCCCTGCAGAGATTTCTTGGACTTCGCCGCGGTCTCATTCTGGCGCCTCTGCTCTACTCTCGGTAAGAAGCACTGCTGACGCGGTACTACTTTTAAATACGACTCTAGAGCTCTGTAACTTCAAAGGATCCTCTGCGTTCGGTATACTTCTGGTTTCATCCAGTTTAAACCTCCCTGCTGTCCTATTATCGTTATACAGCTGTCGCTTTTTTCATTATCACGCAGAGAAAAATTGAATTCTTACTTGCAGATCGTTGCTAACGAAATTCGGATATCACGGTAGCCTTGATTCAGTTTGCGGTCAAGTATCCGACTCGATTTGCATGTCCATTCTGCCGGCCTCAGCCACTGCGGCCGGCTGTGCTTTTGGCTGTTCTCGTCCATGCGCTCCAATTAGTTTCCGCCGTAAACTTCCGTTGATGTAGGCCATAACCTCCAGCGAAGCCTTGTTCTCTGTCGCTTCGTGCCTACAACGACCATCAAAGAGATTCAAGTTCTTCAATGTCACGTGCTGTTTTTTTATTCCGGGATTAATATGGCTTCATATAGAAGCGGGAACTTGAAACACGGTGGTGATCTAAGTCCAGAAACAGATCCTGTAGCCTTTTTAATCACTTTGGCGTTTAACCAGTGAATTCCATACCTTATTTCAAGACCAGTTCAAACTCGTATCGAATCATCAACATAGCAGGAAAGGCTTCCAGTGACCGCTTAAGCATAAAACGGAAATCTGGTACTGGTCCACCACTACTGGACACCTTATTGGAACTCGTCCCCCATTACTGGTACTGTTTCCCCACAACTGGTTCCCCTTAGCGGACGACGTGTTCAGCGCGTCTTCTGATTCTCCAAGCACGCTGGGCGACGTGATCGGCATGTCTTCTTAGTCCCATGCACGTTGGGCGACGTCTTGGGCATGTCTTCTGAATCCCCGGTTAGACGACGTCTGGGTGTTTTGTGCTGTCTTCCGCTATTTTCGCGCCTCTTAATTTGCACCACTTAGCTTTCCCTTCCCCCTTATTTTGGCCGATCGCTTTTAACGGATTGTTATATAGTATGACCTCGATTATCCCCAGTGCTGAAATTTCGGACCGCTTGAACGTCAGATACAAAAAATCGATAATTTGATCGATATCGATTGATGGCGATCGACACTTCAACAAAAGAACTTCGGATTTGTGTTCAGCGACTTCGATTACCTCAGGCCTTCTGAACCCACACGCACGCACAATGAAGTATTCGGCAGGTATACTCAATCGCCACGCACGTTTTGCGACGTGTTCTTGACGTCTACTGACTCGCCAGGCACGTAGAAGACGTCTGAGTATTTTCCGCTATTTTATAACTAATTCCCCCCCCCCCCCGATTCCCACGTTCATTACTTTTCATATGCGATTTCTCTTCACATTGTTTTTGAGCACTTCCGAGCTTTTCAAGTTCTAAATTTGGACGGACGGATGTGTTGTAATGAAATTCTTCGTGCGGTTGGTCTCGTTATTGGGTTCTCCCGTGTCCCCCTGTGCGCCTCTTCTCGCGGTTTCCAATCCATCCGGCGTTCGTTACTGCAGAAATACTTCTTAATCTTATGATCTAAAGTTTTTAGCGCAGAGATACATCTTATTCTTGGGATCTCAAAGAGGATAAAGGATAAAAGGATAAAGGACGGCGTTACTCAATCCCTTCTGGGATGCGCCAGCGCATTCTACTTCTACGGGATGTCGTGGAGGCGACATGAATGCGTATTTGGCCATACAATGACTTGCGGTGGCCAGCCGATGAACAAGTCAGCGCTCTATCCTTCCCAGACACGTCTGGTACCAATTCACCGACCCCGGAGGGATGGAAGGCTTGGTTGGCCTGGGCGGGAAATCCGAACCAGGAACCTGGTATCGGGTGCACGCGACAGTCGCGCCTCCTGCGACTGCGCTACACGCGCCCTCTCAAAGAGACACGCGAAAAATTAAAAGAGCTGGACTGGGACACAATTCCTCTCACAACCTATTCCCCTGATATTGACCCTCTCACTATCACTTATTTCGTCCTTTAAGGCGTTCCTAGCGACGAAAAAATCAACAGAATTGACGAAGTTGGAAGGCTGGTCAGGGATTTCTTTAACTCTCAATTTCCTCGGATCTGCGAGAAGGGAATCGCTGATCCCCTATTAGGCGGCGCACTGTATTGACTAAGTATGGTGATTATATTGTTGAGTGAACTCCATTGTATGCTGCACAAAAGAGCAGAACAAATTTAGAGCACCCCAGCACTTCCTTACCACCTTGGTACGCACCTCTGATCGTAAGTCGTTTCCTTCAATGGCAACAGCGATTTGTGTTGCAGCAGGTGCTGCCAAATAGCGAAATTCATTCCTAGGCAGGGTTGCCAAACCAGCGGGAGATGGCAGGTAAAGTGTGAAGAAGGAGCAGAAGGAGTGTGAAGAATCTCTAACGAAGGTCAGTCACTGTTTTGAGAAAGACTGCATCTCTGCAATTTGAAACTTTAGGTGGTTGAGTGGAAATGTTACATAGAGATTTCACTACAGAAGGAGCACACTACGAGTCAAATAAGGTGCTGCACAGATAGGATGGCTTAAAAAAACTTACCGAATCTTCCTTAACGATTTTCCCAATAAACACCGCTGAGAAATCTAATCTCGCTCTCCTTTTTCACTTGGTGCCACTGATGAAACCTGTGGCTGTTACGACGTCACTGTGCATGCCTTCATTTCGAACTCACCGTCAGTTTTCGTTGAGTGTGACAGGGCTTCTAGCCGACACTGAACCCAGCTCACTCAACCACTTCTTGCTCCGCGTTTGGGCGCAGTGCTCGGCCGATTGCAGATCATTCCCGCATAAAACTTGTGGACCACCTGCAATTATTCCAGATTGGCGAAGGTCCAGAAGCACTTACTAAGCAGCCGAGGCTGGACAAGCGGCGGCCAGCATAGCGTCATCGATCTGTGTCCGTTTCAGAGAACATGGCGCACTAACAAAAATTGTTTATCGCAGTGGTCAGACCGCCTTCCGTAACATATTTACCCCCCTCCACCCCCCGTTGCTCACCCCTCAATGGATGTGCACCTCTCTTCTTCTCACAAGAGGAGGAGAGCAAGGAGCCATTCCCGATGGGACTAGTGCGCTGATGGCATGGCGGTCTTCTCGGAAGTCGTGACTTATCATCTTGCAATCGGAAGTGGCCGCTCCTGCAGCCTCGCTCTGTTTCAACTGTGCCTAAGTGCTTTGGTTTTCGTAGTTTCGATTAAGGTGAGAGCGTGGAGGATAAAACGTTGGGCTAGCTATTACGGCTACCTCATCCGTCATTCTGTAAGATAAACCAAGCAAGCTCATATAAGACCAAAACAACTTGAGCGACCTTCTCAGAACATGATCCACTTGAAAGTGATGTCTGTGTCTACCTATGTACTTGTGGACGGACTGGGACAAGTGAGACAATAGGTAAAAATCGTAGCTAACACGGCATATCCACTGAGGGTTAACGCACCGTCCAGGTCAACCAGGCATTCCATCCCACTGCTTTAGGTGATTTGAATCGAGCAAGGAACTTAAGGTGCTTTGGTGATCGCCGTTCACCGAAGCACCTTAAGTCACTGTATAGACCGATATCGCTTTCAAATTCCCTCCATGATATTACGTGGAAGTAGTGTGCGTGGCGCATGCTAAATAAAGTCGTCCAATGTCGAACTTTTGTCATCTCTCTCCACTCGCTGGAAGATAGTAGTCAGCAGTTGCGTGTTTACCTCTTGGACCACATCAAATTCCGAGGAGTAGGAAGGGAGCAGAAAAAGTTACAAGCATGAAGGCATTGCTGCTTGTCAGCTTGAAAAAGGCATTGCCTAACGGCTCATGAAAAGGGCAAACGAGCGCTTCCCTTAATAGAGCTATTTCTTCTGCACCAGTATCCTCGTTCAATTTTCTCACATAAAGGGTAAAGAAGTGGCGTTTGTCAATCGCTTTTGAGATGCGCCACGCATTCTACTTCGACGAGATGTCATAGAGCGATTTGAATGCGTATTTTTCCCTATTTATTTGGATGCAGTGATTTGCGATGGCCAACCAATGAACAGGTCAGCGCTTTATCCTTCTCAGACAAGTCTGGTATCAATTCACCGACCGCGGAGGATACCGGAGGAACCGGAGGCATGGAAGCCTTGATTGATCTACGCGGGAAATCCAAACCGAGACCCTTATATTGGGTGCATGCGACGGTCAGCACCTTCTCCGACTGCGCTACGCGCGCCCAATTTTCTCACATAGAAGGCAGAAACTTCTGAACTGTAATTTTATAGTGCCCATAATGCTCTTAAATTTTATAAGATTTTATATAATTCATAAGTGATCTATATCGCTTCAGCATTACATGTTATGAACGATAAATGCTTGCTGCTTGCATGTTTTTATCACGCTGCTCGTAATGTGGTGGACTCAGCACTTCAATACGAAGTTCTTCGGAGAGAGTTAATCACTGGATCACCTGCTCAGTATGAAAAATTAACGGCCATTTCTCACTTATCATCTGCTTAAGCAACTATGTGCTCTGACCTCAATCATTGGTATGGGACCTCTGTGAAAACATATCGGTAACATTTCTATTTTCGTTGGTTCAAGTCAAAATATCTGCTTTTCCAGCGCTTTTCTTTTCATGCGTCAATTTTTTTTCAGTTCGTCAACGTTTAATCGTGTCCTTCAGATTGGATACTAAAGATGTTTTTGTACCTCATTTCAATGAATTCCTCCATCCACATTTTCTGGAAACAAATTTATTTATTTATTTATTTATTCACGTATTGCAGTTCTTTGTGTACTGTGCAAAAAGGCACCTAATAAATGAGAGCACGACGTTTGACGGGGTTAAGTGTTTCTCGGCATAATGTTTCTCTCTGTGATGCGAAATTTAATGAATCGTAACGTAGCAGCAGAAACAAGCTCTCGTTGGGAAATATGGAGTGCAGTGACTTGGAGGAGGCATTACGATAAGGATGATGAGAAAAGAATGGCGATGACTTAATGTGTTTGTGCTTCTCTTTCAAATAGAGCGCAGCCGGCAGAAACAGCAGGTTATGCAGCGGGCATCGAAAAACGGTCTTGGATTTCAGTAGGGACCACGTCAAAAATCAAGGCTTCTTATTCCACACAGAAGACCTGTCTCAGAGGCAAGATACAGTTGCTCCTTGGGTGTCTACCAGAACTGGTTGCATAGACCAAATCCACATCTAGATTTTCTCCACGACATCGCTTAGTTTACGTGTAGCCTTTTATTTGGATCTACTTCTAACGTCTATTTGTTTGCTGAAAGCAACGATGTGCTTATTTGCCGCGTCCATGTTTTCCCCTCCTATAACATCGACAGGGTTAGTCGCTGATGCTTTTAGTCATTTTTTTACCAAACACGAGGTTCTTAGGTGGATCTTTATTATGGTCTGACGTTCCAAATGAAGCGTCGTTTAGGAGGCTTGTATTCGTCAGCTTTTCTGAATTTTGTGACAGTGAAATTTTTTGAAAAGAAGAGGCTAATTTCGCCATCATATAGTGAAGCTTTGGCTTCCGTTTACCTTTTTATTCGGCAATGCATCTCTGATTGAATAGCGTAATAGGTGTCTAACAACCTCCACCCAGTAATCCCTGAATGCACTTCTATTTTCAACAACCTTTGCGAAGTTCACAGGTGATTCCTTAGAGGCCCAGCGTCGCTCTAAATCTTCAGCTAAAGAAATATAGTCTTTCCCATATCAACCGTTCTCAGTAACTTCAACTACATACTTGCACTCAACAGTCGGGGTTTTCGCATGTTTGTCTGTTTACTTTTTCATTTCAGTGAACGTCTTATCGGGAACCAGGCCGAGGCTTAATCTCGTTCCCCAGGGATTACCGTAATCTCACATCTTTTTCGTATTCGGGGTCAATACTGCATACACATTGCAGCCACTGCTTCTGAGTTGAACTCTCTTGAAGTAGCTCTGCGTTGACTCAGATCTTCGGTCTCATAAACCATATAGGCTCCCTTATCTCTATCTGACTTTTGATATCTGTTTGAAACTATGGAGAGCATTATGTTCTTCCATATACTGTTTTCTGCTGAATAGCGATCACGTCTGTGTGTAAAAATGTTTAAATTCACTTTCTGGCTTCCACCTAGCAGCTTTGCTCCACTAGCCCAACATGTGTAGGTTTGAGAACAGTGATTGCACAGAAATCGTGTAAAAAATCTAAATAAATGAATAAATTTTAAGAAGGAAAAGCTGGTAAGGCGAAAGGCGCTTGAAGGCTTTTTCCTGTCTATTCAGTGTCTGTCTAAATTTTTATCATGTGAAGCGCTCAGGCGGCGAAACCTAATCGCCAATGCCAACTCTCAAGTCTCACCCTTAGAACCAATACCCTGTCTTAACATCGTGAACACCAATATCTTACCAACTCCACTTCTTTTGGGTAACCGTTAGGTTGATTCAAAAGTAATTGCCGAAACGGACGACGCAGTTCAAAATGTCATATCTAGGCCTGTTCACAACATCAATCATCATAAAAACCATTCGATTCACCACAGCTTTCTCAACGTTTCTTTGTCGCGCATATTCCTCTAAAATCTAGATCACAACAATTGAAGAACTCTCCGAGGGCGGTTCCCAGGTGTGCCAGATTATGAAACTGCCGCTGTCGCAGTTTTGCATCGAGAGCTCGGAAAAGGTGATAATCAGTTTGGGGGAGGTCTCGAGAATAAGGAGGGTGAGAGAGAACTTCGATACCTAACTGTGCTCCCTTTGTTCACCACTGCTGACTATATCGCAACTTTTCAAACATCATTTCTGAATCACAGCAGTAGGACATTGCTGTGACTTTTCTACTTCTGTTCCTTTATTCTAGGCCTGTCGTTTCGACCGTTTCGTCGTCTTCATAGGTCTAAAGACGGCATGAAGTTTTTAGTTTTTATGTAGATGGTCCGACCAAACGCCTCCTCCCCCCCCCCCCCCACGCTGCCACTTTTGACTTAAAGTCAAGAATGGCGCGAAACTCAAGAAATGCTGAAGATAAACTCATACGGCCTTCCACCACTGAGTGTAGCAGTCGATGCAACTCGTTGTTAGCAGACCAGTAGCGAATGACACTCTTTAGGACCCCATCTCACTCCTGGTCGTTGAGCTCACAGAGCGGTGCAAACGGGAGCAGATCGTTGCTGATAGACAGACACTCATTTCTCATTTCATTTCTGTTGTTTATACTACTACTAGTTCATACGCTTCGAGCGCTTTGCGCGAACGCCGAAATCTTGCACTCGACATCAAAGTCATTACCGTTGTGGACATCAGTTTTTTGCTCGCCGATAGGTGTTAAAAGGTTACCACGTCGTTTCCCAGCCAGGTGTTTTCTGCTGCGTATCTCCAGCGGTCTGCTGGTCTCAACAATATATGTGCTGCCACACTACTACACCGAATCTGATAAATTACTCCACTTTTTGAGCAATCGCCAGTTCTAGTGCGTGGGCAAATGACACAATTCTCTGATATGCACTGCCTGTCGTAAAGTCTATTGCGTACAAGTTGCTTTTTGATGTTATGTGAAGGAATATTGACTAGAATAACATCATCTTGCAACTGTGCACAGGTAATACAATTTTGAATTACTGCGGTAAGTTCATCAAAAATAACCGGAAGGCATGGCGGAACTCTGTTTTGACGTGAGAGGTCTCGGTCCTCAGTAGGTCTTCTAAAGTGCTCAGCAGGTCTTCTGTGGCGTGAAGCTGGCGCTGCATAACCATTCATCGTGAAATAGTTCCGCCAAAGAAGCTGTGAAAAGATTCTGCTGCATGCTTCTTCTGCGCACCCGTCTGCAGTGAAACGAGCTGTTGTTAAAAACATGTTCAGGACTGCGGCGGGTGTATGCACAAATGAAGTGCTAAGGGTGGAATCTCTACGATTAACTTCTACGATAGCTGCAGAAAATAGTGATGCAATGCCAGTTTCACGTCATAGAAGACTTGCTGAGGACCGAGCTCTCACGTCAAAACAGAGTTCCGCTATGCCTTCCGTTTATTTCTATCAAGCTTACTGCAGTAGTTCAAAGTTGTATTACCCGTGCACAGTTGCCAGATGATGTTAATCCAGTCAATACTCCCTCAAGCAAGACCAGAAAGCAACCTGTACGAAAGCAATTTGTAGACTTCACGACAAGCAGTGCATATCAGATAATTTTGTTATCTTCCCACACACTAGAACTGGCGACTGCTCAAAAAGTGGAGTAATTTATCAGATTCGGTGTAGTGAGTGTGGTAGCACATATATTGTTGAGACCAGCAGACCGCTGGGGATAGGCATCAGAAAACACCTGGCTGGGAGACGACGTGGTAACCTTTTAACACAACTCCGCAAGCACAGAACTGAAGTTCACAACGGTAATGACTTTGATATCGAGTGCAACATTTTGGCGTTCGAGACCAAGATTTCTTCGCGCAAAGAGCTCGAAGCGCTTTGCATTTCTACCAGAAAATCTAATATGGACAAGAGAATTGAGTGTCTGTCTATCACCAACGGTGTGCTCCCATTTGCACTGCTTCGCGAGCTCAACGACCAGGAGTGAGATGGAGTCCTAGTGAGCCTTAATTCGCTACTGGCCTGCTAACAACAAGTTGCAGCGACTGCTACACTCAGTGGTGGAGGGCCGTGTGAGGAGATCATCTTCAGCATTTCTTAAGTTTCGCGTCGTTCCTTACTTCTGGTCAAAAATGGCAGCGCGGGGGGGGGGGGGGAGGGGGCGTTTGGTGTAACCTACAAATTAAAAACGTCAAGCCATCTTTAGGCCTGTGAAGACAATGAAACCGTCTAGAATAAACTTTTCCCCCTACCAACCTCGCTGGCACAGAAGTAGAAACATCACGGCTGATAACGGTGCCGAAGATTCAAGATAAGAGAACACGGAGACTGTTTCTGTGTGGCTGTTTTACCGGGTTGCAAGATGCTGTAGTGGATCAAATCCTTCCGGCACCACCAAACAGCTAATACAGCCTTTTTAGGGTTGAAATCAGGCTTAGGAAAGTCTTATGGTGGGGAAGATTTGTCCACCCAAGCATGCCCTCGACTTCTGTTAGCATGCAAGACAGACCCATTTTTATCTACGGTTGTTAAGCGGATCGTTTTGTTTAGGCGAACAAGAACGTTTCAAAAAGTGTTGAAGCGAATCAGGCGCTGCTCGTCAGTCAAGTCATGGGGTATCCACTTCTGCTTCTTCTTCGCAATGTCGATGGAGGCTAGCCTTGATACTGTAGCAGAGTGGACACTTATATAGTATCCGCTGCGACCTTTCGAATAGTTGTGCCCTGCTTTGACTCAGTCGCTGCACTTAAAACTTGATCATCTTGGGTCTGACCAGGAACAGACTTGTACTCGTGGTTAAGATTACCAGAAGAAACTTTTCGAACCAACACTTCGCTGCACGTTCAAAAGGCAATTCCATGTCGAATATGTTCGCAATATTACGAGCTGCCTCAGCTGCAGAATATTGAGCTTGAACTCGTCGAGCATAATTGCTATATAACGACATCGGGAATGAAGATAAGCCAAAATGCGAAACGCAACTTTAAAGGGGAGAAAAACCTGCAAAGTGATCCACGCAAGTGCTTTGGAAAGTTGATTCCCCATGAGAAACAACTGTCGATTTCAACACACACCCCCCAACGGCAACTTCTTTTGCAGCAACTTAACACATATTTCGGGGTAACCTAGTCGAAGGAGGCGTCGGCTGCACGCCGCTCGGAATAGTTCGTCGTTCCAGCCAGACCAACTAAGCCTTCCATACGATCGGATTACGTCATTATGTACAAAGTTCAAATACGCGTTTAATTTGATTCCACGACATCTCGAAATGGCAGAATGCCTGGCGCATCCCACATACTATTTGATACTTTGTCAGACGTTCGTTATTCGTTAATCCTTTTATAATAATTTTCACTATTTTGGTTAGGACAATACAGCTTAATTCATTTGTGTCCCGGGATACTTAGGACGGTTGGGTAATTCTTCTTGATGGCGAAAGTCTACGTGAGTAAAGTGCGAGAGTGAAAACCAATGAGAACGCTCCTCTGCTGTTCACTATGTGACTGAGCCTCAATTCCATCACAAAGGGCAAACATATCAGATTCTCGAGTAAAGATACTACGCTTGCAGCGCAGTCGAATGAGAAGTTGGGCGGCCGCAGGCACCCCGATTCCAGTTTCATGGTTCGGGTCCAGGTCAATCCAACCCGGCACCCAGCCTTCCATCTCACAGGGGTTGATGAATTTGCATAGCTGTTTGGAAAGGAGAAAACGCTGACTCATCGTTAAAATCGATTGTTTTCCGAGGTTTAGTTATGCAGTTATTGACAATTTATTGAAAGCAAATGCTCCGTCACGCCAATCGGCGTGCCTCGCACTTGCGCGCCTCGCGCGATGTTGTGGGATCACGAAGCTAAGGACAATCACATCAAGCTAGCTGCTCTACTTGTACAGCTTTCTCCCTCACTAGCAGTGCAAAAGGCATTTTTGAAAAACTCTCACTTTCCAACTTTGACGTACCTTCATAAAATCAAGTGAGTAGTTTCACGTTGTGAAGCCATCCAGATCCCTCTCACCATCGATATGTTCAACGTCGGCATCCTCTCCAGGCGGTTCAGTGATGTCGACTCTTGTGTTAATCAGTGCCTCCATTCCCTAGGTCCTCCCACAACCTTCCTGATTCCCCTTAGCACGGTCCCCCACTTCACTCTAGTGTCGTGCGAATGTAGGCACATTCACTCCTCGTCCTCAAACAAGCAACCTCAGGTAAAAATCGACATTTTCCATAGATACCGAGTATCTGATCGATTCTGGTCAAACAGGGCGAAAAGCCTTCTTGTCAGAATCGAGGATTCCCACCGCTTCCATTGCTATGTTCAACAGGAATTTTCCCACGCGAAACCGCTACAGCTGTGTCCTCACCACTTGTCTCCCCTCCCCCTCCCCCTTATTGGAACTCATCCCCCACTACTGGTCCTGGTCCAGCACTATTGGACCTGGTCCTCCATTACTGGTACTGATTTCCCTCAATGGTCTCCCCTTATCGGAGGACGTGTTCGGCACGTCTTCTGAATCCCTAGGCACGTTGTGCAACCTGTTGGCGTGGTGTGAACAGCACGCTGTCGTGAATGATCGCAATCACTTAACACCCACCCTGATCGGCTGAATCTGAAAGGAGATCGATAGTACCGATCGATATGGATTTGTTTTAGCTTAACTTCAGGTTCATGTTCAGCAACCTCGATTAAACCCAGCGGTCAAGTTTCGGACCCCTGAATGACATCCACAAAAAAATCGATAATTTGATCAATATCGATAGATGGCGATCGATACTTACAAAACGAACTTCGGATTCGTGTTCAGCAACCTCAACTATCCCAGGCCTGAAGTTCTCATGCACGTAGAAGACGTCTGGGTATTTTTCGTTATTTTTTCGCTTCTTAATTTCGCCTCTATTTTCCCCCGACTTTATGACTAAATTATGACTCATCGCTTGGCGGATAATTATATAGTATAACTAAATAGTATGGTGTTTCAGGGTTTATTTTATTTTATACAATACAATTCAATACAATGCCTCGAAGTGTTGCAAGAAAACCTAGGGAATAAAAAAAGAAAGGTAATACAAAAATTGGAAAAAATGAAAATGGCCATGCTAGGACCAGCGCGATGGTTGGAGGCCAGAAAAATGAAAGTAGAGAAAGCCTTCAAACCAATATTCAGGGCTAAATACGACAGTGTTGCACACCTTCTACACCAGGGTACATGTTACGCAGCGGTTTCCTCATACAGAAACTAGGGATCCACCGAATAGGGTTAGCGGCCAGATAAAGTGAGTGTAGCGTTTGGCCGTGACTGAAGTGGAGTGGTCTTTGGGATACCCTTATGTCTTGGCGGATGTTATCCGTTTTCTCATACTTCAATGTCGCAACCATCATGCCGTGCTAATGGTGGTAGAGGCCTATTTGCATAGCTTATTTCCTTGCTTCGATTGATTGGTTGTTTCCGGTTCTTTTTCCTCCAGGGCTTCTTCCATGCTGCTCTCCACTCAATCTGCTAGGCTTCTGCGAGTCGAAATTCGCAGCTGCGGCAGTGTAGTCGGCTGAGTGTTCGCTCGTCCATCGGTTGGCCCCGCAAGTCAGTGCAGGCCACATGGGCATTCAAGTCGCCTGCATGATATGTCGATGAAGGAGAATGTCTGGCGCATCTCAAAATGTACTGAATAGTTTGACCCTCAAACGTCACGAAGAAGTCTAGCAGCTGGAAGCGCACTGACCAAGGGGCAAGACTAGGGGGGGGGGGGCTTATAGGCCCTTCGCCGGCGCGGTGTCAAGGCGGACGTGGTCCTCCGTCGGTTGTCGCGTGTTCGCCGGGAGCGAGCCGGGCGGCGCTTTTCGCTCCGGACGCGGCGCGCTCGAGTGCCGCCACTTCACTGCTCGGCGAACGAGCTCTACTGCAACTGTACCTCGGTCGACTGTGTCCCGCTCGCCGCGAACAGCACCTCCGGGGATCCGCTCCGCTGCATTCATCCCGGCCATCCCGCTCGCCTGCACCCCTGTATGAGGCAGTGGAACAGACCCTCCGTCTTTACTTCATCCCATCTACCCGTTAACAGGTTGCCTACACGACAAAATGGCCGACTAGTGCTTCGGATCTCTTCTGGCATCTCATTGCTTTACCCAAAAACGAAATTGAAGACGAGAAACCTTGGGATGGAGACCGCATTCTGTTTAGGCCTATAGTATCCCCCCCCCCAAACTGGTACATCGGGGTAAACTAGCTGTGAAATTTAAGTTCGGGCATTATTATCGTCATAATTACTCCCATCATTAGAGTTGTATGGGTTTCTATATCTTTGCACTATCATCATTTCGTATTTCGTTTAATGAGATGCCACCATGTGCCCGCGTTCGAATGACATTGTCAGTTGCGCTGGATAACCCCTGCTGTGGAACTGCTGCGAGACAACCTGTGTGTTGTGGACGTGGTTGTACATGATTGGATCGAGATGCGATGTCGCTGACCCCACTTACATGCAGTTAACCAGCGGCTAGTTCTAGGCATTATAACTTACGGGAAACATCTTTCCGGTACTCTTTAATGGGTACCTAATACTTGCAATGAGCTTGCGATGGGTTTGTGGTGTGCTGAATTACTTAGTCTATTAGTGTTTCTATGTTCTTTGCGTCTGTAATTTTTGTTTTGGTTTGATTTTCTGACGAAGCTGCGTCAATTCTTGCACTTACGATTGATTCTTTTAATATTAATGTTTGGGCACACCTTCGGTGTATTGAATAAATAAATAAATAAATAAATAATTTTCTACACCCGTGTAGGAATTCTAATCATTCTTTTCTCCTAGCACAAGGGGTAGGCAGTATAAAATCCATTTTCCTAGGCCAAAAAGAAATATAAGATCGGCATTATTCACTTGTAGAACTGGCACGGAATTTTCGAAGTTGTCAAGAAAGCACACATTGCCAAACTCACTGTTTGAGTACAAAATACTTGGTGACCGGTATCTTCAGGGCTTGTCTCATTGTTAGAAATTTATCGTTTTCTGTTCTTCGGCCGAACACGACGATTGAGTATAACTTCACCATTTCTATTCTATCATTGTGTTGTTGTTGTTTTCATACTTATTCTTGCCTTTGCTAGGTTGTCTTCTCTTACTAGCTGTTTGTTTTGCTGCATGTATTTCCGTGCACAAAATAAATAAATACATTTTGTATGATAGATTGAGCTCTTTTTTAATGAGGACTGGAACAGGACGCGTGTAGCGCAGGCGGAGGACGTCGCACGTACCTCGAATGCACCGATGGTTTTAGCAGTTTCCATCCAGGTCAGGCAAGGCTTTCATCCCTCCAGAGTCGATGAACTGTTACCAGACTTGTCCAGGAAGGATAAAACCCAGACTTGTCCCGTGGCTACCGAAATCCATTGTATGGACCAAATACGGATTCAAACTGCTTCCACGATAACCCGAACATGTGGAGTGCGTGGTGCACGCCAAGTATGTAGCAACTGCCTAGCGTCGTTCTTTATCTTTCATCCTTTATCCCTTACTGAAACAAGTGCTTGGTGTGATTGGACGTCTAACAACATGTCATATGTTCATATTTAGTGTCTTCCCGACTTCTCTAAAGGGTCTTTGGGGGAAGGGAATCTATGAAAAATAATTCACATTAAGCCTGTGGCGAAACAAACTGCAGCTTTTAATTTTATTTAGATCCATTTTCTTGATTTTGTTTGCCCGCTCAGTGAGTATTCACAGGCCACCTCGGGAATTTTTTGATATTTCATGCGAACACTTACATCTCGAGCGCTCTGTATCTAACCATACATCCATATGCACTGGAGTGCGGGAAGGCCGTATTGGGGATACTCGACGATTGATGACGACCAACATCGGCGCGAAATTTCAGCCCTGGGGTAGAGGCCGGTGAACACGATTTGAAGCTCGTTTTTGAAGTATTGATCGCCGTCAATCGATATTGATTGAATTATCGATTTTCCGTAGATGACGTTCAAACGGTCGAAAACTTCAGCGCTGGGATAATCGAGGTTGCTGAAGCTGACGGCTGGTAACCATATGAGCATATTGATAAACATTCAGAGACGTCAAATTTCAATAGCTTCCAAAGCTAGGTCTGTAGGCCGATGAATGCATTTTCATCAATTGGTCACCTGTCCCTCATTATTTTGTTAACAGAAACTTTTGGCTGGCACTTATTCATCCTTTTAGCCTACTGGTTTCCCTTCCAGGGGTTTACATATTTTCTGAACGACGCGTGCATTCAAGCAACTTTCGTACTCCACCGATCGGGAAGAGTGTCCTTAGGCTATTCCGTTATTCTGAACAGCTATACCAGTAGCTTATTGAGCTTCTTAATGCTTTGGATTGGGTAACGGGTAGTAGTCATTGTATGTTCGAAACTCCGTCGAAGCACTCAAGTCCGTGAGCATAACATTGTTGCCGCAAATTTTCGACTACTTCCAGCCTTTCCTCGGATTGTTCCTTGAAAAAATCATTTTCACTGTGTGAAAGTATGCTGTTTATGAAGATATGATTTGAAATGACGAGAGGAATATACACTGCGGAATGAGCTGCTTCTACGGCCGTTAAACTGCACATGAGAAGAGCATTGGGAGGTGCATCCAGGGGCGGCTGCTACATGATGTGCGTCTTCCTGGGAGTGATGACGTTCTTCGCCAATCTTTCATGGCCTCCCTTAAGAGGCGCCCTTTTACCGACCATTAATGTGCCCTCTGAGTGTGTTCGACCGGTGGCCACCGAATCACGCGACGGAAGTGCCTCGATTAAAGCCGTGCACTTCTTGGTCGTCCACCACCGTAGCTCCTCCGCTCGCTCTGCCTGCCGCAATCATGACATGCTTAGCAGAATGCGTCCAGAGCACCTCATCCACGTTTGGTGTTTTCCGTCGCAATTCCCTTGACAATGCCCCGGATTCGTGTTTCGTGTAAGCATCGCTCTAGGCTCGTTCAGCTGGCCGATGCTGGTCGTTTCCTGGAAAAGGCCAAAGGTTCGCAGTATCGCACCGCTTCCGCCATTATTTGGCCTCGTTTGTCACCTTCTCCTTGAATGCGTTTGGACGTTGTCTTGCAAGCATATTGCGACTAGTATTTTTTGTCCCGCTCTTGCGAAAAACTGCTGCTTTTTTCGCAGAAAGGCCAGCAAGGCTTTGGTTTACTTTAAGCAAGCTATAAGTTTGCGCCACATGCCAATCGTTTGCATTTTTTGGTGCAGGTATAGAGCGGAGTCTACCCATTTTCTCGTCCACATTTTCAAAAGTGAAAACACTAGCGACAAATTTATGTGCATTATGGGTGCAGAAGGGCATATAGTTTTCGATGTGAAAAAGACGCGATGTACTCCTTCATACTTCCACCATTTTTTCTGTGGTAAACCTAGAGCTCGATTCCTAAAGGCACATTTTGATAATTTTAGTTTTAGAAAACATCAGAAAATAAAAAATGAGTTTTTAGAAATTTTCGCTCATACATATAATACTCTGCAGCGGTTTCTCTTATTAGCCGAATTCGGCACATGAGTGTAGCAAAATAATTTACTCTACCGCCCACTATCGAGTACTGCGGTACCTCGGAAGTTCGACATGTTAAAAATAAAATGAAAGCAAAGCATGCAAACAAACAAAAAAAATTGTGTGAACCTCCGTTAAACCATACTAGCCTGGTTGACCAATCGTTCACGTTCTATGAAGCATTTTCAAAAACAGCTGCATAAAAAACTAACATAAACCAACTCTCTAAATGCAGAATTGCTTGATCCCTTCAACTGCTTCACATTTACTAAGAATCACACAATCTTTTAAGGATCTTTTGAATAGGCTGTATGTGTGCTCTTAGCCCAGAATACCTGGTAGCCACTTCAGCGGCCCTAACTAATGGCTGGTTACCCACGATAGGCTATCTGGTTTAGGCATTCTATCGCGTTGGTCGTTACTCGATCGGGCGCCAGTCTCCATTCGTCTATGGCGTGTGCCAGATTGCTCCAACGGATTCGCGCTCCGCGCTGGAGCGGCAAGATCAGCGTAATATCGTTTGTTCAACACTTTCATGAAGTCTTGCCAACTGTTGGCCGATCCTCAAACGTCTGCGTAGCTTCGAACTCCAGAATCCTCTCCCTCTTGTGGGAATCGTGTCGCTCCGAGCATCGTCCTGACCATGACTCACTGCGTGAGGCTCATCGCGTGTTCATCCTGCCCTGGTAGAGCCCGTGTCTATAAGGCGTGCGTTAGTACAGGAGATATAACGCCGCACTCCGACAGGTAGCGTGTGAAGAGTTGCACGAGGGTGTTGATAAGCACTAGCGGAAGACTTTCGAGGTGGTCAGGTCTGATTATGTCGGGACCGGGTGCTATACGATTCTTCACCAGCGAAATCGCGTGTCGGATCTCGGAGGGGAGGAAAGAGGGCACCTGCGGTAGATGGCATGGGGCGTGTGGAAAGCTGTGAGTGAGCTTCTCACTGCCTCCTGAATGAGGTGAGGCTCATTCAGGAGGCAATGGAGAAGCTCACTCGCAGCTCCGTCGGGACAGGCTCAGCCATCATTTGCTGTTTTGAATTCCTTATCGTAGTGCTTCTAGACATTTTTATTTCTTTAACATTTCAGAAGGGTTAGTCGATTTACTTTTCACAGTGAGTCGTCGGATATTGCTCACTGAACCTCACAGTTAATCCAAGGAATTCATATGCGTCATGTGCTCACTTTGGCAATCCCTTTACAACAATTCCTTTTCGAATCTCCCCATCGTCGCGGCTGCTTTTGCAACAATTGTGGTGGCATATATATATTTGGATTTTCAGAAAGATTGTGAAGGAGTGGGTAAGCGAGGAAATTTTATAGACAACTTAAATGAGTTATCATGCGAGAAGTACTCAGTGCTGACGAACTCCTTAGTTGGTCCATAGTCGAGTTCTCGGTTTAAAAATAACTGTAGCTAAAATACAATGTAGCTAAATACGACTAAAGAACATGTTCTCAAGACTCTTACCTCCCCCCCCCCCCAAATTGGGTGAATGGCTATGAAATAAATTTTGTGCTTCTTTATCTGGTTGGAGAAACAGATTATCCTGCAGCTGCGCAGCATTTGAGCTTCCACCAGATGTCAATCGCATTCTCTTTTGAAAGTAGGTAACAATTACTCTTCAGACGATAGTGCATGCAGCGGTTGAAGTAATATTTCATGTCTGACTAAAGCTCTTGGCCTTACTTTCGCCTCTTTTGCCTTGGTGCCCACGAGGACTACATACCCCTGGTGCTTCGTCCCCGCCATGGTTTATCTCTGCCTACGTTAGGAATCACAAATCCGAGGTTTCGGGTGCCAGGTATTCCCTACACCGCATCGCCCTCCCCCTAACTCGGCATCTGACTGACCCAATAAAAGAAACATAACAATAGTGCAATATTCACCAATAATGTCCGTTGGGCTTTGATTGCATGGAAATGATTTTTCAATATATTATAGAAGTGGCTGAGTTCTTCGATGCTCCACATTTCATCCTCCTTCACCAAATTGCATTTCCGTCTCATACAAGTGCACATGCTGCAAGTCTTGAGGTATCTTTGTACGACTGGACCCCTTAGAAAACTAAGATGTTGCGTATTTTTCCCCAATTCTCCGTTTACTTTCATTCAGTTTTCTCTTGGACTCTGATCCTCAGAACTTTCGGCGCTTGCTTTGAGCACGTTCCATCGCGACTGTGTTTTGGGTATTCGCCAGTCGGCTGTCATCCGCGAAATTTCACGAGGGTCATCTTGTTTTAGTGTCTGAAAAACACACCTGTTCTTACCTCCGCTTCTGACAAACACTAGCAACTTGTCACTTCACCGGAGGCTTATATTTCTTGATAGGTTAGATCTGTCTACGATGCTCTTGTTACCTCCAGTTTTATCAAAGGGGGTGTTTAAAGATTCGAAAAAAAAATGAAATGTATTTCGTGGTCACTTGGACAAGCGAGTAAACCTTAGCGTGTAGATGATGAGAGAACTGTTAATTTTGAACTCGGGTTCTCTTGACTATTGCTTGAGGAGTTTGAGGTCTAGACCGCACTAGGCTGAAAATTATCACTTGTTGGACAACGTCTAGTATTCGTCGCTTATTTGTGACTACGTTTCGCAACTGCTAACTGCTTTTGTATTGCTGTTTAACTGAGGTCCGTAAAGAAGTAGTTACAGCCGCCACCTGATGCCGTCATCCACTTCCCTGTCATTCACTTCCCTTTCTTGTATTCTTTGATTTTCGTGTGAAACTGTTTAGCGCCTTTCTGCTTTTCATTATGAATTCTTCACATAGGGTTGGGTAGCCAGCACTTTGACTTAAGACACGGCTGTGACGTGAGAGGGTTTCAGACTCAGTTTGTTTGCCTTGTTGGGTTTAATTCTGCGTGATGTCAAGTTCAACGCCCTCTTTGAGTCCTGCATTTGGTACTGATGGCTGGCTTTGTAATGCGTTCAAATGGACTATTTGTCAACGATGGACGGCATATTGTTTCCCTTCATCCAGCACTAAGATGTCACCAAAGCTATACAGCTGATAAAGTCTGAGAAATGCACATGTGATGCACGCTGTGGACAGATGTACGGCAATCTTAAGCACCTACTGAAATATCCACTCAGCAACAGAAAGGTTGCCTTGCAGCTGGAGGAAAGGAAAGCAAGAAGGAGTCAAACCACGTTCGCCTTTTAGTGGGGAGAAATGTGGCCTTATAGATGCAACAGGTTCAATGTAATGGAGCGCCTTGTGACACAGTCAGAGGAAGCGCCAGCAGTTTCGTGCACCTTGATGCTAGGTTCGCGGTTCGGGTCCCTTTTAATGCAACCAAGTCTTCCATCCCTCCAGGGTCAATGATTAAGTGGTGGACTTGCTTGGGCAGATAAACAATTGGCTCATTCATCGGCTGGCCACCACAATTCGTGTCATATGCGAAATGCTCATTCAAACTCCTCCAGGGTAGAAAACACTCGAGCAGCGATTGATTCAATGTGCCATTTATCCCCTTTGTGTGTTTTATGGGTCAACTCATCATTAGTCTGTATTCTAGAAGTCGCCGTTTTATTGAGTTTCGCGCTGGTATCTCTCTGGTAAGCCTTCTTTGCAAGTAAGCTCTCCTTGCACTTTACTCAACAGAAGGGTCTATGTCGTTTTCTATTATGGCAAGACGCGAACTTCCTCTTTTAGTGACGCTCTTAAATAAGCTCAGCAAGCGGCAATAAAATCAACTGTATGGCGAAGAGACTGCGGTACAAGCCGCATTGGCGGCAAGAGCAGCAATCTTCGTCACCTCACTTCTTCGCTCGGCAATTACCCTCTCGCCGGGTTTTTTGTTTTAATTGCCGGCGACTGCGTTGGGCATGGGTGCTTGTGATTGTGTGTGTGCGCGCTGAAATACTCAGCTGCCAGTGCCACCACTGCGCTCATGGAGCACTTCAATTATCGAGCCTGAGGCGAAGAAGTTCGGGCTTTAGTCGATTTCAGTCTACGTTTGACACAAAAGTGGGATTAACGGTTACAGACGGTCGAAGAAAACATCGGTAACTGAAAGAGTAGAACAGTTCTTCTCGACATGGATGGGATCAGCCTTCATAACGAGCTACTTGGCAGAATTCTTTCCATATTCGCCGGCTCGTCAGCATTTTCGCCCTCCTTAGAGCGCGCGTTTGACAACCCTTTTGCCATCAAGATAACACGTAGTCTATTTACTGGCTTATCAGGAACAACAGGGTTTTCCTTTCAGAAGGGTGTTTCGTCTACCTCTCCTTTTGTTAGTGTTGGTCCGAGGTGCACATGACTGGAGGTGATGCGAAGCATAAAGGAGAGCCGCTGTTTTAATCTTGTTCTTCACCTCCTCATTCCGAAAACCTACAGCTCTCAAATTCCATTGAAGTAGTAATTGAAGCCTTCCGGCTAGGATGTGCTATAAAAAACTTTAATTGGCTGGATTCTGGTATCGCAGATTCATACCAAGAAAACTGGTGGTCATTTATCTCAATGCCGTGATTTTCGCCAGAGCTTCCTACACAGCGTCTCAGTCCCTGTAACCTCCCTCCTACATCTAAAGGTCAAAAATGGTTATGTGACTTCAAAATCTCTTCGTCTGCTTTGAGTAACCCGTGATTGTCCACTCTGCATATGCTCTTGATGACGACTGGCTTCTGCGTTTAAGGCGCAACTCATACCAATTGTATCGAAGTCAACGCTTTGCCTCGCTGTCGAGTTGAGTACATTCATTCGAAGCTTTTTCTCCATTTTTTACACGCCTAAATTTGACTTTGATTCGGTACTTTTAATTCAATTTTTAATCAATTTTTTATTTTTCCTTTAATTAAATCCTGTTTCGATGCCAACATAGCGAGACTGCAGTGACCTCTACAGGGGAATTTTGTCGTCAAGTCTTCGATGGAACGAATTATCGCCTATGCGATTTCTTCCAAGTTCTCCCGCTAGAATCTAAAACTAAAATTGAAAATTGAAAGATTTTTATTTTACATATTGGAGTGTGTGAAAGGCCTGTAAGCTCGGGTGCTGAGAGAACAGCTCGGGAGTCAGAGGTGGCGACTACGAATTGTCTCTTCTTCGTAAGAGATCTCCCGTTACGGCAGTTTTTTTTTTTCGAGCAGTTGAGCACCTTTGTCCGAAATTGCCGTACCAATTGGAGAACATCGCACGAGATGGGGCTTCGTTCTTCACTGTTTCTTGTAGGAAGCCATATGCCTCTTCCACGGATCAGTATCTTCTCCTCCTCTTTCACGTAGACACCACTGAGAATGGTAGTTGGTATGCTTAAACTATTCAACTGACAAGCCATGTTCTACTGAACATTGTCATGCCTTTCGTCTAAAAACTGCGGTCCTCCTATGCTTAAGGCGTCGCCATATGTTACTAATTTAAGCCCTGATGCTAAGGCGTTCGTTTTGATGTAGTGCTCAGTTTTTTTTTACTGATGCCTCTTATTTATTTTAATTTTAATTTTAGTGACACCTATGACTTGTGAAAGATTTCTGAGAAACTACTCTGCTTTAAATGTATGCCAGACGTAAGGGTTTAAGATGAGTGCTATCCTACGTTGCAGCATAAAGTGTCCACATATTTTGTACGTGAATAGCCACACACAAGAATAAGGAAAAGCTTGAATAAAGGTGGTAATTAATTAAATTTTAAGGTGGTGAAAAAGAGCGAAACTGAAAATGTGAGTAACGCAAAGCAATCATTTGGAAAATGGAAATAAGGAAGGAAAGAAGCTCCCAAAGAAAATTTCGAGAACTTTTTTTGACGTACCTCAAAAAGCTTGGTCTCTTCGAAAACGTCAGAAGTATAATTAGTGTGATTTTGATTGGTGAAACACTAGCCTTATACGTACTGCCTACCGCTATACAACTTGTTGCTACGCGAATCTGTGTATAGAACTGGTCACCTCTTGTTTAAAAAAGCTGCTGATTTTAACTTCTCTAAGTGATTTCTAAGTTTTCATTTAGGTCAAAAATTCTTCTGGAACCTCCTGTGTGACACTACTAACAAGCATAGAAATGTCCCTTGTTTTCGAAGAATTATGAAGAAGGAACCTGCAGTTTTTTCGAACACGCCCTGCCTTATAGAGTTTTCGCGGCTTTCGTAGACCTGGTACACCTAAAACTTGACATTGTGCTTCATTATGACCACCCCTCCTGTCTGTCTTCTTTGATTCTGATGTTATTACTCGGGAACGCCAAGAAGTTATTTGTATTCACAATTACCCAGGCTTTCCTGCTTTTAGTTGCCATCACAGCAACATTCTTGTGTTCCAAGCAGCTGACCACATATCTTGTTTTGCTCATACACCAGCTTCCGTATCTGAATGTATGCCTTCCAGTATTACGGCATAGCATGGCTATCGTAGCTCGCTATACTCTGAAAGGAAGAGCAAGCAAACGGTAAAATATGCGGTGTCAGTGATCACAAATGTGGCGCCTTTGATGTAGAAGCACTTTCGTTAGGGATCCCCTCATGGATTGCCATAAACTGCACTTAATTCCAACCACCCACGTGTATCTTTAGCTCTCCAATTGCCTGCATCCTGGGAGAATGGCGTTCCCCGCTGCTAGCTTCGCAGTCGGGTAGCCCTTTTTGGAACGGGTCATTATCCCCAACGTCACGCCCCCTTTGGAATTTGTCAGAGACACAATGGTTAGGAGTTGCATCATGCAGGTGCTTGGTGATCTTCCTCAGTGCCATGGTTAACTACACAGAGTCCAGCACTTCCTGGTTACCGCTCCACAGCCCAGGCGCTTTGTTTTTCGAGAATCACCGACCGTTGGTCTGCTTCTAGTCCGCAACTCTTCGCCGGCGTTCACCAGCAGCGCTCCTGCGGAGTCGTTTACGACGTTGGCGCTCTGCTTCTGTCCCAAAACATTCGTTGCGTTTGTTCCTCCCCTACAAGGAACTAAGCCTACGAGGCTAAGAGAGGGTACGGTTCTGCCTATCCTTCCCAGGGCTCTCTAAGGAAGACCGAATCTCCAATCAATCATTTCTCACTCTGCGATTTCCAGTAACGTAAGGGCATTACATATTTGTGCTGAGAATGATAGGTGAACATGAAGCACAGGTGAGCCATCCTGTGTGTTTTTAGTGACGTGCGCAGTTTTTTAACCTTCTGTAATTAAGCTTTGTCATCTGAATTGACAGTGTGCCTTGCCAGTGCCTGACATGCTTTCCTAGAATCCATTTAAATCGTTCACTTTAACGACACTTTTTAAAAGTATATGGCAACTATGAGAGTTTTTATAAGGAGATTTGATGTCTTGTATGAGTTTGGCGATGTTCATAATTCTATAAAACGTACGTGCTGCTCACGCCTTTACAATTTCAATAACCATTCCAATCCTTAATTCAACTACTGACAGTCTGAATGTTTTTTGGCCTATAAAATTAAAGGCTCCAGAAGCTCAGACTCCAAAGTCTTTTGCACCTGCACACATAACCCATTTACGGGCACAACTAAAACAAATTTTTTATGTGGACTTACTTCATGGGAGAGAGAAGAATATAGGTTCCTTAATAGTCACTATAAGGCGTAATTATTGAACTATCCCGATCCAATATTCTGTTGAAGATGTTTGTGCAGAGCTCCGATTAGGGCTTTTTCTTCTTTGTCTTTGATGTGATTAACGTGTCACGTCTCTCGTTGTCGAAGATGATTTTTTACGATTGGGAAATGTTTTCTGATGTAAGCTCTGCGGAGTAACGAAGACGGAAAAGTTGTGGAAGAAATTCTCTCGAAATCAACTGCGTAACGCGCTTTCCGTTTGAGGTTCACGTCTCACTACTTATACACACTCGTCACTGAAGGTAGTCAGTGGTTCATGAAGACGCACTAAAGGTCGCGTCAACTATAATTCTAGGCTAACAGCAGACTGCATCAGAGATCACGATACCGCATAAGGAACACAGCTTTCAAAGTGACTGCCAACGGGACGTAGGAGAATGTGTCGTGGCAGTTATGCTTGAGTCCTGACTATCCACCTAGGTGTTTAGGAAATTTCGCTTGAGGGCAAGAGATGAATGCAATCACTGTCGTGGAATACGCCGCACGCTCCACATCATATAGAATCACACAGACGTTCTGATCAAATTTTTTGTCCAATGCAGTGACTAACATGGAAAGTTTTCCAAATTATGGCCTGCTTTTGCAATGCTATTTTGACAGGATGTGGGACCCTGTGAGCGGAGTCCAGAACCATAGTTAGTTTTTGCTGAACGCTTTTTTAAAGACCTGAAAAAGAGGTACGAAAAGGTGTGCGCAACACTCATCAACCCCAATGACACTCCAAGAGATGTGCCTTGGTGGCGCAGTTGGTAGGGGTGCCGCCTCATAGAGGCCACCGGCGGGCTTTTGAGTTCGAGTCTGCGTGCTGACAATACTTTTGCACATGTCATTTTGTTGTTATTACGTTCTCTCATGATCGCGGAAGTCAATTTTAGGCCAACGTACAACGAACCAAGGCTGTTTATTTGCGCCTTCATGTGCGATAGTTTTTCAACGATGGGTGTCTGCATCATATCATTTCTCTGAAAATAAAAAGTCTTGCTGCTTTATTTTTACTCAACAGCTAAGGGACCAAGCTATGAAATAGGCAAACACAAGTGTTTGTGTACCCCAGCAGCGTTTTATGAAAGCCAGCGAGGAACAAGCTTCTCCATTTTCGCCAAGGTCCCATTCTCATTATCCTGCTCTTGACATCCTGTGAGAAGGTGGAAAGTAGGCGTCCGACAGCAAGTTCAGGTGAGAACGACATTTTTAGTACATTTATGTAAAGATATGGCCCTCCTCATAATATTCAACCGTAGGGTATACATATTTGTGTGTAGTTACGGTATCATTGGTGATATGGTATGATAGGTTGTGGTGCAGGTACGCATCGTTGAAAAACTAGCACATATGAAAGCGCAATTAGAGAGCCTTGGTTTGTTTGCAAGCATTGACCTGAAATTGACTTCCGCAATCATGAGCGAGCGTAAAGCGTAACAATAACCTAATGGGTGCAGAAATACTGGCAGTATGCTTACTCGAACTCAATAGCCCGCCGGTGTGATTCTATGGGGCGTAATCCTACCGACTCCGCCACCAAGGTACATCTCGTGGGGTGTCATAGGCGCTGATGAGTGTTTTTAACACCTCTTTTTCAGGTCTTTAAAAAAGCGTTCAGCAAAACTAACTGTGGTTCTGGACTCCGCGCACAAGGCCCTACATCCTGTCAAAATAGCATTGCAAAAGCTCACCATGAGTTGGGAACTATTCCTTTAAGAGATGGTTAAACTATTCCGCCACTCCATGCTTCACCTTCGCGAAAAAAACCCGTTATAAAACCATTGGTAAAGGTGTGACGTTTACTTGCCTCTGACGGGAGTAGTACCAAATACCATCGTCAACATTTTTCCTGAGAGATTGGAGCCTGCAATATGAACAAGTATTTCATCTATGTCATGCTTTCTAGTAATTAAGTTATTCGCTAACTAACCTACGCAGGTTATATTATTGATGACCAGATGCCTATCCAATGTACCTAGGATGCTTTTTAAAAGAGCTCCTTAAGAACAACTAATCTTCTCCTCTTTATCTTGGAGTCGCCAATCCACCAGCCGATACGCCCATTGTTGCTTAAGCTCACGATACCTCCAGATGCTTGTAGTGTATATGCTTCTTTAAGCGTTAACGAAAGCTAAGAGCATCTGTAGAACCCTATAAATTGAACAGTGCACATAGTTCCCATATTTTTGTCGTCATTTTGGATTATAAAGTTGTTTCTGAGTGACTCTTCCCCTTAGAAATGCCCTGTGTATTGGCATCTTTCTGGAGCGGTGGGCTGTTGACACCGGCCACCTAATTTGGAGACGAATGTCCTCGGGGGGTTCGTAGTTCGAAGGTCGACCCGCCGTCGAATTCAGAACTGCGAAGCGGCGCGGGGCGGTAGTGGCCGCCTGCAGGAGTATTCCGGGGCGGACGTCGGGGTCTGTTTGCGTTGACATCAATGCCCGACGGCGTGCACTCGAATTTCGTCTCGCCGAGAGACGGAGGAGGAGGTCGCCACCAGGGATGGGCGGAAATTTTGAAAATTTTTCCAGAAAACAGAAAACAGAAAATCGCTTTCGTCAGAAAACAGAAACCAGAAAACAGAAAAGCCAAAAACGCCAGAAAAATCAGAAAACAGAAATCAGAAAACAGAAAATTTGGAAATTATCACACGATCTAATTATTTTACCCAAAGATTCATTTTTCCAGTAGCAAATGCTTTTGTATGACTAGAGATGTAGTCGCAGACCAGCGTTTTATTTTGTAAGCGTTTATAAAAATTTCTACTACATTCCAGTCTACTGCAATCAGCAAGTTGTAAATCTGGACTGATAGATCCTAGGAATCTCGACAGTGAAGTACACAACATTACTCATCAGCCCCGTTTCACCGCGAACGCCTCAATCAGATAATGGTCCCACTAGTAAGAAACTTTTAGAGTACTGAACACGATGAATCAGTGATCACTGTTTCCATATTTCAACTCAATTGCTTGAGTTTGTAGACGCACTCTCGCAACATACTTTAAAGCTGTGCAGAGATTCGTTGAGTATTGCTGGCTCCGCTAGAATCTGTATTCCTAGTTCGTTTCGTTCTTGGTCAAACCTTTCCTTGTAGTAGCCTAGTTTCCGCGTAACTGAAAGTTCTCAGGCCAACTTACCAATGCTCTTTACAGCACCTAGTTACTGCTTAGCCGACTAAAGATGATGTGCACTGGCTTGGTGCCTTACAGTACAGTACGAGATTTTGACTGAAGGGGCTGTCAGCACAACAGATCTTAGGTGAAGATGCTTTTTTGAATGCGTAGAGACCATATAATGAAGACCGAGCATATACCCTCTTTATCACATTATTATTTCATCTCATATCTATATATCATATTACATCTTAGTGGAAGACCAGCAGAACCGCCTTGCTGTACAGGGGAGTGCACGACATTAGCAACAATCACCTGGTCTGCCTGAAGTACGTAGTCTATAAGCTGTTAACTCGAGTCCTCCTGAATAGGATCGGCAGAACGCTAGATGAAGTACAGTCCTGCGAACAAGCAGGATTTCAGAGAGGATTCAGTACGATCGACCACATACACATCATTACGAAGCTTATCGAAGTGTCGCGAGAGGACAAGCTGCCGCTGCACGTTCACCTGAAGAAGGCATTCGACTCTGTCGAAACTGAAGCGGTCGTCGAAGTCCTGCTCGTTCAGGGCGTTCCTACTGTGTACATCAGAGTCCTTCGAGAGCTGCAGAGTGGATTCCCGACAAAGGTCTCGCCATTCTACAACAACGTCGTTGCCAAAGTGAACAGAGAGGTTTGATGAGAGAGTACTATATCCCCGGTTCTCTTCTGCGCCACCCTTCAAAACGTCATTCGACAACTAGAATGGGAAGACATGAGAGTGAAAGACGACAGACTGCACCTACACCATCTAACACCGAGCGCTAGCCAGGCAGAGAAAATGCTTGCTGGCTTCGACTGTGTATGTGGGAACGTTGGACTGCAACTGAATCTTACGAAGACGATGTTCATGAAGAACGGATGGGTTTCTGATGCCCCATTCTCGCTCAACGGAACGAACATTTTCGAATGCTCCAGATACGTGTATCTGGGTCGTGAAGTCAACATGACCAACTAACTAGCGCCGGAGCTGGGAAGGAGGATGCGAGCGGCTTGAGGAGCTGTCAAGAGAGTCGTGGAGAAGACGCAGAACGTCGGGTTCCGTACCCACCTTTTCCACTTCACTGTTCTTCCTGCCCTAAAAGACGCATCAGAGACCTGGGCTCTACGAAAGCAGGATGAACAAGCGATCAGTGTCGCGTAGCGGGGAATCGAGAGGACAATGCTCGGAGTGACACGACTCACGCAAGTGAGAGAAGGCCTCGAGACTTCCGAGCTTCGCCGACGTTCGAAGATCAGGGACGCTGTCGCATAGGCCAAGTCGTCGAAAATTAGGCGGGCCACGTAATGCGCTTCGCAGACACCGAGTGGACGAGAGCCATCACCGACTAGACTCCACGGGATGTCAAGAGAACAGCAGGATGCCCACCTACGCGTTGGTCGGACTTGTCAAAGCCCTGAATAAACAATATGACGCTCTTCGTGTCCCTCGTGCGAAAAGGATTCTTTAGATACCCTGGCACGTGGCATGGACGTGTTGAGGCGCTGCTGGTGTCCGCTTGAACAACTCGATGATCAATGGGACGACAGATGATATAAGTGATAAATGAGAAATTTCGTGTATCAGTTCTGTATCATTACAGCAGCGAAATCGAAGGTAACTAAAACTTTTCTTTCTCTTACTAATTTGTGACACCAATGAGGAATCTTCATAGTTAGAAAAGCAGCTTCGACGAAGGCTCCGCAGAAAGCGATATTGGGGATCACCGACTAACAGTGATCAATTTTTAAACCGGAGGTGGAGAATAACCCTACCCACAGTAACTCTAGGACAAGTGGTTAGTTAGTACATAATTTAATGCCCTCAGAATACTAGTTTTAAAGTTTTAATATAAAATTTTTAGTGATAGTTCATGAGTATGCGGCGCAATTACTACACGAGCACATCCAAAAACGCCACATGCTTTCCATTTAAGATGCTCTAGAAATACTATTGTGGAATGAAGCTCACTATTCTATAATACTTTTTGGATTCCTTTCATTAGGTTTCTGTGATAACATTTTGTTCGTAACTCTATTTTCTGTTTTCTGGCCAATTTTTGGCCATTTTCCCAGAAAACAGAAAACAGAAAAAATTTGTCAAAAATGGCCAGAAAATCAGAAAACAGAAAACAGAAAACAGAAATTCCGCCCATCCCTGGTCGCCACGGACACCACACCTGGAGCGGCGCCGAACGCTATTGGCAGCCGTTTCGCTCGGACCTGTTCCGGACTCCACTGTGTTGGGGACAATAGTGGCCTGAACCGAACCTTGTTTGATTTTCTGCCGCTTGCTGATTGTGAAGTTCGAACTACTTCACCATCCAGTTCTATGTGCTGCACCAACTATACTGTTGTTCTAGAGGTTGGAAATTCTGAATTTTAACAGTTGAAGCCCTGCAGGAGGCTCGAGTTTCATTGATCGCGTCTTTCACTCAATGAATGCATTTCTTTTTACATGGGAATGCGGGCAAACTAGGAACACCATATGAGGATATTGAACCAGAACACAGCGAATGTGCTACAGAATTCGCTCTTAGGGTCTGAAATGTATCATACATAGCTCAGCTCTTTACTGTGTATCCACACTGCTCACTGAAACCTATTGTCTAAAACGGTTCTTAAGCCACGTGAAAAACATAACGGTATGGACATCTGTCGCATCTATTGCAGATTAGAGAGAGGGTGATTCTCTCCCTCAGTAGTGCTTCTGTATATTTCTATGTGATCAGCAAAGATGTAGGTAATATGGTCTTCACCAGTGATGGAGTAGTTCCGGAAGGGTAGATTACAGAAGAATATGGAGAAAAGCGTCCTCCGTGAGGGACTCCACTTCTGAATGGAAGGGAATCGGAAAACGCCACATTGACTTTAACGCGAAGGGTTTGTTTGTCTAGGATTGGATGAATCAGTTGGAAAATTAGCTTATTTGACAGAGCCTGATCACAGGCTTCCATAAACTCTAAGTAAATAAAATCTACGCTGGATCTTTGATTACGAGGTTTTATGCAGTCTTCAGCTGAGCTTCGGTTGCGAAAACCATACTGATTTGTGGGATATAGACCCTAGGTATGACGTGAAGGCGGCAACATGCTACTGTAATATGTGAAACCAAAAATTACGGATTTTGTGTTTCGTACCTTTCGAGTGGTTTGGAAACCACTTTATTATTGCGGCAAACGTTGCTCTTCTACGACTGCGGTTATGCTTTTATAAAGCAAGTGGTGAAATGCAAGCGCTTGTTCGTACAGTCTTCAGAAAAGCTGCGTGTTCCACTAATTTCTTGAGGGCCTACATACGCTTCCATCCTAAGTATCAGATACCAATCTCACACGTGTAGCAATTTTTCCTGCAGTCCAGTTTTTGAGATTTTCCTCTTGCCGTCTTTGAGCAGATGTCCTATATTTCCTCCAGTTTCTCTATCGATATTTTTGCAAAACGTCTCGCATAACCCCGTATTGTATCCACTTTTCTACTATTCACTGCCCGAGATTATACTTCAACTTCACTGCAAAAAACTATTTTTTTGCCGTTCGTCGATAATCAGCTGTAACCAGTCGATTATATGATGACATCGAATTCACGCATGCTGTATTTCAAGTGTATGGAGGAGCGTCTCCCGCACAGGTCGAATATCCTCCACGCTGCTCGGAACAAAGCCTTGCTGGCCTTGCGAGCCTTCTGGTCCAACTTGTATATTCTGGCATCCTAGTGTCGGGGCGAATCACTCCGCAGTCATATGGTGGGCAAACTTCTACGTGACTTCGGTTCCAGGTTCTTGGTTTGGATTCTGCCTTGGCCAACCAAGTCTTCCATCCCTCAGGATCGGTAGATTAGTGCCAGACTCATCTTTGAGGAATAATACGCTGATTGTAAATCGGCTGCCCAGCGCAACTCATTGCATAGCCCAATTACGCGCTTAAATTTTCTCCAAGATACAGAAGTGGGGTGCGCAGCTTACCCAAGCGGGTAACGATTGTCGCAGTCGTTTGTTTTTTATCATTCCTTCTATCATTTGTACTTGATATCGCTTTTGGACTTAAGCGATGCAGGGAGATGAGCCTACTGACACGAACCTTTTGGGTGGTGAAAATAATACCAGCAGGAGGATTTGTGCCACTGTGATCCATCTATTTCGCTTCAGCCTAAAATATTAGGTCTCACAGCTTGATGTACCTGTTCGAGAGACTAGCGGAGGAGTAAGGTTTATCTAATCTGATCGTGAGTAACCTCGGATGCATGCCTGCCTGATGTTTAAGCAATGCTTTTAAACTGGCGTACAAAATTCGACTGTCGTTCTTCGCCGCAGTGGGCAACACGGTCTTCAAAGAACTGTGGGAGTCACGTAGACCTCTGACTGCTGCTCATTCCTTATTCTGACAGAATTCTCCGTTCTCGACGAGGCGACTTCGGATGCTCTCAATTATATAATTCCGAGGTGGGACTACTGTTGTGTTCTTCTGCATGACATGCTTCGCTGCCTAACCGACCACCGGCCGGCCTTTTTAATTACGGATCCTTACGACTTTCGAAGATCAGTGTTTTCTGCATAGAGTGGCGCCGTATTGCCTGTCTCTTTTCACGCATCTGCGGTCCTCTACTGCTCGTTGTCCATGGTATGCTCGGCAGAGTGATGTGTAGACCCATCTGAAGTCCTTTGTGATACGCTGTTGAGGGGCAAGGAGAAGCACTCAATTGTGCAGGCCATGTATGTAGGATCCACCATGCACCTGCTTCTTAGCTGTAATCCTCCGCTGCTCCAGCATAACTTGGAAATGTCTTCTCCGACTAAGGAGTCGTCTGCTCATTCATCATAGCCTTTTTCCTTGACCAAGTATTCGAGACCGAGCAATTATCGTTAATCTTTCGTTGCAGACTTCTGTCTTGAACCTCATGATCACTCGCCCACATTTCAACTTTTGAAATTTCTCCAGTAGGGAAGGTGTATAACGCCATGTACTGGGAAGTGGATAAATCCCGAGGAAGTCGAAATCAAATTGAGGCGGTGATCAGAAATTCAGATTCGTGGACGAGGAAAAATTCATGGAACTTGAATTTCGATCGAGTTGTGATGAAATCAAGCTTGGGTCGTGCTATTTGGTGATTGTCATGAACACAGTGGGAAACACCCTGCCCGGAGCACTCCACATTCTGCTCCTGAATTGATGAATCCAGAACCGGACAGAGAAATATGCAAATGCCGACATCACAGAAAATATTCACAAATTTTTGTGAAAAAACGTGCGACATACATACTCAGTCACACCCTCACTTATTTTGGAAGAAATTGAATGAAAAAGGTGCTCTTTTGAAATTTGTTTGTAATGGAAGTACCAGGCAATTCGGCGGGGTTAACAGTGTATGAAAGCTTTCGTGGAAAGAGCGCTTTGAACCTTTTCATTCCTTTACAAGCGGTTCTGAGGCTTAGCGAAAAGAGAGCGATACTTGGTGTGCGAAAATATAAACAGTATGGGTGCTCTGTCCTTTGTCATCCCTACCATCTTAGTGGTTTCCTGTCACGAAATCCCACACCTGCTATTCACCACATTCTGATGGAAGTTTCTCGGTTACCGTTGCCCTCCAGGAACTCCAGAGGCGTTAGCTCGATGTAGACAAGCAAGCGTGGACCATTCTGACCTTGGAGTGAATACGATAGCTCATAGATTTTTTATAATTCCTAGTAAGGTCACCGCCCTAGATGTGCGGACCGCGCTCTCTTAGAAAGTACGACTCGACCAGTATCGCTCCTAAATGTGTCGCCCCTATGACACGTCAAGGTTTTTATTGGTTTTCTTCATCCTACTCAATTTTAAGCTTCACTCTGCTCCACCTTATACGAAGAGCTCTCCTTGATACAACTATGCATGTCCATTTCAAGGTATTATTTGTCTCTTCAGCTTTGGTTCGAATATTTGTCATGCAAGAGCAAAGGCACGAGCATTTTTTTATTGTTGAAAGAAATGCCAACCATGCAATAAGTAATTTTTCGTTTTTTCTTCTCCAAAACGAATATACTCACTCATATAGCGAAGCGGAGAGATGCTAAAACCACGCTAAGCGCTCGATCCGGACCTTCCGAACCTTTCATCTTTTTACGAATTTGAGATGACGGAATCCTCACCTACTGAAATGTTCGTTGCCGTTAAACTAAAGTTCCAGCTTTTTGTACCTCTGAAAATGCAGCATAATAGCGTTGTCAAGCCTGTAATAGAATTCTGATTAACGAGATCTGGCCAGCACATAAGATTGAGATTGACGCAGGTATTACATAGTGCTCCTGCCTCGAACGAGGACATTACCTCGTTCGACACGCAGATGCACCATGCTCAGTAGCGCCTAAGCTGCGGGTTGAGCCCTGCACATAACAACTGCAGCTCTTGCATCGACATGTCATAGCTTCTTGACGGTTGAGCTGGGATGCCCAAGCGAAATTTCAGAGATGCCATAAGCGATGTGTCCTATAGGGTACATCTTAGTGGCCTAATTGCGGGATGCATGTTGTCTCCACTGTCTTTTTAACGCTATGATCTAGAAAAGTGACATAATAAGACGAGCTTTCAGTTATTTCCGTTGCAGACATTTCCATAGAGCGACCAACATCTGCAGATCCCAAATTTTTCCCGCGGTACGTCGGATTACGGTTTCTTTTCATTTTCCTCCAGTGAAATCTTTGCTATCGAAATTAGCTTTTTAGCTGATTCTTTTTTCTGATTCTTTTCTGATTCTGATTCTTTTTCTGATTATTTTCTGATTCTGATTCTATTTAGCTGATTTTTAGCTGAAGACTTCACAATTATCCAGGTGGCGCAGTCGTTGGGAGGCACAAAAACTAACAAGGAAGTGAAGCTTCAAAACCGACTAATAAAATTGTGTGGTAATGAAAGATCACACTCTCCTTCTCTGCCTGCTAGGGTTTCCTTTAAGAATCCAAACGCAGTTCATAGTTGTGACTGTGCACTTTGATTTCTTGAAATTCGACGGCTCATCAAACAGAACTGGATCGGTTCGCTTTGTCGCTGAGTTCTTCTCCGAGCTGCGGTTTTTCGATTGTCCATGCGATGTCCAAGTTGAAGAAGTTCCTCCTCTGAATCGTCGCAATCAGGGCCGCGGCGGTGGAGGGGCTTGCGGGAGGAATTGCCCTTCTGAGCCGAACTGCCTCTCCTAATGATCAGCCACCAGACTGTGCTTTCGCCTAATTGAAATGGAGGCTCGTTTTTCTCGCGTTCATGCCCCTCTCTGCCCAGCCGTGTGCTCTCTGTCTCACGCGGCACTTCTCTCTTAAGGAATTGAAATTCGAGATCGAGAACAAATAGCATATTCCATCTGCTGACGTTCACACCGGCTGCTCTCCCTCTGAGGTGAAGGCTGAAATATAGCGACGAACGGACAGGCAGACCCCTCTCCACTGAAGCGTTTCAACTCTCGATATTGACTGAAATCCATTCATCTCTAAGCCTTTAGCTATGCACTAGAACCAAGGGACAATGCCATTTTTCTATTTCTCTGTGGCACCAAAACTACATTCACGCCCACCTTCTGTATTCGCACCGTGAAATCTATTTAGTCACAACGTTCACGAGTAATGCGATAACAGCCTCCTTCGGGAAGGATGTCGAGCGCTTGAGTGAATTTTTAGCTGCGGCAAACCCGATGCTATTGTTCTTTGTGGTACGCCCGACAAGGCGGCAGCGAGATCGTGACATATCGCTCTGCCCTTACTGCCTTGAATTTTTGAAGCAGAGAAAGTATGTAGGTAGCGCTTGCAGGTCTATAGAACAACGGGCCCAGCTGCAGGGCACCATATAGGTGATTTTTTTCAATTTGTGCGGATATCTTGTAGCTACTTGTTAAGCTGTCATCTTCCACATAAACAGCAAATAATAGATATCTAAGACAGACGAAATTCGTCGAAAGCTCTGTAGAGAAGAGGGGGTTGCCATATGGGTATACGTCGCGAAGACGGAGGCATCGGGAAATGGGAACGCCTCATCCAATCAGACTGCATTGAATGGACGAGCCATTCAGAGGGGGCGTGTACAGTCGCTACACTGATCGGCTGGTATGTGTTTGGTCTCTGCTCTGCCTGTTTACTATTGGCTGGCGCGCTCCCACTTACCAATGCTGCTCACCTTCGCGACATGTAAGACTGCATTTGTTAGTGACCTGTAACGTCTTTTTGCGAAAAGCTATAAACCTGGCCTTAGATTAAGTCATAGAGGAAAGGCTAATCACTTTGCAGCTGTGCCAAATTCTCGATCCTGTTTCAAGAAATAGCTCGCAGGTGCTGCTTCACATGTTCTGCTGAGGTCTAATTCGGCTCAAGCGTTCCGCTCTTGCTGGATCACTGAGCTGGATCTATACTTCTCTGGGAACAGAAAAACAGATACTTTCATCTGCTGCCTATTCAATCTGTTGACCAAATATTGATTTAAATCGCTTCTAAAATATATCCAGTAGTGAAAGTGTAATGCGTGGCGCATTCCAAACAAGGATTGATTAATGCCGTCCTTTATCTTTCTAGTCCTTAACTGTTTAGCATCTAATAAATTAAATACCTACCGACCAGACCAAATATACCGTTTTGAAGCAGATGTCGCCCATCACTCTTTTGATATCTTCAGTGAGAGGCAGCATGTATGTTTCGTAGCGGCTTAATCGTATAGGATGCATCCCTGGGCAATGTAAACCCCTTACTTACTGCCGTTGGCAGATGTCTCCATCACCTGTCAGATATACCTTTAGGGCATTCATAGTTGGTGCTCGGTTTGAGGTTTAATTGCGTGACGCTAGGAACCGGCCGCCTCTCTATTCCCACGGGGGTTTAATCTCAATCGACTCGGTGCATTCGCCTCTAGATTAAGACTTCGGCGTCAGACTTAATGGGAGGAGAGAAATGACGACGCGTGTCACTGTCTACATAACATCGACAACCTGTAGTTCGATTCTGGACTTTAGGAACGAGCACAATGGCGAAACTGGGTCTGTGGCGCCCTGGGAACGTTGAAAAAGTCTATATTATTGAGTTCCACCATTAGCCGTAGGCATTTCACTTGGAGTTTCACTTACAACTGCTATGGCTTAGAGTTGCAAGATAGGGCAGTGCGACATAAGAGCTATGTAGATGCCATAAGGCCCATGCACACTTATGCGACACCGCGGCGCGGCAAGTGGGGCGACGGCTACCCCCGCGAAATCCGGCGGTCGCGGCGCCGGCGCGTTATAGCACCCTTTTAGGCAACGGGACCCACGTCCCCGTGGATGCCGCGCCGCCAGGAATGGTTTGAACCATTCCAGCCTGCGGCACTCAGTGCGGCGTCGCCTGCGATAGCCTCCGCGACAGTCGCAAGAGTGTGCACGCCCCCTCCCTGCGGCACATGTCGCGCCGCGGTCCTATGCTTCATCATGGCCGCGCCGCGCTGTCGCAGAAGTGTGCATAGGCCTATAGTTGCACGTACAGCCATGTGGAAGTGCTCATATATGTAGCACTAGCGTTGTACTTAGTTATCCCTCCAGATCTATCTACCAAATTAGTCGCTCTACAAGAATCCTTTTGTGAGCTATGCTTGTTTTAATCAGTATCACCATGTACTCTGCTGTGATAGCCAGCTTAGGAATGCTAGAAAACAAAAAAGAAAACAAATACGTAGTCTGTCAAAGAAATTCTATCATGGTTATTCATAACATGGTTATGAATAATCTTCTTCTACGAGTTTTTTCTACAGTCCTAGGCGATAGAGATTTTCATTTTTTGGAACCGCTCATGCAAACCTTTAACTTCGAACCAATTTGCGGGCCGTGAAACATGTGTTACGAACTCTCATTTCCACACTTTAAGCACTTCCCCACTGGTTCCTCTTTTTGCCTTAATCGCTACGCAGTGGTCAGTTTGAACACTTATGACCGTGAAGGTCTTCCTAAACATGCTTGGCACCTGCAGAGAACTTCGAACCGACTCTCAAACACGGTTGAGTTCTCTCATTTTGCAACGGCATCATGTGTGTCCACTAGATATGCAGTGCGGTATGCAATAACAATAGATTACTCAGTCAAAGGTTGTCAATATATCGACACGATTTCTGATAAGTTTGTCGTCCGCTCGATCCACCTCCGTCTGTTTCAACCCTTCGCAGGAATGCCTTCAGCGATCCATGACGATAATCTACCCAGAATCCACCGTTGAATGGTGCTGTTGCCCGTTCTGATCCGAAAACACTCGGAAATGCATGTGTCTTCAGGGTATGTATTGCCCTTGTTTGCATGACATTTCCTACCGGGCACATCACTTCCTTAGGGTTCTAGCTAATGTCCGCTGAAATTTCTTTTTTGAAATCCAGTCCGTTTAGCGTTCATGTGTTGTGGCTTTCTGGATAGAGGATATGATCTTTCATGGACTGATAATCCCACACGACAAAGGCCCAAGGCTTCATCCTAATCAGCCGTCTAGCTTTGATGACTTATTTTGTGCGAATATTTGCAGGATATTTAATAAGTGAATACAAACGCTTCAAGCTTTTACCCACCCATGCTTTGAACAAGGTAAACCTCGCAGTTTGAAAACCATAAGAGTAGCGAGTTCCATGATTTGGCGGACATGCTGCTGCGACACGAGTACATAGAGATCGTATTTCCTTCTCCTAGGAAGAAATATGTGGTTCAGTTTACGTTTCATGATGTGCCGTTTTCGAGTGAACCCTGAGTTCGACACCTAAGTGTATGGTGGCCCAACTTAAAGACGCGATCAGTTCTACATACCCTGAGTTTTTCTTCCTCCTCGTTCTTTTCTTGTTCCAATAGCTTTTTACTAACAGATCAATTACCTTGTCTTCCTTGATCGTATTCCCTGAAATTTGGCATGCTTTGGATAACATACGAATGGTTCCATACAATTAGGTTGGTCCAGAAATAAGGTCGGATTTGAGGCGCTGCATTTAATTCAACTTGATATAATATCCTCTTAAAGACCAGTTTTTCAAATCTAAACGGTGCATGATGGAAAATAGTGAAAATTTTGATAATTTACATTTACTGCTTATAATGTGTTTAAGCTAGGGTTTTTCGAGCTAGAAATCCTAGACTTCTGAAGTCGATGCGTTCGTTGAGGTAATGAACACGCCCAAAACACACAAGGAGCGACGTTCGAATACAGGGCCTGAGTTTTCTTTTCAAAATTCGCCATTTCTGTGGCCCGTTGGGTGAATACATACGACTACAGGCATAATTTCGCTTGAGACCAGCGGTCGTTGGAGTGTTCGGAATATTTAAGATCGACCAAGTCTTGTGCCTTCGTATCTCGATGAATTGGTTAGAGACGAACGTGTCTAGAAAATACAAAACTGGGTTTTCTCCGAAGAAATCGTCAGAAACCTTCGCACATACTGCACAAGATTTGGGAAAACAAACTTTCGGATGCACCGATCAACTAATATAGGTCCGCGCGTTGTTCCATTTGCATCTAAAAACGACGAGAGGCCGAAACTTTGGACCACTGCACAGCAAAGATTTATCTGAAGAACTTAAGTGGTATATACACGTGAATGTACTGACCAATATATCACAATCTCAAGCTTCTATGAAGACCACAGTTTTGCGATTATTGTTTCCTTTCTTCGTCCCCATTCACACATCTCCCATATGAGTTTCTGGGTTTGGGCAGCAGTTTTTGAGAAAAAATGCACTTTCAACTGCTACCTATACCCTGTAGGAAGGAACAAACGTTTATTTTTGCTATTTTCCTGGCTAGGATGCACGCGTGGGACCTGGCAGACTCAGGACCAAATTTCCTAATTGAAAACGAGCAACGATGGATCCCATGGGTGAGGTCCGTAAAACCGAGAGTGTGCGCGAGTCCGTGTCATGAGAAGTTGGTCAAATCGTCCGAATTTTCTCTTCAATCAAAAGAACTTCGTGGCATCGCAGCGATGAAAAACGAAGCCGAAAAAGAAGGGCCATGGCGACTGACATGAAAAGGCCTGACTTTGTTGTAAGGGGATGGGGGACGAAGTGGCACCAGATGAACTCCTCTCGACTTTCAGATGCGAAGGCTCTTAGAACTTTCTTGCTAGCAGTGCCATTTGGGACCACAATCCTCATCTCCAGTCTACTCATCCCTTCCTTCATTTCAAGATTGTCTTTGTTCACGCGTGAGCTAACTACATTTCCACTCATTGCGAAACGGTGTTCTGCTCGCTAGCTCTGTTATGCAGAACTCCCCTTAGCTCCGTGTGCATACGAGGTCACCAAGGTACCCATGATCCCGGGAGAACGGTGGGAACGCTTATGTGTGATTAGGCCTCACCCACTCTGGCAGACGGGGGCCCCGCGGGCTCGCCGTGACCCCTTGCACCGGGTAAGCCCGTGACGTGAAGTAATACACGATCTATTATATACAAGTAGCACCAGAACACCACTGAAGAATACGAGATACCAGTCGGGCCGCTCCAGCTGGTCGTGTAAATGTATGCTCAGGCGGGCTCCCCTTAGGGCTCCCCCGCACAGTTCACGAAGAAAAGATCGAGAACTGTCACAAAGCCCACCGAGGTCAGCGTTAACAAAATCCATTGAACTCGAAGGATGAACAAACTCGCGTTTGGGACTTCGCGGATTTGAGCAGCCAAAAACGTATGGGGGAGAAGGTGGTCAGATGTGGCGCAGACCGCTGGGAGTGCCATTCTTTTCAATGTGCATCTTCATCTAACAGCTTCCAGTCGACTTCAGGCTGGAAGCTCTTAGATGAAGATGCACATTGAAAAGAATAGCAGGCTCGGTCAAGAACGAGCAACGACCCCTCTATGCAAGCTAGGACTTGAAGTAACTATGTAGGTATAAGATAATAAAAGGCAAAGGACACAGGGCGGTATTATTCAATCTCTTTGTGGGATGCACCACGTCTTTTACTTCGAACGGATGTTGTGGGCAATTTGAATCTTCACTTGGCCCAAAAATTACGGTCAACCAGCAGATAAACAACTTATCCTTCCCAGACAAATCTGGTACCGGTTGACCGACACAGAAGGATGAAATGCTTGCCGGCCGCCAAACGTCTGGTTGGGGCTTCGCCCCAAACCCGGAGAATGGAACACCCCGAACGTCTTCTTCTCCTCATTAGACCTTCTCTCATTCCTTAAAGAAACTGGTTTTGCTATATAGAATGGTATAGCGGAATAGGGCAAAACAGGTCCATCACCTTCACTGGACCCCCCTTAACTGGTCCCTTATCACTGGTTCCCCTTTATTGTCAGCCCCTTTCCGGTTCACCCTTCACTGGTCTGCCCTCCCCCTTCGTCGGTCCCTGCTACTGCTCCCACCTTCACTGGACCCCTTCCCCCATTCACCGGTCCCCATTACTGGTACCTTCCTCACCGGTGTCCCATTCACCTGGTTCCCTCTTTCACTGGTCAACCTTCTATCGGTCCCCCTTCACTGGACCCCTCCCCCTTCCTCACCGGTCCCCCTTTCAGTGGACCACTCCTCCCCCCTCCTCCCCCCCCCCCTTCACCGGTCCCCATTACTGGTCCCTTCCTCACCGGTCTCATCTTCACTGGATGGACCCCTCCCCCTCCTTCACCAGTTCCCACTTCACTGGATCCCCTCTCACCGGTCCCTATTGCTGGTCCCATCTTCACTGGTCCTTCCTTTATTGGTCAACCCTTTACCGGTCCCCCTTACTGGACCCCTCCTCTCCTTCACCAGTCTACCCTTCACTGGACCACTCCCCCCCCCCCCCCTTCACCGGTCCCCATTACTGGTCCCTTCCTCACCGGTCTCATCTTCACTGGATGGACCCATCCCCCTCCTTCACCGGTTCCTCCTTCACTGGACCCCTCTCCCCTCCTTCACCGGTCCCCCCCCCCCCCCCCCCTCACTGGTCACTCCTTTATTGGTCAACCCTTTACCGGTCCCCCTTACTGGAACCCCACACTTCACCGGTCCCCATTACTGGTACCTCCTTCACTGGTGACACGTCGTCTGAATCCGGAATCCTCGCGCGACATCGGTGGCACCTCTTCCGAACCCGAACACCTGTTGAACAACGTCGGTGGAGTCGAACGCCTGTTGAACAACGTCGATGTTCTCAACACGAACGTGCTTTGCGCGACATTGGTGACACGTCGCCTGAATCGGGAAGGCCTTTCGCGACATTGGTGACACCCCTTCTGAAACCAGGCACCTGATGATCGACATCGGCGACATGTCTTCTCAAGTCGGACGTGGTTTGCGCGACATTGTTGACACGTCGAGTGAATCCGGAACCCCTAGCGCGATCGGTGACACGTCGTTTGAACCCAGGCACCTGATGAACGACGTCGGTGACGTCTTCTAAAGCCGGACCCGCTTTGCGCGGCATAAGTGACACGTCGTCGGAATCCGAACACCCCTTGCGCGACATCGGTGACACTTCTTCTCAACCTGAACCTCCTTTGTTTGCGCGACATTGCTGACATGTCGTCTGAACATGGACGCCTGTCGACAACTACAACAGTTGACAACTGGTGACAACTGCAACCTCTCCCCCGCCCCTTCACCATACTTCCTCCCAACACATTCTTCAGCACTTCTGTGCAAACAAACACACACACCCACAGACAAAGACCGCTCTCGCTTATAGTATATACTATGATCTCTTCATGGAGTGTTTTACCACCGTAACTTTTGATTCGAGAGGTTTTATTCAGCACCTGCGTTTCTAGCGTTGAATTCATCTATGTGTTCTCCTTTTACCTTCGATGCTTCTTTTCGTGAAAAATGAGAAAAACATTGAACCAGCTACCGCGAAATTCGGTCACGTCAGACCAACTGATTGGCGCTAGAGCTTCGTATTCTGAGAGTCTAAGGCCAAGACCATCGGCGAGAACCCGCGTGTTTTCTTCGGCAGCTCATTTGCGATGCAAGCCATCGCTGTTAGCCTTGCCTCGCTGTCCCTATGTGCGGCGCTAATGAATTCCCTGTTAAACGGTCCCTCAATTGGCAGTCGCCGGCGACCACTCGCTCTCCGCTCTTCGTTCAAGAATCCACGTTTGCAGGCATTGTTCCCGGACCCACTCGACAAACACTCCTTGTCGTCTGCAGAGACTTTCTCGTGCCAAAAAATCCTTTAACGCAGCTTTGCGGGTAATGTAAACACCCTGATAATTCTTGACAGGTATACGCCACATCAGTTCCTCCAACCACTTTTTTAATCAGCCTTCTTCTTCATTTAGAATGAATACTCTCGTCGCCTAATAACTTTTCAAAACCCTTCAGACGAAAACTCACTGCTCTAGCCACTGGGCCTTGAAATCCAACAACACTACAAAGAAGCAAAATTCTCTTTGCAAAACACTCTCTCGGAAGCGCAAACTAGGGCGAGCTGCTTAGCACAACAAGCCGTCCAATCTTTAGGGTACGGCGGTTTCACGACCTTCAGAGAAGAAACATGAGAGCTGCTCGTCGTTTTTCATTGTGGAGAGGAGGCAAAGAACGGCATTAATTAATCCCTTTTGTAATGCGCCACCCATCCTAGTTCCGCAGGATTCCGTGGGCACTGCCATTTGAACACGTATTTGGATTATGCAGTGTCTTGCGGTGGCCCTAACAGAAGGACCTCTCAATGGCCGCCAGCGGCGCTCTATTTCTCAGGCTACAGCGCTGGTAGCCGCCTACTTAGGATAGTGTTACATGCGTGGCGGACTATTATTCGACGGGTTCCTTAGAAATTCGAGTGGACAAGCTTGAGCAATGCTCAGTGAGGCATGGCTTGTCTTAAGTCTTCTACCCTCCCTCGGTTCTGGACCTTTACTCAGTTGGAGGCGAGCTATTTTTGTCATTGCTGCTAAACCCAGTTGCTGCATGAAACGCAGGAACTGGATAGAGCTGCACTGACTATAGCTGTTTTTCTGCTTGGACCAGTACTCACACGTGAACAAAAAAACTTTCTGCAGTCTAAATATGTCTTTCCTGTAGGTGTTGCTTTTGGATTGGACAGCAGTTCATAGCGCGACCCCTTTGTTGCCACATTTTTTTTGTTCCTGGGCGAGTATGCAGGCTTGCGCAGGTCTAGCTCTTTGGCCCTTCTATAGCAGTTCAACAGTGTTTGATGGACGACGCCAGCTGGATGTAAGGCCTTATAGAGACTATAGACGTTATAGAGGACTTAATAGAATATGACACCTTTTCACCAGCTACGATTGTGGCAAAGAGGTGCTTCTCACTTTCAGATAAGGAAACCTGAAAGTACTGGTTTACCCTCATCCAATATGTGCTCTGCCCCTCCCCATGGTTGTTATCAGTTAGAGGTTTAGCGTTATTTCGCTTTCGTAATCCTAGAGTTTTGAATTTCTTTAAGAGCTGATGATTTCAGAGATTACAAACACGTCACGCCTTCAGCTTCAGAGTCTTAGACAAGCGATTGCATAGTGTCTCTATGTATGTGCCTTCTGCCGTTTCATCATTCTCCACCCTGTGTAGCATTGGATGACTCCGGCTCTCATTCCATGCTTCTCCTAGCGGTGCTCTGTTAGTCGCCTTGTTTGCAGTCAGTCATCGTTCCAGGGAATTTTCATTGAACCCTCTTTCTTGTAAGGACCTTGGAAGCGCACAGCGAAGTCGGAAGAGGAACCGTGTACCTAAACAGATCCATTGTTCAGGATCCACCTTTGACAACCATGCCAACCCACTCATTGTGGTCGACCAGTTGATGCGAAGCTTGTTTAGCAAAGAGGAAGAGAAGCACTAAATTCTCCATCCGCAGGCACCGCAAACCACCATGCAGGTCAAGCAGGCATTCAACGATTTGCCTTCTGCTCACCAAGAAGAAGTGGAGTGCATGGCGCAATCGACAAAGGGCTTGAATAACGACGGTCTTTATTTCTTATCCTTCATGCTCTACAATGCTTTCGGTCACGTGAAAGCACAGCCTGAGAAGGCGTAGGCTGCGGACGCACTCCGAAGCTACTCAACCTGATCAACCGTAATATGGGCCTAATGTTTTTACGCGTATAAATTGACTCCATGATATTTCGAAGAAGTAGAACGCATGGCGCATCCCAAGTATTTATTGATCCTTTTACTTAATCAGTTACAATGAACCTGAGTTTTTGTTTCAGTGTTATTCAAAGATAATGCTGCGAAGCTTATGAAGAGCTACCCTGTAGTGTGCCACCGCTGTCTTCTTTAATAAATTGGGAAACTCGTGGCTAATTGATGACTCACTCGCGGCATGAATCGCTTTGGAAGCGTGGTTTTTGCAGTAATCTGTCGCACATTCTTATTTCCACGGCCTGTGACTGCAGCAGTTCTTCTCTCAATTTGTGGAGCTCTCTCTACCGTATCACGTTGCAGTCTGAAAAGACAGCCATACTCTTTTGATCGCTGTAATGGCGCGGCTATGTTCCCACTGACTCCACCCAACTTGGCTTTTTATCACGCGCTATCCTATGGAGTTGAGTGCTCAATCTCCCAATGTGTTCCCTGCTCATCATCAAGCTGGCGGACACTGTTGAATTTGCGCTGCACATTTGAAACGAGGCTGGATCCCGCGTTGAGCAGACGCCAGACTTTTTCAGGTCTTTATTAGCATATCCATTGAGTCCGCTGATAACCGCTGCTCCCATTTTTCTCGAGCAGGGCGCTTTCAGGGCCCTGCGCAGGCCATCGATCAAGCAGTGCCTGCAGCATCTATAGAGCCTTTCATGCCTTCAAGCGAGCAGCCCCTTGTCTGGCCATGATTATCGAGCTTTAGGGCTCAGCATGTATTTGTTTATTTCGAGCATATTGGGAAGCTTTTGGGAGAAGCAGGCTAGCGCTTTATCCGCAGAGAAATTACCTGTCGAGCTTTCGCCCTCCACTCTGCTCGTTATCTGTCGAATCTGTGAGGTCCGAGACGTCGTTGCAGAAAAACCGTTTGCTCTGCAGAGGGAGGTGCAGTTTCGCTGTTCTAGACGCTTCGACAAGGGGCGCACATAGCGAGGTTTCGAAACCGCAGTTTTCTCACCGTCGGAAGGAGGGCACCATTGCTGCCCTCGAGATAACCTCATTTATTTTCGCTTCCTTTTGTATGCATCGACATTACTAAAGCACGCTGCATTGCTCCCATCACCAGCTAACCATTTTTGCTTCCCTTCTCACACCTCCTCCTTGGACTCTAGCGGGCCCCGCATACTAGTACGTCTTATCGCCTCGGCTGTTCCCTAGCAGTTTTGAACAGCCTGCCTGATGCCTCCTATCCGTTGTCGCTTATAAGGTACTATTACTGCCTCGTTTCCGTTCATAAGCGATAAGTTTCTGAAATAAAAAATAAAACATAAAATACGACGGTAATCGTTTCGCATTCGTGAATGCACATATGTAGTATAGTTGGCCTTTACAATGGCGTGCGATGGCTAGCCGATGGAGAGGTCAGTGGTTTACTCTTCCCGGACAAGGCAGGTACAATTCCATCAACATCGTATATAGAAGATTAGAAGCTTTGGTGGGTTTGTGCGAAGACCGCCAAACAATTAATGGATTTAGGGGCAATGCGAAAGCCGGCAGCTCCTAAAACTGTGGTACCAATTTCTAAAAAAGGTTGAGTTGTACTTGTAAGGTTGATAGAGGAGGTCTTATTTTTACGTGATTTGTTTGGAATGAGCGTTTGAGTTTCTTTGTGCAGTTTGCTCACATAACAAATGGTACATATGTATGTATGTGCTTCACTCCGATTGTTCCAGCGGGACAGTGAAATTGAGTTGTAGACGGTTTAGAGCTTTGGACATAGATGAGAGTGCAAACCTCGCCCTTCCCTCTCTCCTAAAGGCGCCTCATCTAATTTGCTGTCGGAATTCCCGGAAGCTCGGATCTGCGGGGTCATTCGTCATGCACAAGCCCTAGCCGAGCGTGCTCACATGGTCATTTTACCTTTGTGCCCAGCTTAGGTGTGTTTCCGTGGAACTTCATAGGATGCGCTATTCCTCTTTCGCACAATCCTGAATATGCGAATTCTCATTTCGTCGGCTTTTTGCAGCCGTGTTTTGGTTGAGGGCACGTATTCTTTGTCAGTCACACACTCCAACACTAACGTCTTGTCCACAGATTGTTATGCATTCATCACAACCTCGCCGGAATATGACTGCATAGAAGGCGACTTCGACTATTCCTTTCTTCTTGCTCAAAGCAGCATCTACCGTATGGCCCCATGTCTGTTTTCATAACTTTTCATGATTTTAATGCTTTTACAACGCGACTGTCTCAGCTTTAGCGAACTGTCCCACCCCATCGCGAGTTGCCTTTCCTCTTTTTTCGAGATTCTTGATATTTTGAGCTTTGAAGTGCTCTACAACGCGGAATTCTGCCATTTAGCGGACCAATATTGGCCGCCATTGAAGTGTGTTTATGTGAGATCTGGGAAGAAAGCTGACCGCGATATTTGAAAGTCCTTTTGAACTTCGTTCCCTCATAAACAAAAGTCTCGAATGAATGCTAGGTATAGTGAAGTAAACATTCCATTCGCGTACGCTTCACAGAAGTTTACAGCTTTCGAGACATTTCACTTTAAACTCAGTTTTTGTGCCGTTATTAGAGGCCAGATTCATTGCAACATTTTGTAACAACGACACACTGAATGCTGGAGCTAGGGAAGCATAATATGTAGATATATACTAGAGACATGAGACTTCTCGCACATTCTCAGGCTCTGTTTTATAAGTTTTTTAAAAAGTTTGAAAGTTTTCAAAGTTTTTTCTGTTGTCCTCTGTGCTTTAAATTTTTGAAAACTCTTACGTATGTTCGGTTGCGTTGCTCTTCAAACTGATATCCTCCCTGTTCTATTCTCGGAAAGTTCGGCCCTTGCTTCACTTAGAATGTGTCGGTTTTAACCGTTACTTCTTCATGTCTTCCTCACATGCTCCGCCATCAAAACCAATGTGCTATCATGCATAGAACTTTCCAGAAATTTCATTGCTCTTTGAAGCCTTAAAAGTCTGGCACGGAGCTCGTTTTTCTGTAACAAACAACATTTGCTTTATGAGTACCGATCTATGTAAAACGAAGAAAATCTCTTAGTGATTCAACTTCATTCTTGCCTGAAAATGATATCAGAGCTTTCAATTTAGTCGTTTTTAATTTAATTCAATTATTCAACCTGTGGGAGTGGAAGTTATACTTAGGAGTGGGTATGAATTGTGCTATATTACAACTCAGAAGGAGCGAATTTAAACTTTTGTTACGTGGTAGGTTCTCCTTGCACCCGTGACAAAACAGGACATCTACAAGCAAATCGCAATCAGGGAATGATTTATGTATGACTTATTATTAGATATTTTGCAGGGCTGGTCACCTAAATGAAAATAAGAAGTGACAGGTTTAGGGCAGGTCTCCTAGCGGGGGCCCATGTGGATATGAAATAACACAAGCTAACTCGTGTTCACTCAAAGCCGGCGGCAGTGCAGGAGAGGTGGACATCGGCTGTTCACGACTCGGGCGCCACTTCTAATCGTGGGAGAAAATTCCATCCCCTCGCGTACAAGGAATTGCGACCACAATTTCTAAACAGAAATCATTGAGGGTCTGGTCCTTCGAATTAATGTATTCAACTTTTTTTCAAGGATTCGTAGACGGATAACTCCTAGAACATCCAAAGGATGAGGGATTACAGTGTTTTATCCCCTATGCATGGATCTTCCTATTATTTTGTGATCTGCATGGATGTCACGTGCTTTCCTCAGCCGATGTCCGCCTATTCAGAAAGTGTTCTCTGAAATTTCGCGTGACGCCATTTAGAATGTGCTTTGATTGGAACTTCGTTAATTACCGGGCTTTCAGAGCGCTGGAACGGAAAACGGAGAAGCTGCTCTGTAGTGACTCCGGAGTGTTGTTGCCGAATTCATTCCAAGTAGGTGTTGCTGGGAATGGCTCCTGCAAACAAGTAGAACTCGCATCTCGTTTTTCAGGTTCTGACACACATCGCTAATGACAAATGAGACACCTCTAATTCAGTCGCGACTATTTCAGTTTTATTTCCTGATACTTCCCATTCGCCGCTAAGAGAGCTGCAGTGTGTTCCGTGTTCTGATGAACCTTAACAAAATGGTTGCTTCATTAAATGACCCTTACATATGCATGCTGAGACTCATCGAAAATGAATGGCTTGCATTAGGGTACTATAGTTGTTAGTAGGTATGCTGCTGATTAGAAGGAGAGGGTTGCGGATTCCAGTCCCAGTTATGCGTAATCCTTCTATTATACCTATGCGACTTCAATCTCACCAACCTTCCTAGAGAAAGTGGACAAGGAAAAGAAGCGGAGAAGTCGTACAAGGCAAGTGGAGCCACCTAGGCTTATCTATTCGTCTTCTCCGTACTGGTCGTTATTTCTAGTTGGGCGGAGGTTTTTCATGTGGTGGGGCTTTCCACTAGCTACCCTTTCACTTCAGTTTGCCGATCATTCTCCTTCTTCGCTCTACAGGATCGCATCTTAATTTGATTCTCGATGATTTTCTTTTAACCATTGCTTGGTCTGTGACCAACCGCTGTTTTTTCTGTTGCTGTATCCTCATTGTTCGCTTCCTCCTTTTTTGCCCACGCTACCGCACTGATACGTCGTGGCATAACCAGAACGATCAAAATTCTTAGCTACAAAGCTGACTATTTTATACTCCTACTGCTTCAGAATGCTTATAAGAAGTGCATTTGCTTAGACTTTTTTGGACAGTGGCTGATTATCCTAGAGTTCCTCGAGGAAATAGCATCTCAGGTGGATTGCCATCTTTTTCCGTTGCTGGAGTCCGAATTCTCTTCTCTAACCTTTTTTGCTGCCCATCTCTTTCAAGGACTTTCACTTAGTTCTCGGCATTCACAATCCCCGTAGTGTGTGCATAAGGTTCCTTCCTAGTCCTGAAAAGGTAAGAAAAAATGGCTTCTCTACCATTTCTGCTCCAGAAGCAGCAACGCATGATTATAGGTCTACTACCGCAGATTCAATGCCTATTCAGCTACTACGGTTCACCTTATGCAATCATATGAGGACATTCAATGCTGAATTGTGTGACGTGCAATCGTACCTCGGGTTCCGTGTCTACGGCAGGCTGCCGCGACAATTTTCTGTTTATCTGCGCATATCATGACGTCTTTAAAGGAACACCCCTACGTATTATTGTGCCACTGAAAAGCTTCGATACCGTACGAATTTACAGGAACTTTCAGATTTTTTGTCGTGTTTCTGCGTTCGGACAGCTCAGACCACAGATCGTTCAGCAAAATTTTATTGCTTTGCTTGCTTTTCCCCAACAAGATATTTTCAAGAGGATATTTGAGCTTCGCTGCAACTGCTGACACTTTTGGAGTCTGTAGTAGCAGTTGTATCTGACTTCTACCTGGTCTGCCTCCTAAGTCTTATTTCTCTGACTTCTAACCTCCCTTCATGCCCGCAATTCATCGGTGTGCGCTAGCACACTTGGTATTCTCGTTTTCTCAGTAACGATCTGCACTCCGATGAGAGACAATTTTTGACTTATCTTTGGCGACCTTTCATGTAGTGCCTTCCTCCGAAGCAGCATCGGTGGTTGAGAGACTATGTACTGTTGAAAACATCTAGCATTGTGAACTTCGCCTGTTTTCGTGTGGTCTGCTTCGGTCCAGCTGTAGTGCTTTCTCTTGAACCATTAGTCGTCACTATAGTTGTGCTCTCGAAATGTTTTCGATTATTCGAATCGTTTCGAATGCTCACGAATTTCGAATATTCGAATTCGAACACATTTGAAAAACGCGGCCTTTGAGTATTCGAATTCGAGTGCATGCGAAAAACGGGATTTTTTGATTACTCGAATTCGAATGAAAACAGTTCCGAATGAAAACCATTCGAATGCCTATTCGAATAGGCTATTTGTGCACAACTATAGTTTTCATTAATGGCTAGCATTGCCAAGAAATACATAACTTATAGTAATGCGTTTCTTGGCAAGGGTTTTTTCGAAACGGTTCACTATAGTCCATTTTTCACGGTTTTCACGGAACTTATCTTTTACTCTGACTTTATTAATTATAAGTAATTTACTTGAGTTGTCACGTTTGTCTCGTTTTTTTTTGTACGGTGCTAACCGATTCTCGGAACATTGCCTCAACCAAGCTACCAGCTATAAACTAGTTTTCTGCTGAAAGTTTCTTCACCTCTTATTTTAGTTTGGTTTTGGGAACAAACATTCCCGGAATATATTCTTGACTATTGTTTACCGGAGATTTTTAAACGTGATTATAGGTGCGGTACTTGCATATGTTTTTAACGCAGACTTTCATTTTTTGTGCATTTCTCTTCATTTCTAGTGGTTTTTCTGTTTTTAAACTTTTAATTCTTACGCTAATCGCTCATTTAACCTCATTCCTTTTCCACATGAATGGTGGCGGTCAAGATCTCCAGATGGTCCCATCTGGAGATCTTTGCCGCCGCCAAACATTTGGAAAACATTTTTCGCAGTCATTTCAGTCAATAATAGGTCAGAAGCAATTTGAAATTTTGAGTTTTTAAAAACAATAAGAAATGATGTGCAAGGTCACAATATCTATTCCTGTTTTCACACCTTCATTTTATCCTTCCTCAGTGATCATTCTCTTATTAGGTTGGAGCGAAGCTTTCCGCCATTTTGCCCCTAAAATGTTCCCTTCTTTATTTAAGTAATTTGCTACGAGACTTGATGGGATTTACGGCACTAATTCGTAGACAAATACGTTCGCTTTGGGAGCATATGAAGTATATGAGATGTCTCGTAAACACTGAATAATTTATATGACTTCGAGAAATCGAAAAAGCGCCATTTTTTCATTCTTCATTCTTCATTTTTTCATATCTTCGTGCTTTTTGGCTTGAATTGCGGAAACGCTAAGGAGGAACTAAATCGAAATTCGAATTCTGCATTACGAAGGGATTGTTCAAAAGACCAGCCTTAGGTGTTGACACAAGGCACTTTAAACTAAAGATAGAGAACCTTAAAGGGATGGAAGGCCTTACTCAGATCAGACGATCGTGGGATATGCAAGGAAAACCGCTAATAATGTCTCATCATTTAGCACAAGGTTTTAGGTCCAAAAATATGACCTGCTCTTTCCCCTCCTAGAAAGAGGTCCGCTCATTTTGTTTCCAACGGTCTGGCGCTCCGACACATAGGAGTGCCAACGGCAAACTCAAAATTCTTTATCAGGGAAGGGTCTCAGGCGAAGGTCTGAACGGGGAAATGGATGGTACTACGAGAATCTCTACCCTTCATATAGTAGAAAAACATGTTTCGTTTTTGCTGAGTCCTTGAACCAAAGGAGCTATGTACCCTCGAAGGCGGGGGTACAGTAGCGCACCGTCAGCACGTGCCCACGTGCTTGCGTGCGCGCGCTGTTGCATGGGACGCGGCGAAAGGCTCCGGGGAAAGCGAGTGGCCGACTCAGCAGTTTGCGGGGCGGCTTCGAAGGAGCCAGACCAGGTGTTCGACTCCCGTGCTGTGCACTTTTTTGCATTTTTCATAACCGCTGCCTTCTTCACCAGTTTGCTTCCAACACATTTATTTCACTCTAAATTGTCAAAAGGGTCAGATTCGGGATCGACACTCCAGTTTCGTATTAACACCCCTGACCTCGACAGCCCCAGTCATCCGAACCTGCTGTAGCCTACGGTAATCGGCATAAATTTCATAAACGGATGTCAGATTCGGGATCAGCACCACAAATAATCCATATGGGAGAAGTTTGGTAAAAATCGGTAATTATGACCGCAACAGCCCTAGTCTTCCGTGCCCCTGTAACCCATACCTGCTGTGACGTCAATGTTTAACATTCGCTGAAAAACACAACGTTGTATCACCTGTATCACCTGTCGTCCCGTTGATCATCGACTTGCTCGAGCGGGCGCCAGCAGCGTCTCCATTCGTCCCTGTCGCGTGCCATAGTGGTCCAATGGATCCTCCTCGCTCGAGGGACACGAAGAGCGTCATATCGGTCGTTCAGGGCTTTCACGAAGAAGTCCGACCAACGCGTTGGTGGGCGTCCTGGTGTTCTTTTGACATCCCGCGGAATCCAATCTGTGACGGCTCTCGTCCAGCGGGTGTCTGCGAATCGCATTACGTGGCCGGCCCACCTAATTTTCGACGACTTGGCCCATGCGACAGCGTCTCTGATCTTCGAACGTCGGCGAAGCTCGGAACTCCGGAGGCCTTCTCTCACTTGCGTGAGTCGTGTCACTCCGAGCATCGTCCTCTCGATTCCACGCTGCGCGACGCTGATCGCGTGTTCATCCTGCTTTCGTATAGCCCAGGTCTCTGAGGACGTATGTTAGGACAGGAAGAACAGTGGAGTCGAATAGGTGGGCACGGAGTCGGACGTTCTTCGTTTTCTTCACGCTGGAGCATTCGGAGATGTTCGTTCCGTTGAGCGAGAATGGGGCATCAGAAACCCATCCGTTCTTCATGAACATCGTCTTCGTAAGATTCAGCTGCAGTCCAACGCTTCCACATACACGATCGAAGTCGGCCAGCATTCGTTCCGCCTGACTGATGCTCGGTGTTATGAGCACGATGTCGTCAGCGAAGCGAAGATGGTGCAGTTGCCGGCCGTCGACCTTCACTCCCATGTCTTCCCATTCTAGTTCGCGCATGACGTTTTCGAGGGTGGCGCTGAAGAGCTTCGGGGATATGGTGTCCCCTTGTCGAACCCCTCTCTTCACGTCAATGACGACGTCGTTATAGAATGGTGAGATCTTGGTCGTGAATCCACTGTACAGCTCTCGAAGGACCCTGATGTACTGAGTAGGAACGCCCTGGGTGAGCAGGGCTTCCATGACCGCTTCAGTCTCGACGGAGTCGAATGCCTTCTTCAGGTCGATGAACGTAAGGCACAGCGGCAGCTTGTACTCTCGCGACACTTCGATGAGCTTCGTGATGGTGTGTATGTGGTCGACCGTGCTGAATCCTCTCCGAAATCCTGCTTGTTCGCATGGCTGTCCTTCGTCCAGCGTTCTACTGATCCTATTCAGGATGACTCGAGTGAACAGCTTGTAGACTACGGACAACAGGCAGATCGGGCGATAGTTGCCAATGTCGTGCACGTCTCCCTTCTTGTACAGCAAAACGGTCTTGCTGGTCTTCCACTGAGATGGAACCTTGCATTCGGACAGGTAGCGTGTGAAGAGCCGCGCCAAGGCGTTGATGAGCGCTGGCGGGAGGTTCTTCAGGTGTTCAGCTCTGATCCTGTCGGGGCTGGGTGCTGTACGTTTCTTCACCGACGAGATGGCGTGTCGGATCTCGGAAGGGAGAACAGAGGGGACGACGTATCCATCCTGCGGAAGATGGCATGGGGGCAGGTGGACGTGGCTATCGAAGAGATCGGAGTAGAAGTCGTGGATGACTTTCTCCATGGTCCTTCTGGAAGAGGTGATGGTTCCGTCAGGACGTCGGAGAGCGGTCATCTTGGTCTTGAAGTTGGCGAAGTTCCGGCGGGCATTGCGGATGCTCAGCCCTGCCTCTGCTGCTTCAGCCAACACTTCCGCCCTTCTCTCCTTGAGATCTTCCTTTATCGCCGCTCTGCATAGTTTTGCAAGCTCGGACGTCAGTTGGTAGTTGCCTGACGCTCGTGCTGCTCCACGCTGGCGTATCAGCTCGAGAGTTTCCGGAGACAGGCGTCTCTTGGTGGTCTTCAAGCTCTCGGCTCCCTTAGCACTATCGTGGAGATGGTGCACGAAGCGATCGTATTCCTCGTCGACGTTGTCCATGACGGCATCTTCCCAAAGGCCGACAAGAGAGGTGTAGAGATCCCAGTTGATGGTCGTTCTGGGAATCCTCTTCTTGAAGTTCGCGGCCTTCTCTCCTTGACGCGAAAAGCGGAACCTCGCGCGAAGGAGGCGGTGGTCCGATCCCGTGTAGAACTTGGGGACAACGGAGACATCGGTCAGGCAATACTTGCGATTGAAGATGATGTGGTCGATCTCGTTGTGGAACTGGCCACCGGGGGATTCCCAGGTCCATCGTAGGGAGGAAGGCTTCTGGAACTGCGAGTTTCCATGGATGGTCTTGGTCGACATGATAAACTCAGACAGCCTTTCACCTTGCTCGTTCCACTCCAAACCGTGGGTTCCGATGTGAAGTTCTTCCGGCGACCTTCGTGGCCCGATCTTGGCGTTGAAGTCGCCGACGATCACCTTGTAGAAGGTGTGATCTTCCTTATAGAACTTCTCCAGCTCCACGTAGAAGGCCTCGACGTCTTCGTCGTCGTAGTCGGATGTTGGGACATACGCGACGAAGACAGTCAGGGCTGGCACGGAGCCACATCGCTTCAGTCGCAGACGTCCGATTCGGCTTGTCAGAGACTCGTACGAATCGATATTCATGGCCAAGTGCGTGTTGACGAGGACACCAACGCCGCCTACTCCCCTGCTGTCGCATGTTCCGAGGAACAGTTCTTCTCCGGAGTCGTAGGTGGCGTGTAGGGGGTGGTGTCTTCTCGTCTCGGTCAGTCCGATGACGTCGTACTTGATTTTCCTGGCTTGCATCATCAGGTCCTCGACGGATGCTTCCGATGCAAGCGTGCGGGCGTTGTAAGTACAGATCGTCATCCTAGTCCTTCTCAATTTGCGCAGCCTGGTTAGGCCCTGAGATTTTAGCAGCCTCTCCGTACTCGTCCTTCCCATCGCTGCAGAAATGGGGGCTCTTTCGGGGTCAGGGGAATGAGGCCCTTTAGTGCTGCAGTGTTTGACTTCCATAGAACACGGGTAGCTAGTCAGACTCTGTCGTGCGAGCGAAGAACTCCGGGCAGCCAGCCAGACTGCCTTTTGCCATCTTAGAGTAAGGTAAAAAATTCGAAAAATTCCACGTTCAAATAAGCGTTGGTTTTTAGAAGCGAAGAATTGCTGCAACTTATTTTTAGCAGCTCGATCAGATCAAACGTTTTACTGTTCAATTGGTTTTGAATGGGCCGAAACAAATGGTAATCTGATGGTGCTGATTCAGGGCTATGGGGTGGATGTGGCATCAGTTTCCAGCTTTGTTAATAGAGCTCTGTTCATTTTTGCCAATTTAATTTTAATTAATTTTTAATTACGCTCTGTTAATAGAGCTCTGTTAATTTTTGCCAGTTTATCAAAGACTGTTACGGTGGGACATCACGCCTCTATGATTGGCAGTTCAGAGCGTATTCTGTTGATTTCTTCTTCAATTTCAATAGTTGACGATAGTACATTCGAATTAATGTTTGGTTTCTTGGAAGCAGCTCAAAGTAGTCCATACCGTGGCATATGTTAATGCGTTTGGTGAGGTGGATCTCCTTCAATTCTCGAAGATCCCAAGCATCTAGTTTGCTTACGTAACGCCTATGGTATACTCCCGCGTCTAGCCAGCGATGGATCGCGGCGACAATATTGTGCGAGTAGCTGCGAACTGCGTTGCTGACGCCTGACAGCAACACTGCCTAGAAACACACACTTCACGCGATCTATGAGAAAAAAGCCACATTAATTATCGAACAGTCCAATAACTGAACAGCTTTTTCTGATCGAAGTTATGCAGTTGAATTTATAATGCGTACTCTTTTTTCCAACCTTCAATTTTAGACTAAAATCGAAATCTCAAGCGTGAAACCATTTGATTTTTCAGCCTTTCTCTCTCATAGCGGCAAACTACTGACTCCTTCAAAGTTCCTCTTGAGAATCATTGGAAGCTAGCGCATGATCAATGGTCGCTCATCTGAAAAACTTATGACTGATTGACTGACTGAGTATCCCCTCTACCCTCAGTACTTCTCATATTTTATTCAAATGTTTTGCACACTAAAAGCGTTTGCTCCGAGTAATGTTTTATTCATATTTTTCTACTAGATATTGTATGTTTTTCGTAAGCCTACTAGCTCGGACTATAATGTGAAGAGCTTGCGAGGAGGTGCGTGGGAGTTCACTCTAAAAAATTGATCGTGTATGTATAGGAACTCGTACGTCTTTAAATTCAAGAAATCGTACACATTAGCCGCTCGTAGTACGGCACTTCAGTGCAATAGGCTTACATGTGCTTATAAGAAATAGACGGCGCCTTTCAAAATTGTAAAAAAAGGAAAACAATTAATGGGTGAGCTATAGCTGAATTATGCTGCACGGTAGTATCACTGCAAAGGCTAAGAGTCGCGATACTAGGCGCTAATTATTCGCAACGATTTAGCCCTTCTATGCGCGTCCTTTGGCATAAATCGAACAGAAAGCGAACCCCTTGGCCCACGTAGAAGGCGCTACTTTTGGGAGCACCCGGCAAGAAAGGGTCACCGTTTTGTTTATTTACCAACGTACTGTTATTTCCCCGGAATTCCAAGAACTGACCGAGCTTTAACCGTTTAAATGCAGACAACTGCGTTCTCTGACTTCGCACTCAGAGATTGCTTTGTCACGAAACGGACTCAACTTTTTCTCTTCCTGAGGGAGACGTCATACAAAAACGAAAACGAATTTTATGAAGTTCTGAGCTTTGCTTTTATTTCAGTAAAAAGCCAAGCTTTTATTCGGTGATCTTCAATATGATTAGGGAGTCCAATTTTTGCATCGATTTTCTTTTTTGGCAAACGATGCCCTGATCATAATCTCCTGATTGTATGGAAGACCGCTGCAGAAGTATTTAAGTTCTTGCTATTCTTTAAAGCTTATGTGACAAAATTTCACTTCGATGATTGTCTTTTCCGCAGAGAACAAATATCTTCATGAAAAATGTCGATTTTGATTTTTTACTGTATAATAAGCAGGGCTTGGGTTTTTATGGATTGCAATCTCTTTTCTTCAACGTTGAGTCCCTCGGATAGAAATGAATTTACTTCCGTAACAGTAAGTCAGGACTTCTACGACTGCATGATAGATCCCAACTAGGGAAAGGTTTCGACCTCACATGGAACTTCAAGTTGAGACCAGAGAGAGCTCGAAAGGCAGATTACGAATATGGGTGTCAAAATTGCAAAATGAGACTCCTGAGCGAGTTATGACCGCGAGGTTGGATGAACTAACTACAGGCTGGCCGTGCGACACAGCTGGGGCAAGACTGGTGAGTCATTGGGGCCCCGTAAGGCCCCGTTTAGGTCTATGGTATACTCCCGCGTCGCTCCAGCGACGGGCGCGGGGCAACTGTCAACGGCGCGCATTCGCTGCAGTGGCGGACGGCGCAGTGGGGCGCAGTTGTCAGTTGACGCGCCATCGCTCCCGCGATGCGTCGCAAAGGGGTGTTATACCTCCGCGTGGCGGGAGTGAAACATACTCCCGTGCGACGGCCGTCGCAGCCCATCGCTGGTCGCAGTGCAGTGCACTGCGACGAGCGACGGGTAGCGATGGTCGCGGAGGGGGAGCGCTTGTCGTCCCCTATTCTATGCACTTTCGCTCACTTATTTCGACACTTCCTTGGTTCGTGACCATACCAGAGCAATTTCAACACACGTCTGGTAATGTTGGATGGTCATGTGATTTCTCTGTTGTTCTCCTCGAAGGGTTTTCGTCGTGGCTAGACTCGTTTTGGGGCTTTTTTCGACGGCTTGAACAGCTAGTTTTTTAAGGAGATATTTTTCTAGGCCGTTTTTCCCACTTTTGTGCCGATCCTAGCATTTTTTCGCCTCTGAACTTCCTTGCCGGCACCGAAATCTACATTTCTGTGTCGTACGAGTCACAGGGAGGTCGACATATCCGGCACAGAAGTGTGCCAATTGAACGCTGATTTTTTCGAAGTCATGTTTTTCTAGCGGGGTTTTTTTTTTTCGCGTCTTCGCTGACTGCAGCATTTCTTTTGATTTTCAGGTTCCACATAGGCATGAAGACGCATAGTCTTGCGCTTGTCAGGTCATTAGAGGGTTATCGTGACGCGTTGATCACAAATCTTCCATTTCAGCTCCATGTTTTTAAAAATAATGTTTTGAACTCGGTTTTTGGCGTCCCCGCATTTCTAAGAGTACAGCGTTTCATTTCGCTCCAAACAAGAGTACTGCGTTTAATTTAGCTCCAACAATTAAGACTTATGAGAAGTGCGCGTCCACACTTCTATATGAAAAGGGACCACAAGTCGTAGGCATGCTGATTCAGCTGATTCGCTAAAATTCTGCAAAAGTCTCCGTCTGTAGAACTGCGCGGACTATGTCAGCCTCAGCGATGGCGACGGCTCGCGACGTGCATCGCGAGCCGTCGCATCGCTGTGCACTCCCGCGTCGCTGCAGCGGACGGGAGTATACCATAAGCCTTATACTTCGTCGCGGCGCAATGCGATGGCCACGCAATGAGGCCAAATTGATCGATCGCGTCGAACAATCAATATGGCCACTATACGTGGGGTCGCGGTAAAGTAAAAGTATAAACGGGGCCTAAGGAGGGCCAGCCAGCTGCGGCGGTGGAGTAGGAGTAGTGCTCCTGCTGGTCAGGTGCGACGTCGTTGGATCGGTTCCCATTGCTGCCGGTTTCTTTGCAAATCGTAATTAATCTTCGAAATGACCTCTTGTTGTGGATTATGGCACGTGTCTGATGAAATAGCCGGGAAAACTACCACTTTTGCAAAAATGTTTCATGGCAAAAAACTGCTAGGGTGACATTTTCGTTTCTATTTTGCACAAATAGAGTCCAAATCTTATATTCAACAACTGGAGGTGTTTCTAAGAACACTGGTATTCATGGAAGAAGGAAAAAACGTATGAACTGAAAATGATATGAAACAGACAAGCATACCTAATCGACAGTTACGGCTGTGGTGTCAGGTGAATGACATTCTCATGGGTGGTGCTCGAGTTTTCTTCGCCGTCGCCATCGCAATGGTTCCAATCGCGATGGTCCCAATCGCAATGGTCCCAAATTCAGCGAGAAGAATGAAGAGCACCTTTGCTGGTGAAAAGTACACAGTGTGTGAAGAAAAAGCAATAGATCGACGACATTTTGGGGTTCCACATCACTCAAAAGTGCAGTGGATCAGCGACATTTTGTTCTACCCCATCATATATTCTACATACCTTTTTGCTTCGCACATTTTTCTTGCTTTGTTCCATGAATGCCAAGGTTTGTATAAACACCTCTAGTTGTTCGATATATGATTTGGGCTCTATTTGTGCAAAATAGTAAATAAAAATGTCACAATAGCAGTTTTTGCTTTAAGCATTTTTGCAAACAGATATTACAGTTCTCCCGGCTATTCAATCTAAAACGGGCATAATTTGGAATAAAAGGCCATTTCGGGGATAAATTATGATTTGCAAAACACCAGCATCAATGGGGACCGAACCAACAACGTCGCACCTGACGTGCAAGAGAGACCCATGCGTCACCGCCGCCGCTGTCAGGGACCTCTTACGGAACCCTGAGGACTGATCACTCTCGCGCCAGCTGTGTCGCATGGCTAGCCTGTGGTGAGGCCTCCTTCGGCAGGCCATAACTCGCTCAGGAATTTCATTTTGCAATTTTGATACCCATATTTGTAATCAGCATTCTGAGCTCTTTCTAATGATCTTGGTCTCAACTTGAAGTTCCACAGGAGGTCGGAACCCTTCCCCAGGAAGAGCGCTTCGAGAAACCTCTGTACGCTGTAAAAAAAGTCCTTCTCTTTAAAACAGGAATTAGATTTTTATTAACAATTAGCATCAACATTTTATTTAAGCGCAGTTTCATTTTGCGCGCTAATCTCCCCAAAGTCCAAGCCACACCTGGAAAAAACAACTCATAAAGAGATACGAGAATCACCCAGAAAGCTTGAAATGAAGAAAGATGCGAAGAATAAAGCTGTGTTGGAGACAGAGCGTCGCATCAAATCTTCTCCGAATGGGACCGTAAATTTTTGCAATGCTACGGCTCACTCTGAGTAGAGCTCCACTCCTCCTTTTGGTTTTTCTCTTCGTAACGGTACCAAAGCTGCCTAATTGCGGATTGGTAAGCTCAAAAACTGGATACTGTCAAAAAACCACAACGACGAGAACTTTCGGCCCGGTTTTATACGGCATGTCGCATGTTAGGACAAAGTCACTTAAAGCTAAAAACACGAGCTAGCGTATTGAAGCTTCCCGTTTCAAACCAAAAGTTTGTTCTGCAAATCGCACTAAATTGTGCTCAAGCACATAGAAATGAACTCGGTCTAATTTTGGGCGTTAAAGGAAAAAGGGAAATCTAGTAATCGATGCATCTGCAGTTTAGTCGCCTTCATAATATCATCTGGGCAACACCTGTGCGGTGGGCACTCTCCTTATGAGGCTGTTTCCTTTTGATAACCTCATTAACCTTACCCCTCTGGACATGTAGCTCTATTTTGGCGATTTCTACAGCTCTGAAAGCACTTCTGAAGCACTGATAATTAGGTAGAAATTAGCTCAATTTGCAGTGCTCAAGCCAACCGCGGTAGGTTATCGGAAAGGGTAGGTCAACATCAGCTATAAATCTAACTGTTGCATTATGTGGAATACTTCGAAAATTTGCTAGCATTGATGGTGGGCTTTCTTATCAATGTTCTTGCTGCATCAAATTCTAAAAATTTCTTCTTTCTCGGCTGTGTTCGTTTTCAACTACAGACAGGGCGTTGTCGCACCATTGCCTATGTTTATAATAAATAAACAAATTGTTCCCTCTGTTCAGACCCTTGACACGCAACTGAACGGGTAGAAGCAAAGACCTAATGACCCTTAACACGCAACTGAAAGGGTAGAAGCAAAGACCTAATGTTAAAAGATGAGGATTGAGTACGTTGCTACTCTGTCCCCGTTTGGGATGTCAGACGCATTGTGCTTCAGCGGGATATAGAAGCTGCAATTGGAGTCCATTTCAGTTTATGTTTAGAAATTATCGGTGAGTGTCAGCGCGTTATAGAGTAGTCGTAGGAGGCGCCCGCCTTCGCTCCCATCCGGCGGATACTTTCTGAAGAGCACAACAAAATTCAGCTCACATAGTTCGCGATTGATACTAAATAAAACACGCGTCCTCATGGTGAGATGGGATCCGAAACGGCTTCATATTGGCCGCAGAGTAGAAGATCTTTATCGTGCTGGATCGCCCGTCATCCAGCATTGAGCACAGTGATGAAGTTCGTCGTTGCTGTGGCTGTGGGCCACTGTATGGTCCAAAAATGGCCAAACTTTGTCGCCTGGTAACTCATGAATGGGAGGTCCGGGATACGTACCCCCATATAATTAGGGCTATTCATTTCACTGCGCCCGCTTTAGACTGGATTTGTGTAATCTTTTCAGTTTTAATTCAAATGTTTGCCAGAATTTCTTTAGCACGGTTTCCATTCCCCTTGAGCAGGTTGAAACGAAGACATTTTTTTAGCAGGCGACAGTTTTTTTTGCAATTTTTGGACCATCCAGTGGCACACAGCAAAAGCTAACTTCACTCCTGTGCTTCTTGTTGGATGCCCTACAAGACCACTTAGATATTGATTAGAAACGTTGGGCTGATTTCAAAGACGTCCCTTTAAGGCAATCGACCTCAGATGCCTTTGATGTATTCAATTGCCTTTTGCGTTCGTGCGAATGTGGGTTTGCGAAATAATTGTAACGGTAAGCCAGCATAATCGTCATAAAGAAAGCAATGGCATGATATTTCCATGCCCTAACGTTTACCGCTGTCTTTAGTCGGAACTCATGTGTGTCGACGACTGCATATCTTTCTATTGACTACTTGCGGAACAAACAACGTTCTGCTCTATTTCGCGTGGCTCCCAGGAGACGAACTGTGTCGCTTCCCTCTACGTTCTGTGGGAGAATGGAGTCATGACTTCCCTTTGGAAAATTACAGTGCCTACACTAAGAAGGAGGGGATCGATGGCGAGATCAATTGGCGCGATGCGCCCTTCAAGGGGGCATGAGCGGTCAAAAAGCGCTCTATCTGTGCCTTGAACTACGATAGAGGTTTTCCAGGGTGAGGCTCTTCCTCGACGTCGAGGTGCCCGAATGGGGGGCGGTTCCCTGCAGCAATCTCTACCTCGCGGCTTCGCATGCGCAGGCAGGTTTGAGCGAAGAACATTTCCGGCGCCTTGTCGACTGTGCTCTGCAGGCCGGCGGGAGTCGAGCAGGGCAATGAACGGGGGTGGGGGAGGAGGTTATACTCACAAATTGGATTCCTCACTCCCGCTACTGCGCTGTCAGCATCATTCCCATGCACACTTCATGTTTGGTACTCGATAATGCGCTTCAAGTTCTCAGGATTTCCGCGTTTGCATAGGTGTGCAGGCAGATGCCCGTAGCCTTAAGGCCTTGGATTCCATCGACCTCAGAAACACCGCAACAACTGCCTAGCAGAGGGTTTGCATCAGGTTAATAGCTCTGTACTTCTTCGCAGAATTTTTACGTTACACTAATAGCACGAACTATGCATGCTGCAAAAACCAAGTAAGGAAATACAGCTGACATGAGTATATTGATATGCCCAAGTTCGACTTTTGATAGATCTTGGCATGGTGTTGTTAAACTGTTAGTGTATTATTCTCATTGTAGCCGCTAACCAAGATTGTTACGCTCTTCTTTCTGTTCCGAACCGCCACATCATTTTCGTCTGATAGTGAACAGAAACTGTTCTCGATGAATATGGCGCCTAATATTGCGAAAAGTAATGGGGAGCACTGGTGTACGGCACGCAGATGCAAGCCAGCCACGCTGTTCGCCAAGAAGAGGAACGTATGAAAACCCTCTACCCTCCTGCATGCCTTTCATCTCAGACAAATTAAGTGCGGAGATTCGCAGATGTTGATCAGTATGAATGCCCAAGTGATATAGTTGACGAACCAAGATTAGTACAGATCCTTTATTCTGGCTAACGTTTCGGCGTAACCGCCTTCTTCAGAGCCTGGAAGAGTGAAGTTGAGTTTGAAAAACCATCCGTCCAAGAGCCATTTCAGACCACAGCGGTTAACCAGAGGTTCGTAACGCTGATCTCCATGATGTGGACGGTTATTGACATCCCTTCTATCACCTTAAAAGGCAACTGGTTCGAAATGGAATTTACGATAGGATGTGTGTGTCTCACACCGTCCAGCGCTGTCTGCCCTAATGGGAAAGGTGAGAATGAGAATGAATGTGGCTAGAATTACATAGGGGAGACAGGAAGACCCCTTTGTGTCAGAATAAAGGAGCATTTGGATGGCCTTGGGAAAAGTAAGGTCCAGACTCCTTGGGAGAACACATGGTTCGATGCCATGCACTCGCGTTGACAGAGGTCTCAGTGTCGATCTCAGCGCGAGAGAGTGATCCGTGATCTCGGCGCGCAGGACATTAGGAGCGCTTTGGATCGCAGCTACGAGTCCTCCGGTCAGCCGAAAGGAGGAATGCCTGGCGGTAACACAAGAGCTTGCACCCTTCGCACAGCTCTATGAGTTTCGATCTTCGTGATCTTATCCACAGGCTGATTAAGTCGGTTTGTCTCGGGGCCGAAGCTCATTCACCCACGTCTACATCCATATGTAGTGCCGGATCACGTCCGTGTTTTCGTCATGACTAGTACCCTGTATGTAGTATGAAATGGTGCCTGGACTGGTAGTTTTCTACATGTTATCGGCCATCCCAAGCTCTCAAAAAGGCGAAACTCGCCGAAGCGTGAGCCGAATAAAGAAGAGCGTAACAATCTTGATTAACAACTACAACAAGAATAATACACTATATCGATATGATTAATTGCGTCTAATGGAGAAAGTTACTTTTATAGTCACATGCTATAAATTGTCAATTACATTTATTTTTTCAGCTTTTTGTATTAAATGATTAACTAATCCCTCATGCAAAATTTGCAAAAGCGCATGAGGATGGAGTTTTCACGATCAATTTTTTCACATGGTGGCGATGCTCTCTTAGTGGTTTATTTTAACCGGCATCGTACGACCTTCGCAAGCGTTACTGATGATTTATTGCAAAACGCTGTCGACCTTTCAGTCCTGCTCCACAAAAACCGTTCCAATTAAATTTAAAAGCTTAAAAAGATTCAGAATACTATCAGGCACTCGTTTTTCTTTGTGGAACTAACTGCGCCTACCCGTTTCGTAGAACCTCGTAGGCGATCTAGGATTCCGCAACATGATTTTAGTTAATACAAACGGTGTGGGACAACTTCTTATCAGAGTCACGTATCGTAAAACACTGAAAAATCAAAAGAGTTTACGGAAAATCCTATAACCTGTGAAATCAGTGATGGGTTATTACCAGAATTTTACTAGAAATGCAGAAAAGATCTTGTTGCCTATGGTGTACTGTTTTCAATTTCTATATCTCAAAACTTTCTATGCAAAACGATGTTACTGTTTACAATGTAGGTCTGGTTCGTTGAATCTAACAGGAACACTGGAGGAAAAAGAAAAAGAAAGAAATGAGAACTGCCGCCTCTTCGCAATAAATTTTAAGGAAATCATTAACCGCAGACACTTCATAAAGAACAGTTTTGTGATGCAGCAGTGAGGTCATACTTATTTGGTGCGATTTTCCATACATAAAAAATGTTGGTACAATTCTTTCTCCTTCGAATGCGCAAAAAGAGTCTTGCCAAATCTCTAATTTTTCGTCAGTTGTGATGAGTCTTCAATATTCTTTCTACGTTTTCGAAAACCTATTACACGTGCAGCACATTCACTGAATTTCTGCGACATCATTTTGGTGATTTGTTTATGACCTGACTTGTGGATAAACCAGGAAGGGGTATACAAAGCCATACATCTGTTGCAAGTCGGTTGCTTCCGTGTTTTTCGCTTCATCACGCTTCCTCACTCGGCATCCATCTACGTTGATCTTTCGAGCATTCTTCGTCCTCGCAATGACCTGCCTCCGCCGTTTTCTATTTACAAGGTAAACGCTCGAAATTCGTTTACACACATTGTTGAGCCACGTCTGGGAGGATGCGAACGCATCCTAAGGACTATTGAGGAAGCTGCTTCTGTTTTGGGTGAGCGGGTATGGCTTTTGACGTCGACTCGGCAGAGGTAAATGGGACGACATTAGTCCCAAGCCCATTAATATGCCGCTAAGAGCATGCAGAGGATACTGTTTACTTGAGGACCAGTAAAGCTGTGTACAAACACACAGTTACGCATTACCATTGGGTGATGATCAGATTTATTTCGACATTCGGATCAGCTTTAGGACGCTATCCACGTTGACATTTTCTCTCAGATTCCCAGACCTTCTGTAGGCTAGGTGGTGGCGTTTCCGCTCTAACCATAAGAATAATCAGAACTTGTTACGCAACCTCTGATCGCGGTCTTCAGCAGCAACTCAAATCTTCCCTTTGCCCTAAGGAAATCTACCTGGCTAATGGCCTCAGTCGTAAGTGCACAGCGAGTCGTGCAATTCCTTGTACAGATTCTAAACGATACTCTGAGAGTGATCAGGAGACGCATTGTCCCCGTAGCTAAGTATCGCTCAATGTCTGCGATAGTGGTCAGATTCTACTACCACCTAAATCACTTGTGTTGCTCTCCTTCTAGCATTCCTATTATTGTTCTTCTTGTTGCAAAAATTTGCTCCCCTCTCCACTATGGGAGAAGTTACGGAGGTGCGATTGGCGTTTTCTTGCGAAAAAGAGGGAGGTTTTGACTTCTATTTGGGCAATTTGTGAAGGCACCCTGAATTGTGAGGCGATCCAACTCGAAGTTTACCCGCCACTGGACTGAAAGACCATTTCTCTTCTTAAAGATTGTGCTGTGCTACTCTTCACCTAAAAGCCCAGGGAGAAAAAGCAGAAGTCAACCACAACGTGATGAAAAGAAGATAGTCCAGAAGGGTTCCTTGTACTCTTAATACAAATAACTATGCAAAGATAATGCTCAGGAAAATCGTATAAATTTTTACTCATTTTCATATAATGTTTTTCTGATTTTTGTGGGCAATTTGTGTTAAAATATCTGCTGTTAAGAAGATGCGCCGGCTCACGCCAGTTCAGGTCTTGAGCAAGTCAGTCGAATATTCCAGTCGTTCGTGCTCGGCGAATAGGAGACCATCCTGCATGGTAAAGGCAAAGCTCTGGCTCTTCCACCGCCTGTCTGCCACAGCTCTTACATGTAATCAAAGCCATATTAATCATCAGTAAAATGCTAAGTACGCATTCAAATTGCGTCCACGATGTTCGCTAGTAGTATCTAGGACGCATGGCGCACTCCAGTGTTCAACGTTAACCTTTATGTTTTATTGTTTTTTTTACACATTAGTGGCTTCTTTTCAGTAAGCTGAAACATCAGGGGCAGGTGCGATTGAGGGCCTATGAGACGGGAAAGGGAACACATTTCGTTTGCGTGTAGAGCTCAAATCCTGATGAGGAAGTTCAGCAAACCAGACAGAACGGATGAAAATCACCCACTTTACTTGACGAATATAAAGACGAACAAGGGCTAAATCTGACCCCATTTCAGAAGAGAAACCGCGAGGAGTCATTTCCTGCGAAGTATTCAAATTTATACATATCTGTTGGCAGCTGGCCAACCTCTTTTTCAATTTCTGAATCCGTGCAGCTCCAAAGAAAGACGACATGTATGCGGGAAACACTTCTCGCAGAGGTGCTTCAATTTCATTCATCTTTGGCGATCCGTATTACAACCATTAAAACACACGTAGTAACGACAGCAGAACAACGCCTCTCGAGAGAGTGTTTAAAGAAGACGAGCCCCGTTGTACATGTAAAGGTGTCAGAACGAAGAAGGTGTCGGTGCCGAATTTTGGCTGAATTTTAGAGAAAGTAGAGAAGTGCCGCGTGGACAGAGGCCTAAATATGGGGTGCTTCCGGCAAAAACCGCCACCCACCTGAGCTACCGTAGAGTGGGACTTGATTCAGGGTCGGCGAATGTTCTACGGTGCTCGCCTTGAACCGCCACCACCACAGCTCACGAGGTCGCTGTTGTCGCAGAATCGGCTGAGGCGGTTTATTCGACTTGCATCCGGCGCCATCAGGCGTGTTTCCTGGCTGCGGAAAGCGGCCACGTCTCCCGCTCCCGTTGACTAATCGTCGTCGCTTAGTAGACTTCCAAAGCTCTCGGGTAGTCAACAGATCCGTTTGACTTTGATTTCACTTTGATAGATGTAGTACTGTAGAAAAACCTTCAATCATCGCCTAGAATCTCAATTCACCACTCTATTTCCGCAGTGTTGCTTTCAATATCCGGCTCATTTTTATAACTTAAGTAACTTCAGGTTAGTGTGAACCGACTTGTTCACTCCTTATTGAAATTATTTACCGCGTCGCCCCCAACTCTCTCTATTTGAGCCTTTAGAAGAAACGGATTCTACGATTTTAGCAGCTGCTTTTCCTGCATGCCGTTTTAAGTGTGCCATTTTTAAGCCTCTCTACTATTAGGTGAATCATAAGTTTTGCAACAAAATTTGCCTTCCAGCAAAAATATGATTATAGCACAAAGGAAAAATGATTGACTTGAACGAAGAAATTGCCGTTATTCTCAATGAGTTTATTCCGCTTTTCATGAACTGAGTGGATTACATCTCCGTAGAATTTGGTCGATTTCGACCTGAAGAAGTCGCGCACCACCGCCGTGACGTCATCGACATCGGCGAAACGCTTACCATAGATGAAGTGATCCATCGACCGAAGCAGCGGCAGTCAGACGGTGCAATGTCCGGGGTATATGGTGCTGGCTTGATTTTGGTCCAGCCCAATCCCTAGATTTTTGCCAGCGTTTGAAGTGCCGTAGGCGGTCAGCTGTTGTTCTGGTGGATGAAACATTGCCTTATATCGTCTTCTTTCTCCACTAATATTTGCTGGCACTAGACGAGTTGTTGGCAAAGCGAGCAGCGGCGAAGATGGTCTGACTACGTGGAGCAGCTCTCGGTGCCCTGGACCACTACATATCCGCCAAACACACAGCAGGACCTTCTTTCGGTGGAGCTGCGGTTTTGACCTCAGAACCCCCAGCTCGTTGCGTTCCAGCTATTGCTTTCCGATTCTACAAATGTGGTGAAGCATCCGCTTTTCATCGCTGGTAAGGATTCGATCCAGGTCCCCTCGCCTTGACCGGTGCCGGAGCTCTCGGCAGTCGGAAGCACAGCGATTTACTTGGGTTTCCGTCAACGCATGAGTCACTGGCGAAGGTGATTTTGGCGACCTTCCCATCTACTACAGCCGACTGGCGGTTGTTCACTGGGAGGTGTGGTGATCAGCGATCAGTTCTAGTGTGGTTTGAGAAGAATTCGACTTGATGGATTGGCACAGGCGCCCCTTGTTCACAGCAGTTGATCTTCCCGGGAGTGGTTTATCTTTGTTGCCCTTCTGGGCGGAGAGGATCTGCTGATACCGTCTCCAATAATTTCTTCGGTTAGGAGTGAACCTGCCGGTGATTACCTAAATGTGTTTGACCTCCGTCACTGGGTTGCTGCCGAGTTTGAACTAATTGAAAATGAAATCACACACTTTTTCACTTTGAGTGGTCATTGTTGTAGTGAATAAAACTTTTCAAAAACGCAAGTAAAATTAACGAACCATAACTCAAAATGGTCGACAGGAAACAAGCTTTCAAAAAGAGTATAATACTTCAACGGGCTTACTTTGAGTTCCAGAAAAAACAGAAATGTTGCAAAATTTATGACTCAACCTAATATTTCGTCCGATAAACTCGACGTCGCATAATGGATCTTATTCCGCGAGTCTTCGCACCTTAACTTCATTACGCTATGATTAAATCACGTTTCCGCTCTCATAAGCGCGCGTACGAGGTGCACTTTTAGGACTCGGAATTCCAACGCCGTGGACGGGCTTCCGCCTTTTGAGATTTCTCGCCGAGTTCGAAATCCAGATGCGTCCATTTCCGAGCAGCAGCGGTACAATTAGGTCTAACTGCTTGGTATTACTGCATTTTAGAAGGCAGCACGCAATCAGCTTCCCTTTGCGCTACAGCGAGCACTTCGTGACCTCTAATTGCTGTCCACACAACGCTTTCTTTTGTGAGAATCGGTGTTGTTAAGTTCTTCTCCCTTTCTTTGAGCCATTAACTTAACTATCTCACTTAAGATGTGTGGGATGTTTATACTGTACCTTTGTCCTTCGGAAATAAATCGAATTTTCAGATGACCGAGTAGATTCGGTTTTTCATATCGAATCTCTCGGATCATTTAATAAGATTTTTCAACCTTGGAAACGTCGAATTTTCGAGCGAGCGAATATTGATCATTTTTCATAATGTCGAATTTCGAAGTGTTGAGCATTGTGCTGTTTTAGAAAGACCAGATTTTCGGGTGAGTGAATAATATCCGTTTTTCAAAATGTTGAATCTCGAATTGTCGAACATTCTTCGGCTTTCAAACAAGCAACTAAGCAAGAGAATAAACGATTAATTCCATTGGGCTTTTTCGAATACGGAACAACGAACATTTGAATATTCGAGAAACTATTAGGAGATTTTTACGAACCTTAGCAAAAGCGTTCATAACACCTTAATAGTGTGAGCACAGAGTCAAAAAAGTACAAGTGAATCTAAACAACACACATTTTTCGAAAAATCTGTTGGTGCAAATGTGCAAATCGCTTTTATAGTCTTCCTGAAATTAACACTTACCCACTGGTATCCCTATTTTCTTCATCCCTTTTTAAAGCTCGTTTTACGGCCGTCATATCATCGGGATTCCCTTATCGAATGAGCGACTAAACAAGAGAATAAACGACTAAGAAATGACAGTAACAGGTCACTTCTCAATAAGTTTACGGAAGGCCTGGACAGACAACCACAACGACATTTTGTCATCACTTAGTGACGTGTAGAATTGGCTGAGGTTCCTATAGGTGAAGAAATTTGTCCTTGTCTGTCCTCCTGTCCTTTGTCTTTGCAACCGCGACGTTAAGCCGTAGTTTACCTCTCATAGATCTAATCAACGGTACACCAAAAAATGAAAGTGGATCTATGGAGAGCCTGTGGGTTAGAATTTTGAACATCCAGAGAGAGAGAGCAGCCTTTCTTCTTCTACTAGCCAGCGTTGGAAGGACAAGTGCTTTTGCCATTTCTAGGCCATTGGGCAGCTGCAAGTGGTTGACATCATATCACCTGTATCACTGTCGTCTCGTTGATCATCGACTTGCTCCAGCGGGCGCCAGCAGCGTCTCCATTCGTCTCTATCGCGTGCCAGAGTGTTCCAATAGATGATTCTCGCTCGAGGGACACGGAGAGCTTCGTATCGGTAGTTCAGGGCTTTCACGAAGAAGTCCGATCAACGCGTTGGTGGGCGTCCTGGTGTTCTCTTGACATCCCGCGGAATCCAGTCGGTGACGGCTCTCGTCCAGCGGGTGTCTGCGAAGCGCATTATGTGGCCGGCCCACCTAATTTTCGACAACTTGACCCAGCGTCTCTGATCTTCGAACGTCGGCGAAGCTCGGAACTCCGGAGGCCTTCTCTCACTTGCGTGAGTCGTGTCACTCCGAGCATCGTCCTCTCGATTCCACGCTGCGCGACACGTGCTCATCCTGCTTTCGTATAGCCCAGGTCTCTGAGGCGTTTGTTAGGGCAGGAAGAACGGTAGAGTCGAATAGATAGGCACGGAGTTGGACGTCCTTCGTCTTCTTCACGACTTCTTCGACGCTCTTGAAAGCTCCCCAAGCCGCTCGTTTCCTCCTGCTCAGATCTGGTGCTAGGTCGTTAGCCATGTTGACTTCGCGACCCAGATACACATAGCTGGAGCATTCGGAGATGTTCGTTCCGTTGAGCGAGAATGGGGCATCAGAAACTTGTTCGTTCCTCATGAACATCGTCTTCATAAGATTCAGCTGCAGTACAACGTTCCCACATACACGATCGAAGTCTGCCAGCATTCGCTCCGCCTGTCTGATGCTCGGTGTTATGAGCACGATGTCGTCAGCGAAGCGCAATGGTGCGGCTGCCGGCCGTTGACCTTCACTCCCATGTCTTCCTATTCTAGTTCGCGCATGACGTTTTCGAGGGTGGCGCTGAAGAGCTTCGGGGATATGGTATCCCCTTGCCGAACCCCTCTCCTTACGTCGATGAAAACGTCATTGTAGAATGTAAAGGTCTTGGTCGTGGATCCACTGGAAGACGAAGGACTCTGATGTACTGATTCGAGGACCGCTTCAGTCTCGACGGAGTCGGATGCCTTTTTCAGGTCGATGAACGTAAGACGCCGCGGCAGCTTGCACTCTCGCGACATTTCGATGAGCTTCGTAATGGTGTGTATGTGGTCGATCGTGCTGAATCCTCTCCGAAATCCTGCTTGTTCGCATGACTGTTCTTCGTCCAGCGTTCTGCTCATCCTATTCAGGATGACTCGAGTGAACAGCTTGTAGACTACGGACAGCAGGCAGATCGGGCGATAGTTGCCAATGTCGTGCACGTCTGCCTTCTTGTACAGCAAGACGGTCCTGCTGGTCTTCCACTGAGATGGAACCTTGCACTCCGACAGGTAATGTGTGAAGAGCCGGGTCAGGGTGTTGATGAGCGCTGGCGGGAGGTTCTTCAGGTGTTCGGGTCTGATCCTGTCAGGACCTTGTGCTGTACGTTTCTTCACCGACGAGATGGCGTGTCGGATCTCGGAAAGGAGAACAGAGCGGACGACGTATCCATCCTGCGGAAGATAGTTGACATCATATCATCTCAAATATA